>OX451211.1:3464560-3949560 GCA_949628255.1 Macrophya alboannulata | reverse complement strand
CAGTTCATGATCGCGTCGTTTAGATCGTTTTACACATATACAACATTCGTTAATTAATTAATTTTATTTAGTTTAAACTATTTTACGTGTTTGTTTTTTCTTTTCTTTTCTTTTCTTTCTGTCCTTATCACCTAACACCGTCCATTTTACATATGATCACTTCGAAGGAATCTGTAAAGTATTTTAATTCGATCCTCGTTTAGTTAAGAGTCTGCGTACAATTATTTCTCATACTTTATAATACCGTGGTCATTTGTTATTTTATGTTATTTACATTACGTAGTATCAAGTTAGACGCATATAGTTATATTCTCATTCTTCAGTACACGAACATTTGAAATACGAATTTCAGCATTTTCTTATCCTAATTCTTCTTCTTTTTCTTGTTTACCATCAAATTTTTTAGTTCGTTTTTCTTCCTCCATCGTTTTATTATTCTAAGGGATAAAATCTGGCGCTAGATCGTCTACCGACGATTAAAACACTTGGGCACCCTCTCTGATAACTCCTCTTTTTCAATAAAGTGATAAAGAGAAGGAGGACGCCGCGCGGTATTTATTATTCTTCAATTGTCCATTAGCGATTCTTTCTCTCTCTCTCTCTCTCTCTCTCTCTCTCTTTCTCTCCCGCAAATTGCATCTTCATTTTCATTTTTATTTTCATTTTCACTTGCTTTAATTTAATATCTATTAAATACACCATTCCTAGTCAGCTCAGCAAGGTAAATCCTGCAGGCGAGATGTAGCAAACGTTGAATTATCGACGTGGTTTGCGAGGCATCAGGGATTCCCTTCGGCTGCCATTATATTGTGCACTTGTTCGAGTTTATAGGCGAGCCTCTGCTTCTGCGAAAACTCATCCTCCTCCAGTGTAACAATTAATTGTTCGTTGTATTTTACAGCGTATGTGTACAGCTCGTAAAGTGCACAATTCGTGTTGAACTCCGTCGCGTGCAGCTGTGTAAAAAACAAAAAAATCATCCACGTTAATAAAGCTTCTTGACACTCTTTCAACAACAAAAAAGGAACAAAAATCTATTCAAATCATTGCCCAAATTTGTTATTAAAATAAGTAAATATCGATAAAATAGAGAACAAAATAAATTTATCTTAATAGATTGTAAAATAACTTACTCTGGATTCTTCGGCGAGCATAGCGTTCATATCTTGATCAGAAATGGCAGGCATCATTTTAATATCGGAATAATATCGATCGACCCATTCTTTGTACCCTGGAATGTCTTTTGCGTATAGTAGTTTTGAGCTCGGTGAGTCTTTACCTGTTTTGAGAAAAAAAAAGAATCGAATAATAATGTTAAATAGACATTCTATCACCCAATTTATCAATTAAAAGTAAAATGTAATATTTACCTAATCTATGATCGGACGTTGAGCAACTGTCCATGAAGGTTTGGGCGACTACAGATAAACACGAGTCGACAATATTCGATTTATGAATATCAAATACGAAGTTTGGATTCTTAATAAGATTAACCCAAAATCTAAGAGGGAGTGAATTGCTTTTCCACGTGTGTACAACCTCTGGGTCTGATATGCCGTGATGCAAAGCTTGATCGTCGAGAAAATCGAACATATATTTTATCGCCAATGGTAGAGCGGATCCCCTATGCGCGGTACTGAATATCGTCTCGAATAAATCGTCGACGAACTTCTGTAGAGTACCCTTAGTTGCCAGTAACCTAGTCAGGTATATTTCTGACACCATTTTGTTGCCGCGCTCTCCTTCCTTCTGAGCGTCCGTGTCATGGTGTTTAACAAGATGCCAGTACTTAGTTCCGCTATCGTGGTCATGGTTTAGAGGAGATGTTGCGCGGGACAACGGTGGACTAGCTGAGCTAAACTTGCTGAGATTCAGGGTTTCGTATTTGTGGGATTTATCAGTCTTCTCGGATAGTATAGAAATATTGTAGAGCGAGGATTGCTTAGAGACTAAATTTAACGAAGCTCCATCCGGCACTCTGTAGTGATTTAGTGTGTTCCTCTTCTTCCAATCGCCCTCGGCTTTCGTCGTTGAGTCATCGTCGTAGAGGATCAATCTTCCAGATGTTCCTGTGCGCCATTCTGTAATTAAAAAATAACAAACAAATGTTATTTCAATAAAATACAGGATTTTTTTAAAGTCCTATTTCATCCACACTTACCAAGATCCAAGTCGTCTTTTCTCGGTCTTTGGCTGTACGGAGTCGCCCTATATATCGTATCCAACGCCTTTTCTTTCACCTGGGAAATTGTGTCACAGTCCAGTACTTTTACGGCTACATTTTCTGTGTTCGGGTCTAATCCACTGACAAATACAGTCTGTTGCGAGATCGACACGTATGCAGTCTGGAAAATAGCAATACGAAATATTTTTAGCCGATTAAAATTATTGAATATTACAAACCCATGAGCAGTTCCTGGATAACTACCAGGGCACAGTTTTTTTTCACATCGGTAATCAACTTCAAATTTCTTTCTTCTTCGAAAACTTCGAAACAAATATTCCGTTTTACACTTACGATTGCTTTGAAGTCGATTGATTGGCGGATCAGTTTTTCTTCCGAAAGCGAGTAGCGGGCCTCTGAAGTTATGGCATCTACCGGACCTTTGTCAACTTGCTGTTTCATCCCTCTAAACAACATGTAGAGTGGTTCCCCGGCGCATTCCCTCAAGAATTTGTACAGCAAGAAGGTAAACCATGCGGATAGCATTTTTTCCGCGACACTTTCCGTTCTGAAAAATATAAAGAACATCAGGATTATAGAACAGCAAAAATACCCGTAAATTCTCTGCTGGTTCAAATCGATTCTCCGAAAGTCACTCACCTCCTTAACAATAGCTTCGGATGGCTTTTCCCCTCCATACATTTTTCTATCAATTCAGCTAGCAGTGTTTTAAGAATATCCGTGCAGTACTCCATCTTACTTTGAAGCGTGACCATAATAAGGCTAGCAACATTTACACGATCTCTCATAGAGAAGTATCTGTTGCTTTCCAGAGTCCTGATGAATAGCAAAAGGAAAGTCTTGTTCATAATTAGTTGTCCAAAAAGCCTAAGGCCCTTTTCCTTTCTCATCAGCTCCGGCCTCTCCCTCTGAAGAACGACATGATCATCGATGTTAGGGAAGAGAATTTTCATTGCATAAGCCCTGTAGTCAAGGAATGGAATACCGCCGCTGGTCAAATCTCCCGTTAAATCTGTCATCTCAGTCTGAAGTTCGGCGAATGCCTCCTTGCACTCGGCGGCTACCCTGAGTTCAAGGATGTCCATTTGCTCCTGCATATTTTTAAGGACTCTGTTGCTCTCAGTTGATTTTCTACGATATGCAATCAGGAAGGCTGTGAATATGAATAGCAGGATAACAATCGCCGCTGAGACTCCGTACATCGCGGGTTTCGACAGAGGACCGTTTAGCGTGGTTGGTAAAGCGTAGCTTAACTTTCCAATAGTTTTACTAAGCACACCTCCAACCACTACAACCACTTCTGGAAGTTCCTGCTTGTTGGCAACTCCCTGGTCGTCTAGTGCCAAAGGCTGGAGTGGTGGAGGTCGACAAGTAAGCTGCTGTCTTGAGAGGGATGTCACATTGCAGAAGGAACTACCAATCTGGACTATCACGTCAGACTCCTGACAAGCTCGGTCTAAATGTTGACCATTGATAGTGAGGTAGTCGCTCTTGTAGTATTTTACCGTTGTATCAAATTCATCATAAATTGGATTCGGGTAAAGAAGGAAGTAGTTCAATCTGTAGAAAGAATTTCAGAGTTAACGAAATCGGTTTATGCACTAATAACAGAATTTTCAACCGCAAGAGGACCAATATCAATTTTTAGTGAACGATTATTTTCTGTGTAAAATAAATTATAATCATTCTAAGTATATTATCTACTTTACAACAGGTACCAGGAAAAGCCCTTAGCAAAATTGGTGCTTCTTTGAAGGTTTAGCAAATATGAAATTGATTTTCAGTTGGTTTTAGAAGTGAGTTTGTAAAACCCTCACAGCACACTGATAGAAATTCATTGATTATAGAGTAAATATGGTCCGAATCAATTTGCTTAATTGACACTATGCAAAGAAGCACTTGTTCTCGAGCTGTCTGATGAAAAAGTGTAAACAAGTTGGTCAACCAAAGAGTTATTTTCAGTCTGAGGAATCAAATAAATGAAATTTTCTACAAACCCATGGGACAGATTCTGTACTCCGGTGACATTGTCCATTCGGAATCCATACTCCAGAGAGAGTGGGTGTTCGGCGTCAAGTTCTACGTCGGGTGGTAGCTCGATAGTAGGTGAATTGCATATCATGTTAGTGTGGCTGAATATCGCGCACTGAGATACGAACATCTTGTCATCATAGTAAACGTACATTTGTGGGTTTTGAACGTATCCCAGGTTCTTTCCGGTGACTGATATCTTTATACCTCCGGCAGGGATCCCCTTGGGGATTTTTACCTGTCCCGCAACACCGCTCTCGACACTTTCAATCGTGGGATCGTCAACGTATTCAAAAACTCCGTCGTACTCTCTAGTTCCGCCATCAAATTTCATCTTAAGAATACCAGCACGTGTTCTATTACTGGCACTGGTCATACACAGGGTCTCGTTTGCCTCAGCACTTATTATAGAGCAAGCCAGGTTGTCAATGGAGGCCTGTATCTTGCTCCCAGCATTCATGTGCCGACCAGTTATCCTGATGACAGTCCCACCACTTCTGGGACCGTATTTTGGCGATATAGACTCTATCACTGGGTCAACGAATTCAAAATTGAGCTTAGAGTAGCCCCTAAAATCCTCGATTTTAACTATAACTGGTCCTTTTCGATTCTGCGGAGTTCCAGGGCCGTCAACTCGGCACACAATCTGCTTTGTCCTAATGTAGAGTTCAGGGTATGGCTGGCAAGGCAACCCTGCGATCGATACACCTGCATAAATATCGGTGAAAGTTTTGCCCAGATTTATTCCTTGTATCGTTACATTCGTACCACCTTCCCAGGGCCCTAATTGTGGTTCAAAAGAGTGAATCTCAGGGTTTGGGCAAGTCTGGTTCCTGTTCAACCAGGCACCACTGCCTCGATCACACTGATCTTTCACCTCGCATTTGTCTGAGCTCTGACACCAACCGCAACCATATTTTTGAGCAAGGGCTAGACACATTCCACAGTTGTCTGCCATGTCTCTACAACGGTATATCACTACATGGATATTGTCCGGGTTATCTAGAGGCTTAGAACCACCCCAGATCACAGCGAAAGGAACTGTTATATTCGGCGCCCTTGATGTGTATGAGAATTCCGTCGCATCACAGTATATCGTGTCTGCTAATAACTGAGCATTGACGCTAGTCACACGACCTTCGATGTTGAATTGACAGACGAATCTAGTCTGCACTATGAATTGCTGTGGAAGAGAAAAACCATTGTTACAATAATGACAGGATATTGCCTTTTACATTTTGTTTGTAAGAAGGAATGCTCTAGCCATGATGCAAGGAGAGAAGGTGATGTCCAGCTTTCTGGATTTTAACTAACATTTATTCAGGATTGAATATTGCATGATGGATTTTAGACTCTGCATTAACACAAATCAACCCGTTTTGTCAATCAGAATTGAAATCCGTTAACTGTGTTCTTAACAGTTTGGATCTTCATATGGCGCTTTCCTCGTGTGATCGACGATGTCCCAGTTTTGATTGAGTATAACTCGAAAATTATACGTCATGCAAGAAAATTTCAAGTATAAAAAAGTTTTAGTTTAAAGTGAGCTTCAAAGCGATGACATGCTGAAAAAATATGCTGGCTCCGGAATGTTGAAAAAAATTGGTATAAAATTAGTTTTTCAAATTTCTCAAAAACCATACGTTTCTTATCTCCGAAAATTTCAGAGAATTTTCCTGTACAGTGTAAAAGCAACGTGTATAAATTTTCTGGTGGAGCCAGCTTTCGTTTATAAGATATGAATTTTTTATTGGATTTATTCAGAAACAAAAACACAACTTTTTCAGCACTCTGCGAAGTCGAAGAAATCAAAATACACATTACAAAATTCAGTTCATTTAACAGTTTTTAAAGATTTCATGAACCGATACAAAGTATTTGTGACACAAATCTTTCGTTGTGTTGTTTTTGTATCCAAATGAATTCGGTGAAAAATTTATATCTTCTGAACGAAAGCTAGCCCCGCGATAAAATTTGTACACGTTCGTTCTACACTGTAAAGGAATATTCTCCAAAATTTTGAGCCCCAAAAAACGTATAGTTTTCGGAAAATTGGAATACCTAATTTTATATTAATTTTTTTTTTTTCAAACTTTTCGGAGCCGTCATATTTTTTTGCATGTCATGACTTTGAAGTTCACTTTAGACTGAAACTATTCTATGTTCAAAATTTTTTTGTACGATGTATAGTTTTCGAGTTATACTCAATTAAAACTCGGACATCGTCGATATTCGCACATATCGCATCAGCTCCTAACGTCTAAACGCTTTCTAATGAAAATCTACGGAAATTCATAAATACTCTTATCAGCTGACACAAACATTTCTCAAAAGTTTGAACCAATTTTAAGAGGGTCGGGGCTTGGACCAGGTTGATTTCCCGCGGAATATCCCATATGCACATCCCTTCTCTGAACGGAATTCTCATAAAGTATTACATATCGTGTCTTTGAACAGGACATTGCAGCTTCTCAAATATCAAAATGTGCTCAGTATTCATAACATCACGGTTCAAACTGTTGTAAGGAAATTGTGGTCCGTGGTTGATGTCTAAATAAACGGAGGACAGAAAGATTTGTTGTCGTTGGAATGTTTTGTTCTTGAAAACTGCAGGTAAAGTACCGTGAAAACGGACTAGCACCTATCATTGAATGGCTTGAACGACACACAAAGAAAAGGACTGACACAGTAGCTTATGTTTGCGACAGCATAATTAAGGACGCTGTACAATGTAATTGCATTAATTACCGTGTTGTTCTGCGACTCTTAGTTTGAAATATTGAAAATTTTGCTACGTCACTAAAATCTACCATTTATTCCGCGTAGGGTATGATTGAGTGTGGAGACCTTGTGAGAACGGAGGAATGTCAGTGTCACCGTCTGCGAAGTTTTTTGTTTTTTTTTTTGCAAATAATACAAAGTATGAGTAAACTTATGCTCACCCCGATGATATGCACTTTGACACGGATGATTTTCTTTATACCAGAAGAGACCAGAATCTCTTGAGAATCCGTCGCGTTTATTGTTGGACAGAATCCGGGCCCACT
The DNA here is from genome assembly GCA_949628255.1 of Macrophya alboannulata. Lineage (NCBI taxonomy): Eukaryota > Metazoa > Arthropoda > Insecta > Hymenoptera > Tenthredinidae > Macrophya > Macrophya alboannulata. The sequence continues at coordinate 3,942,297 of OX451211.1, read as the reverse complement.
TCTATAGCTCGGACCGATTCTCTGTGAAAAGAAAGTAGATGAAAAATAAAATATAAAAATGCAGATACCACCTGAAAAGTATCGAATCGTTTGAAAATACTCACGCTGACTCCGGTGACCAGAATATCGTTTCGACAATTCTCGGCGGTGTCGTGAGTGCACCTGTGCCCGTCAACGCACCAGTCACAAGGAAAACTTGACGATACACACTGCGTGCACGAGCTGTACGTGTTGCAATCAAAGAATGTAAAATTTGTGGCTACAAGATCGGGCCCGCTGGTCATTCTGACCGATAATTTAGCCGTGAAATGGTGGTGAGCTTGTGGTATAGACGGGAGAAGGTCGGTCCTCGGAGTGGTGCAGTTAACGCCGTAAGACTTGCGCGTGGCATTTGTTATCAGGGTTTTGTCCAGGGCTGAAAAAGCGCAGAGAAACTGTCCCGACAATGTCGGAAGGTTCTCTATGACCAGGTCCAAAGTTCTGGCCGTTGTTCTCTGCAGTTGATTAGGCGTGACGCTTGCGATGGTCGTGCATCTTCCACTTTTGTAAGAAATCCAGTACAAAGGATCCGTAGCTGCGTCCTGGCAATCGCTCCTCAAGTTGCACTTGTTCTCCAACGAACACCATCCGCAGTATGGATCTTTCGCGCCCAGACAGTCCCAGCAAGTTTTGTAAACCGAACATTCCTGCACCTTTACTTTCGACACCTTTTGCTTCGTCATAACGTAAAGGTGCATCAATTGCGCGTCGAAATGCAGGTCGGAATTAACCGGCGAATTTGGGTCCACTTCAAGGTCCCCGTACTTGAGAGCCGAGGTTGCTGTTTCCACGACAACCTGTAACGAAAAAAAGGAAAAAAAGGATTAGAACAAAAAAAAGAACAAAAAAAAGTACCTCGCAAGTGATATCGAATTTGAAAAATCGTTTTATTTAAAAGCACGGAAGAAGAATGGTCGCTTAGCGTACATAAATATAAGTGAAGTACCCTGTTCGAAGAGGTATAAGTGTATAGCGCGGACGGGGTTGAAACCTCGAACAGTGGGGGGTAAGAAGCGGTATCGATCACTGGCAGAGATTTACGATTACCGAGGACTTACGCGTGTTTCATGTTAATTGACAACTTCGGAGCAAAGTAGGTTTTTGGGGGAGCCGAAGCTGGAAGTATAAGTAAGTTTTATTGCCCTAAACGTGCGGTAAGTGGTCGACCACACTGGTCAGACCCGCCCACGATTTCCTTCTCCTTCAGGCGTATGTACTACATACATAGGCATACCCACCTAGCTTGATAAAGTCTAAACGAATAAAGGAAAATACGATGCACACTAAATTAACTACATCGTATAAAACCGTATATGCAGTGATTATTTTACCCTTCCAATTACCGTCGAACAAATCGCATAATTTCATCTAATTCCCTAAAATAAATATATTCTCTCGTTTACGAAATGCAAGAAGAATCCATTTATTGATCTACAACAGGTTCGTGCTATTAAAAATAACTGTTATACTTCCGTGTAATAATTTATACAATAATTCGTCGGCTAATCAAGTCCATCCATCGGAGTATTCAACCACAATGAACTGGAAAGGAGAAGGCTCGCAGGAAACCATCGTCTATCTGCTTACATTACCGCTAACATTTCGTAGAACAAAATAATACGAGTATATTGTTCTTTTATTATTATTATTTTATTTTCTTTTTAATCGGTGAAATTTAAGCCATCGTGTGATGATAGCGATCGTTTCTCAGTTGCGATAAGAGTCGTAAATTCCAAAAGCATCATCATGCGTTTAATTTATTTTCAAATTCCTCGAAGAATTATATACTCTACTCCAATGTACCTACTTATTTCTTGGACGATCGGTTTGATGGTCGAAGAATGAAAAAGAAAAAAAAAAAAAACCCATAAAGGTGAGTTAACTGCAACATCGGAGCAGTTGGGTTTTATTTAACAAATATATATATATATATATTTTTTTTTTTTCATCATTTTTTATCTGCCTTTACAACGTTGAATTATGATCAACCGTAATTCATGTAGGTAGGTATGTAACTTCGAAAAGCGATTCGAATCAAACGATTCATGTAACACGATGAAAAATAAAATTAGGGTTATAAATAAATCTTTATAATCAGTCTCGAAAAGTAACTTCAACGATCCTGATAGTCCCACTTCATTTTTTTTTTTTTTTTTTTGGTATATCTTCAGCCTCCAGGACTTTGAGAATATAAATTTTTCTTTCTCTTCTCCGTTCGTAAAATCCACGCGAGTCTCTATGAATCGGGATTGAATAATCCATACGTAGAAACAAAATTTGATCGATCGATGCGTGGGCACATGCGATGATCCGTGTACAGATTCTTATTTCGTCAGTTAAAAGATCGAGGTAAGGATGACCTTTGTATTATTATAGTTAGTCGTAACCGTATACACATATTGTAAATATGTGAAATACAATTGGAAAAACATTTTTTGTAAACCTTATATACTAATATTATACATGCTACAAAATGGTTGTTAAAATTCGATAATAATCTACACGTCTCGTCACGGCGATAGGTAGATGGATGTACATACACGTGAACACATACACATATGTATTTTAATAAATTGTTAGAAAGATCGTTCTTAAAAGAAATAAGATTACACGTAGGTATGTAACGCATCGTAACCCCGTTGATTAATTTTTTTCGTTCTATAAATTTTTATTTATTACTTTTTAGCCCCCTATTTTGAATACGCTGTATAACGGTTTACCGGATAAGATAATATCGCGGTTTGTCGATACTGTATCTACGTATGTACGTATAAGTATTTTTCTTCAATGGAAATTCATCTCACGTCCTTGCTGCACATTCGTCTTATGTAACTAGTGAAAATAAAAACAAAAAAAAATCTAGTCCCCAGGCAGTGATTTTTTATTTTTTGTTTTTTTTTTTTTGTACTTTTTCTGTTTTTTATTTTACCACTTTCAAGTTTCTAACACCTCTTAACAAGCAGGCATCAGGAGAACCTCATTTTTTATTCAAATTCCTGAGCTGGATTGACGGGATATATATAGTCCCGGATAATAAGTACGCTATACTGTACATACGTACGTACATGCATATATACGGTGTCACGTTTCGTAGTCGATAATATAATGTGACGACGATGATAATAATCGTGACACAACTAATCGGAATACGTGCTAGGCACAGGAATAAGCGATAAACAAAGATCAGCATTTCGTTTCGCGTTTATTAATTATTATCTTACAGGTATATATATAGGTATGTGTAACTATATATATATATACTAGTTAATTATCGCCAAATCTGTACAGTATCTTTTGTGACCAATGCCAAAAGAAATTCGAGAAAAAAAAAAAAAAAAAAAAAGAAGAAAATGTGACGAAATTCGGAACTTGGAATTCTGCACATATATACATTTGCTACATACGGTATGTATAGTCAACAGTATTAACTCATCGTCGTTTATACACAAGTGACTAAGTATAATTATCTATATATATACAGGCTATAGTTTGCAGGTAGGTAACTTAATTCGCGTAATCGCATTCGTCATTTGATAATTGCCTCTGAATTATAGTATAGGCATGTATATAAGTACAGTCAACAATTACAAGAAACAATTAATGACTGGTGATTAAGAGACTAGAAAAAAAAAAAAAAAAACTTACACGCGAATTCTGAGATTTTTGAACATTCGTTTTTTTTTTCATTTTTTTTTTGTTTGAAATCTTTTACACACAAATCTCGTATATTGTTTTCCTTCATAATACGTTCGATAATCTGCGGTGCAATTGGTGATCGAGTAAGACCGCAAGAACCGCGATATCGTAGATATATGCATTATATACATATATGAAGAATACGCATGAAAACCGAGATATAAAATTATGTAGATAAGATATATCTTAGCGTATAGTATAAGTATATGTATAAAGAACGAAACGGGCATTATCTACGTCCTGCACTATCAACCTGCAGTGGTCACCGAGCAATGAACCCGATTTGTTAAACGGAGTTAACAACAACTATATAAATATACTAAACGAAAACTAAAACTCTGATGTTATTTCATCTCATTTTTCTTGTTCCCTATCTCTCCACGTAGGTATATACCTACACTAACGTGCCTATATACATGCGTAGGTATATTCACATTTACACAACGTTCGAAAGTTTCTCATGAGTTGAGAGAGGACCGGGTGGTTTTCCCATGCCCTATACAAACTTTGTATACATATATACATATATATTTCCTTTTTTCTTTTTCTTTATTCATATTGTTGTATTTTCTCATCTCGTATATATGAATGTACATACAGCTACCCCGAGAGCAAGGTTGTTTATGGGTTTCTCTTAATCTCCATATTTTAACTTTCTTTCTATTTCATTTTTTTGTCTTCCGTTTATTTATTTATTCATTTATTTAGTTCTTAGTTTTGGTTACAAGACGAAAAAAAAAAAAATTAATTATCGTCACCATGTATGCATAAATCTACCAGATATACCCCTTCCACACGTTTTTGGAACATTTTTTACATCTATTATTACACTTAACTCGGTTCAGCAAATAAAACAAAAAAAAAACAAAAAAGAAGAGATCAAAAAGTACCAAATAATCGTGAACGTAACGCACGCAGAACCGTTATTATATATTCTTACAAGAAATAATTTTCTATTCATCTCTACTTATCTTAGAAAAAGATTATTCCTTTATCTCTGCAGCCAGTCAGGGAGACTCGCTTCGCTCATACTTATATAGATATATATATATATATATATATATACCCTTCTCAAAAGAAACCTTATTTTTTATTTTTTTTCTCCTCTTTGCACAACACAGACACAGAGGTACTGGTTTCTTTCTTTTTTCCTACTCCCATTCTTTGATTCCCAACGAGGTATTTTACCGTCGAAAAAAAATCACTCTAGCAACATTCCTGCACCGTTGGTCAGCTGAGCTCTTTAAAATCAGGGAAGTCGAGGTTTTCAAGTACCCAAAAAACCCGAAAATAACCAAAAACAAAAATGAAGTTTAATTTTATTTTTCGCCTTCGAAACTCAGCCGTGATTTCAAAAGTAATCGATCGATCGCAATGTATATTGAAAACGAAACAATCGATCGTAATATCGAGTCGAATACACGCGTACATTAGCACAGCCGGTATATATATTCACATGAATATATACACACACATACTTCGGCGGGCGTGCAAATGTTAATCAAGGGTCGAAAATCGAGGAATTTTAAGCGATAACGGTGATTCATTGTTTAAACTTGGAAGGCTTACGTTGCGTCGTCACGAACGGAGGTTAAGCAGCAGCAACAGCAACAGCAGCGGCAGCAGCAGCAGCAGCAGCAGCAATAGCAGCGGTAGGTATGGTAGTTGCGAACGATTCGTACAAGTTCAACGAAATCGCTGCGCGTTATGGGCACAGCGAGTTTGATCTAATCTTTCAGGGCGTTATGGTAATACGATTCTACAACCAGTGAGGTGGCAACGCTATAGGCACGGACGTATAGTACCTAGGTATATAAATTTCCTCCAACTCTCTTCCTCTCTCTATACTCTCCACCGGTCTTTCTCTATCACCTTTAACGGTACTCTGGCCCTCATCGGCCCTCCCTGTAGGACTATCCTGGGCCGTTGTGTCCTGAGGACAATTAGGCACGCCGCGTACTGTACCCGAGGATGAGACTCTGTGCTCTGCTATACATGTATATTCGTTTAGGTAATAACGCTAAGGGATTCCGGATTGTAAATTCGAAAATTTTACTCCTCGTGAGAAATTCGATCTTCTACGTTAATGTATATGTATATTTATGTTTAGCTGGGTGTAAGTAAACACACTACAGGGTGGAAGGAATTCCCGGAATTTATAATCAACCCCTGAGTAACAGGATGAAATAAATACATTAAAAAAAAGTTAAACAAATTTATATCCCAGAGAAGATTTTTCAATGTAATATCCGAAACCGAGGCGTAACTATCAGTAATCATTTTTTGTCCTAAGATGTAGAAGCGTAATGGATTCCATGACGGGTGAAATTTTTTTTTCCATTTATTTTTCAATATTTTTATCGATCTGGATAATCTTTGTTCAACAATCTATCGATTAGCGGGTTCAAAAATACCGAAAATGTCAAAAATCGAAGACTCAAAATCACCCGGTTGACCAGCTCGGTATAGTCGTTGAGGTTCGTTAGATTAGTTCCCGATGTACAGTCTTCGACAGCAGGTCACGCCCAAGGGAGCTTACTCTATGAACTTCGATAATAACCGCATATAATCGTCGAGACGTTCAGACCGAGGCAAGTAGCTAAATCTATACATTAAAATCTCGTGGTCTTGAGGTGCTTAGGCTGTGTGAGGTTCGTCGCGCCGCCGCTGTGCGGCGTTATACTTTTGTTCGAGAATTCTCTCTCGCGGTAAAAGTAAGTCGAAGGATGGTCAAGTATTTTATGCAAGGAATTGAAAATCCGCTAAATATCCGAACGGAGAAAAGTAGAAGAAGAAAGCGGACGAGGATAAGGAAAAGGTGAAAAGTGAGGTAAAAGATTTAAGGTAAAGTAGAATCGGTAGAGATGCAGACGGCGAAATATAAATAATTTGTGAAGCAGTATTTCGCTGACTGCTGCTGCTGCCCGTTACTGCAACACGTTCCCGTGTTTTCTAAATGTGATAATAAATTTTTTAGAAACAGTGCGGCTCTGTAACAAGTGGAGTAGTAGTATACAACATCTAGCCAGCGACGCGAACGGCGAAACTGTGCACTGCTGTTGCCCGGGTAAAATGAAAGTATAATTCGCCGTACATCTGGCGCGTTTGCGTGTCTCTTATGGCTTTCGAATTATTTATTTACTTTCCGGGGTGCTCGCATCGGATACGTATTACTTTTATACTCTTTCTCTGACACGTAGGTGTATGTAGGTATTCGTCGTGCACATACACGTGTCCGCTAAGCGTTATGGAAAAATAGTAAGAAATACGAAAAGAAAAAAACAGAAAAAGAAAATACTGAAGCGAGAAACAACTTCGCAGATATTAGGGTTCGATCAATCATGAAGCCTGCAGACCTACCTACCTACCTGCCTGTCTGACTCCCTGCGTGCGCAAACCGGGAGGCTCTTTTAACACGTTTTCAACTTATTTTTATATTCCCCGATTTTTCCGACGACCTCAGCCTCCCGATGTCGCCAAAGATTTATTTTAAAAATTGAATAAAACTTGAGTCGATCAATCCTGAATTATAATACAGAGTTCAACTTTTCACATAGTCTGTTTATAATACCTATGTACATACATACATATATTCCGGATTATCTTTCGACGATTCGTTTAAATTCAAGCTTATCATAATCATACGACCACAAACAAATGTAAACAACTAGAAATACTATACTCTCTCTAGTCCAGTGCATCGAATAGTTTTTAGGCTTTGGTTAGAGTACGAGAGGATCATATAGTTAAATGAGTTGGGTACCCCCATTTACTCCAGCATGCCCATGGCCTAGCTGGTGCAATTTGGTTCACGATTCACTGAGTAAATATTCAATTAATGTAATTAATCGCTCGACTGCTCTGGCCACTGCACCAGAGCTTGGAAAATCTCTCGATTAATTCGTTACCGGGGAATAAAACAAAACGTGTTTATTTCCCTCGGCAACTCGAACTCGGTGTGTGTGCAGTACGGACGCTCGGAGGACCTATGTCCACATTGTAAACTGAACTAATTTTTGCCATCTGTTTGATCCTCATAATTCTTATTAAGGGATTCAATTCTTTTTACAAAAAATGACAAAATAACTGATCTGTGTAGAAGTTTGTACAAAAAAGAAAGAAAAAAACACTAAACTATGGTTTGTAAAGACACTTTGATTCCTATATGTGCGTGCAGTGTGTATTATGTCAAATATCTTTATATATGAGCATCTTCAAAGAGTCCGGGGTATAAGAGATGATTCACCGTCTATATACCTTATACTACGCGCAGTGGGGAATTATGTTCTCTCTCTCTCTCTCTCTCTCCCTCTGGTTATAATCTGATTATTAATATCTTTAACCGAGGAAAGTGCTTCGTTCGAGCCAGAGAAAATTGATCGATTGTCCGCTCGAAGCATTTTGAATTTTATGGATCTCGGTTCAATGGCTTTTTATAAACCGTTATGAATGCGCGGGAGATAAGGAACACCGTCCTTGGGATAATTTAGTGGCAGGTTCAGAGCGTCTCTCTCTCTCTCTCTCTCTTGAGTAAAAAAAAAATAATAATAATAAAATGAAAATAAACCTGTATTCAATGGCGTAACGGTAGGGTTTGAAGAATGGTTAATAAAATTTTTCTTTTTTTCTTATTTTACTCTCGTTTCTTCGTACCGAATAATCCGAAGACTTTTAAAGGTATACGTAGGTATAGAAAATCCGACCGCAATATCCAATATCCTAAACTGATAATTTCCCTCAAGAAAAAAAAACAGGAATCGAAAATTGAATTAAAAAAAAATTTGAAAAAACGAGATACTTGCTGTGAAAAAAAACAAAATATTATTAAATAACCGAATCAACAATAAAACGAGGGCCGGGGGGGGGGGACTTACTTTCTTTAGATGCCCATCGCTGGTGCCGACAAAGACAACGGTGTAATCACCAGTCGATGTTGCTGCAACGGCGGTTAGGTGTTCATCGAAAGGCAGGACCGGTAAAGCAGCGATAGGATCCTGACCTCCCAAAGGCGTATTCACATCGAGGCCACAAAAATCTTCAGCGATAGTCTGCAGCTTCTGTAACATAAAAAATAAAATGAAAATTAAATAAAAAAAATCGTATACGCTGCATCGTCAGTGGATACGGATATTGTTATCCTGCTTTCCTATTTTACACTTTTTATTAATAAAGAAAGAAAAACGAAAAGAAAAAGAAAAAGTAAGGTTGGATACGTTCATTTCGGTAGCGAACACAAAATAGAACGAAAAATAATATAGATATTTACTTTTTTTCGTTTTTTTTTTTTTTGATGAACATCTGTCATCGTGACAATAGAAAGTGAACATTTGTTGGCTCGAATTTATATACGTCTACGTTTATATACAACTGCAGTCTTCTATCGAGAATAACAGACGTACTGATGCAGACTGTGGGGACTGGGGTATAGATATCTATATATACATATTTTTTTTTTTTTTTTTTCAACGGTGGTAAAAAGAGCTTCTCTCCACCATGGGGTAGGTGGGCAGGTTCATGGCTCACGGTTGGGCTATTTCTTTCCTCCGATTTCTAACGGTCAAAGGTCGGTTCATCTTGGAGGAGAGGAGGTCATTTAATGGGACTCAGTTCAGTACCAAAGTTAATCACGTAATAAGACGTTCTCTTGGTAAGCTTTCTTTTGTGCCGTAGTATATATACCTACGTATACTACAAGACGCTGTACCCGTGGTATACGGTATATAAAAATTCAAAAAAAAAAAAAAGAAGTAAATAGAAGAACACGCCCGTTACGAAATGGGACAGAAAAAAAATGTGAATAAAATAGCGATCGAAACGAGTCGTTATATACAATATATTCTAAACTCGTTAAAGACAATGGATTGATTGTTAAGTGTACCGTCGTGAATACCCTGTTGCAGTAACTATACGAAATCCGATTAAACAAAGGTCATCCGCTTATATTCAGATATTGATATAATTATATTTAGCATCAATTTGTAATTATTACTGAGATCAAAGGGCGTTCATCTTGTGTTTAATTCGGAACGTAACGTTGATGGAACATGGAAGAATTATTTCACATGTAAATCAAGACGAAGAGATCATTTTGGAATTTTATTCAGTGTCTAGGATCTGAACCAACATTGATTTTTCGATATAAATGAAAAAAGAGCACCGTGCTGGGATGAAAAAGGAAGAGAAGAGAGAGAACAAAAAATGTATAAAAAGTTCATTTTTTCGATGTGAAAAGAAAGCCCATTCACGAATTAAACGACGAAATGGATTAATATGACGGGTTCCCTTCGCGCGTAACAAGTAACAACCTCATTGTGTTCCAATACTCATTACTACTTCGCTCCCCGGCCGGTTTAATTGGAGTACAGTTTGTCTCGATTAAAAGGCACAAGCCAGTTGCCAATTAATCTCATAAGCACCCAGACGGTAGACAGTTAAATCATAATAACTGAACTTTATTGTATTCGAAAAAAAAAAGGAAGACAGACCGAGAACCAGAAATCGAATACTCTTGACTCAAAGTCAGATATGGATTCTGTGAAGGTAATTCTAAACGGACTGCGCAAACACCTCATTTTTAATTCACTGATTGTTGCTGTGCAGCCCCTCTTCGGGTATATCCGGAACCTGATGCACGGTGCAGGGTAATTATTCCCTGAATTAAATCCGTAGTGTGTGCAGTCAGTTTTCTCATTTTTTCAAATGTGTGGCAGTCGCCGGTAATGTGAAAGGCCGGAATAGCCGAGTTGATAAAGAGCCGCAAACAACAGACCATGTGATATCTCGTTGAAGGAAACAGGAGAAAGAAAAAAAAAATAAAACTTTCCGGAGGTGAAGTGCGCCTGAGGATACCGGACGTGTAGTAAAGTTACGACTGAGTCACTCAGTTATCATATCCTCGATAACCCAGACAACCTAAAAGTCTGGAAGTCAAATCATATTTGACTAGCTATTCGTCATAAAAGACTGATAACGAAAATGAGAAAGCTCGAGTAGTAGCAGCTACATCACGAAGAAGCCGTTGGACACTTCCTAATAACACTATGACATGATTACATCGAGGAAGAAGAAAGAGAAGAAGAAGAATAAAGGAAATGGAACTATTATCCGAAGTCCAGACGGGTCCATCGTATTCTAAAGTGTGCACTGAAATTTTCAAAGTACACTTGACTCTATCATCATCATCATTTTGTTCCGGCGAGATAATAGGATGAAAATGTGTACAACATGGGAATAATACCCGGACTTGAATGTGATACATTAATGAGTAAACAATGAATGTGGACTGTTAGACTTATGCGGGGGGGAAAAAAAAAGAAAAACTGCAGAGCGAGGGAATAGGCACGCACGTGTGTTTGCTCCCTAGAATGGGTGCGGCTACAGTCTACAATTTCGGATGAATGGATACCTACATCGTTGTGTGGGCTCAAGTCCACACGGAGAAGAGAGATGAGCGTATAGAGACCGAGAGTCGAGAGAGTAGAGGAGGATAGGACCAGCACATCCCTCTCTGGTCGGTCGAAGGGAGTCTGGATGAGAAACAGACACGGAAAGCATGGTTGGTGGCAACCGAGCCTCAGCCTAAACTCGACCTGGACTAGTCTAGACTCCAGAGATTGTGAACTAGACCCGTTTGTACGAATGATTTTTGTAGTTTGTTCGAATTTTCTGAACTGGAAGAAGCCCGCAGATGATCGTGAATTTTTGGGAATAGTAGATATCCCCTCGCTCCGACGAATGCGCAGGGTATATGATTTTTAATGCTGCCTGAAGCCCTGTGGGATCGGTGCATCTAGCGTACGCGGTAGTATCGATTATCGAAATTGGTATTGAAGGGGATTAGACTGCTCCAAGATGGCGGATGATCCCCGGGGCCCGGGCCACGCAAAGCTATACAAGCACGAAGTTCGAAATGAGAAATTCGAAGCGAAGGGTCCATTGTTCGCACCGTTGACTGTGACCTCGTACAAAGTAGTAATGAGCTTTGCAATTACCAAGGAGTCGAAAATCCCAAATCGGCACTTTTGATTGGTTGCCTTGTTAAAGGAAAACGAAGTATGTACTGAACAGAACTGTTCGGTAAAAGTGTTCCACGGCGGAAGGAAACTCGGGTGGAAACGTTGAAGAAGATTCCACTGACGTATTCAATTCGTATTTCAAAAATGTCCTTTTTCTCTGGATTCAATCGACGATCATGACTAGTGAAAAAAAAATAAACGACATATGGCTACACGTGAAGATATCGACTGAAGAGGTTGCGGGGATATATTATAGTTGAGTATTTTAGCCACCCCGGAATTTCTTACCGGTATACGTCCTATCATCCTGATGCAAGAGATATTTTAGTTAAACTATGCCTAGTATACGTGCTAAAAGTTTCCAAACTATTTACTGGTCGGGTAATATATATCCTTGGTGGTTCTCATAAAATTTTGAGGGTCCTTTTTGAGCCGCTCTTACCCTCAGGATGCCATATTTCTCCCCGTTTCGAATCTCCCGCTGCTCTCTCTCTCTCTTTCTCTCCGGGATCCTCTGGCACGAGATACGATACGCGAAACGTTTGTCAAAGTCTCCGGTAGTCGTTGAATTCTAAACCCTCTTCTCGGTGTATCCACCAGGATACTGTAGTTGACGTGATTCGTCCAAGTCCTGAGATCCAATCTATTACCTTTTTCCGGTACTTTGTGCCCTCGCGCCCGTTCGGGAGATTCCCTTTCCCTTATCTGCCTTGAAGGCTCTGGTTATAAGGTCTTCCAAGGCAACCCCCTTCTTTGTCCCTTCCCAAAAACCTTGTAATATATTCTTTTAATCAGTGCTTCATTCGAAGGCATGGTATCTCTCAAGAATACACCCCTAATTTACACTCCCGAGTATATAAATTCTCATTGTCGACTAGCTACTGAAATTTAGTAGAGTTGTTTCAAATTGGGAACAGAGAAGTTTTGTTTCCTTTCCATTCCTTCCTTTTACATTCCGTTCTGTTCCTTTCCTTTCCTTTCCCCTTACATTAATAAAAATACGAGATTGTTTATACCCTGTGATACAAAAACGGAGAGGACTGCAAAATTTGTGGTAAGTGGGGTGAGAAAGCGTGACGGACAAACAACGCAGGACTATAAAACTCCTTCCAAAGTTTCGACAGATTCTTGACCGAGGAAGTATGGCTAGGGATGGAATGGAGCTGGCATTCTGATTCAAAAGGGAGAAGGAGAAGGAGGAGGAGCACGACAACAAACAGAGAGATCCTTATACCCCAAAAGAAGAAGAATTCCATTTAAACCTGTTTCTAATTCCTGAAATAGGAGAAAGCTCCGTTCGGAAGACCCAGCCAGGCCATTGTTCTTCTCCCTAGAAAGTAACTCTTGTAAGAATTCACGACAAAAAGACAATCGGTCCGGAATAATACCGGCAAGAACAATTCGCCAATACAGTATAGAACCAACTCCTCCTCGACCATCAAAAGTAGCCTCTTCGTCATCGGCTAATCAAAGCCACCGTTCCCCAGCGGAGCAAAAAATGATCCAAATACTAATTTCACGCTGTTAGGATCGAATCAAAAATAAGAATGAAATGAAATATGTAGACTTGTTGCATCGACCCAAAATTTAAGCTTCTTCCTGCATGTCCTTCGGGTTTCTTGCTCTGGTTTTATGATTCTGAATTACAAGAAGACCTTTTTTCCGATCGCTAAATACCGGGGGTGGCATGGTCCTCTCTCAATGGTAAAATAGTTTTACGAGGAGAAACCATACCGTGGGTTCATGACAGATCTACCATTCCTGGGGGCCACAGGCGTAACTCGTCAGGGATAGCGGGGGTGTGCCTTTCCAGCAGCCAGCGGGAGTCCCGCGCGCTTGGCTCGACAACCCACTATTGATTTGCACCAGGGCGCAGGCCAGGGATGTGCTATGTTGGTGGTGGTGGGTCTGTGAGGGGTGTAGTATCAGGGTTTAGAGAAAAGGAGAGAAGAAGGGAGGCGGAGGAACGGCGAGAGAGAGAAATACTAGGGGCCCTGGCCCTGGGAGAGTGGCTAAGCCATGGCCGGGTACACAACTACAACAACATGATTTCGTATACACCATCGTCGCAGCAGCAGCAGCAGCAGCAGCAGCAGCAGAGGCGAAGGCAAAGGCAGAGGCAACAGCAACAGCAACAGCAGCCAGCAGTCTGCTTACCCTCCAGCCAAAGAGGGTAAGGTACGAGCCACGAGGACTAAACTTAGTAGGGGAAGGTTAACTGCGCCCTGACAACCCCTCGTTGCTTGCCTACAACCATACAACCATCGCAAACGTGATCCGAGTCTACTGACTGAAATAACAACTCAACGAAGCCTCGATGGACGTAGGGGATTGATACATGCAGAGGTTGACCGACCCTCCGATTTATCAGACTAAATTAGTCAATTAATCCCCTCCCTCTTCTATCGAGAGATTGGAATAAGAACACGAAATAAAACCAAGAAACAATCGCCACTGGTGATTTTTAATACAGAAAATTACCGCCGATTAGATTCCTAAAAGATCGTTGACACACTGCCAACTAGATTCAAGATTTTTCACACACACGCGCATGGGTGCTTTTTGAAGACTGCTCGAAGACTTCTTTGAGGTTTACACTAAACCATGTTTGGAAGTTGATTAGAGAAATTTTTTTCTTTCTTTGTTTTCGTTTTTTTCTGATCCAACGGTTTTCCCAACGGCATAAGGGTACAGGGAACTCCATTAGGCGGACGGAATTGTGATGTGCTTAAAAAGCTCTACCGAATCCCTATATACCTAAAAATTGTCTCATTGATCATAGGGAGTGTAAGAGCGACTATAAGCTTTGTAGCAATCGGGCAGTAACAGAGGGGGAATTTGCGGTTCGGGTAACTCTTCTTCTTCTTCTTCTTCTTCTTCAGAAAACAGGACGAGTTTTAAATTGACGTCCTGTTGCTCATCGATGGAAGTATAGAAGAAGAAGCTGAGGCTTCCTCACAGGGGGAATTCAAGCCCGTGAGGAATAAAAAAAAGAAGAAAAGAAAGGTCGAACAAAGCGCGAGGCCAAAGAAATAAAGAAAAAGAGTGGGACACTGATCAAATTAGAATCGTTAAAAGTTTAAGCACACACACACACGCACACACACCAGGGAGTACGTTCTATCTACGACTGGAGTTTCGAGAAATTCACTGGCACAAGGGGATCCCGTTAAATTTCGGAAATGTTTAGATACTCTATATATACCGTTTGAAAGTTACACATACGGGTATCCCTCCTCCCCCTCCCCCGACGTCTTAGGGGTTCGAAATTCTCCAAAGAAAGCCAAGATGGCAGCTTTCGTCCGAGTACGTTCGCTGGTTACATAATCACAGGGGTGGGCATGGGGGGAGGGAGTGCGGGTCCCTCGGTTGTTCTAGGATCGTCGCCTGACGCGCATACCAAATATCCTCGAAATTTCACCAGCCGACGACCTTGATTAATCCTTGTTAAATGCGTCACTAAAGTAACGCGGTTTCTCCTCGACCATACCACACCGTACCATCCGACCATCCATCTAGATTATTATCTGGTAAGTTGAGTGGGAGTTTCGATCAACGATCACTCTCCTTATTCAGAATAGAAGTAGAAAATCGGAGGGAGGGGGGATTTCCGAAAACCGAAATTACTTTGAAACGAAGCATACGGATCGTTCGGTGAAACTAATAAGTCCTCTTTGGTTAATGGAGGAACTGTTCATCCCGAAAACACCATCCCTCTTTCACTCGACTGTCTCAAGAGCTGACAGGCAGTCGGATATAAAGAAGACGTGGGAAACCGGGATCGATCATCGGGTCCGTCTCTGATAACCGTTTGAAAATTGTTTCCCGGCTGTTATACGATGAGATAGATAATTTTTGGCGGTTCAACATATTCCTCAATTACATATCGAAGGAACAAGTCATTGCCTTGCGAAAAAATAAAACGACTCGTCAGAGAGACTGAGACTCCTATCCATTGATATCCTGCACCGTTCGATCAGTAGTCTGTTCCCTCGGTACTTTGAACATTAATAAAAAATGTGGCGCTGTGATTAGTAAGTCTCGCTTTCCGACGACGACGACGACAAGGAATTCGGCGCCAACTTATCCATATTTAACCACCCAAGGTTCGCGAGATGGCTCGAAGGTTGGTTCGAACGTGGAATGCGGAAGTACGTTAATCAGGCATTGGAGGATGGAGGATCCCTCTCTCGTTTCTCAGGATTCGATCGATCCTTATCAGACGAATCTCTTATGCCAGTCTTCCGAGGATTGAAGAGTCGTTGGAGAGGGATTGCACCACTAAAACCCGGAATGGTGCAGAAATTCATTTATACTAAATACCAAGTATCCTGGGCAGGAAGGTGGGTATACTAAACGTCCTGGTGTCACGGCATACTCGAAATCACAGACTGTATAAACTAGTATATTTAGACACAACAGGTTCGACCCTAACCCAACCTTTTGTCGAGGTTACCAACGCACACATCCACTTGAACGAGTAAAGGGTGTGCCGCCTTAGAGCAACACGCCCGGATACACCCTTTGCCGCTATAGCTAGGGAATCGTCAAATTCTCTGTATATAAGCTTGTTTTATCTCTTCAAAGATCTGAGACCGGATTGCGTAGCGTATAGACACTAATGTGATACGCATTGACTAGTGTACAAAATCTGATTGAAGGTTATCTACGCCGTTGATCATCAGACATCCAGCAGCCAACAAATTTCTGCCACGATTCTGACTGACAAAAATTCCCATCTCTTAATCGGAAGGGGGTTCGTAAAAAGAAAGAGAAGTAAAGAAAGGTTCATTGGGTCACGCCGACGACGAGGTGATATCTTCGTGGATCGTTCAGTGAAGGTGGATTCTTTCTCAGCTCGCAATCAAAACGACAAAAAAATTGATAAGGAAAAAGAAAGGAAAAAAAATGCTCAATCAACTTGGCCTCCAGCAATTAACCCGGGGCTTGGGAGTCACGGAAGTCGTAGGTAGGTAGGTAGGTACCTTCCTCGCTGCTGCCGAGGTAGCTACTCATACCTATATTGCGTGGGCGACGCGTCTCCGACGAGCAAGCGAGGGTTTAGTCTGGTGGTGGGGGTCAGATACCTTGGAGGTCACATCCTCTGTACTTCCTCCCCATTGAGGAAACCCTAGAACCCAACCAACCACACCCATTTCTGCCGTTCCGCGTAACTGTTTTCGACGTCTCTGGTTCACCGTGGGTCCGTCGTCGGTGCGTCCGTCGCTAGTTATTTTTTCTTTCTTTATTTTTTTGTTCACGTCACAATTTCGGGTCGGCTATATCCAAACGGTCTTTTCGGACAAGGGAAGAAAAGCTAGGAATAACGGAAGGAGACCCTTTCCTCCCGGAAGTAAGACCAGTTTTTTTATTTTATTAACAATTCGACCGGGAACGTGTCTCCGTCGACTTCCGGCGTCATAATTCATTATCTAAATTGGTTCATTTTTTTTTTCTCAGGGATTGATGAGAGGAAAAAAACAAACACCAAAGAAAAAAGCACCAACGGCTATTCGGTAGAACGAGTGAGTATCGCTAAGGAAGAGAAGGTGAGGGGTAACAAAAAAATACGGATTCGGAATAATAGCTTTTACGATGATTGTCCATAGCGATCTCCGCAGGTCTCCCTCCATCGATCCAACGTAAATCAGACTTTGACATGAGGATATGAACCAACTCCAGGGTAACAATAATCGAAGCCTGAACAGCAGGTCCGAATTCGAGATACGATTTTATATATTCCGTAAAATTTTCGGCTGATACTTGCTGAACGGTATTTCGAAGGTATGCGTTTCCGTAAAGGTTTTCGATTTTGTCAATCGAAATTTTGGTCGTTCACTTGAAACGAGATTTTCAAATACGACAATTTAGCCGCGATTCTTGTTAATAATCGTTATAGAAACTGAAATCCAAAGGTATGACGAATGAGTAAACAAATTTAACGAGTTTGCGGCATCACAAGAAGACGAAAGAACGTTTAAACGAGGGGATGGTGGCTCCACACCAGTCGCCGGTGTAGAGCCACGTTAATTGACCTCAGGTAAAGGTATTTTTCGAGAATATCTGAAGGAGCATTTCAGTGCACAGCTCGTTTCTAAAATCTGTTCTCGTCAGAAAAAGAAAAGAAACGAAACGGAACGAATTTTCATCCTCCCTCCTTTCGGTCCTCGCCTTATTCTTCGGGAAAGAAATTCCGCGATCGTATAGGGTATAAGAATAGAATCTAGCCGAAGGTAAAGTAAGGTAAGGTAAGGTAGGAAGTAGGTTGTATCGAAGTATCGCGTATCGCTAGCAGCACGATCAACATTTCCCAAAGATCTAAAAGGAGCAAAAGGTTCCGACCAATTTCCGTTTTCGTTCTTACTGCCTGGGCGTAAAGGCAGCAGGGCTAACAGTACGAAAGTATACTGCAGTAGGTAAGTACTACGATTCTAAATCCTGTGTAAAATCTATTTGCGATTTCTCTAGCTTCCGGGATTTTTTGAATACAGATACATTCAAAAAATTTCACGGTGCAAGTTGGCAGTTCAAAAATTTTCTTCACAAAGTGAGGATAAATAGATAAAAAATTGGACGTCTATTTCTCGGACTGTCTTCAGAATTTTTTACTCCCACTATAATCGAGTCGCGTGAGTGAGAGAAAAAGAAGGAGAAGGATAAAAAATAAAAAAAGGACAGTAAACTGAATGGCTTTATCTAAGGGGTTCCCGGCAATTTCCTAAAGAACGGTCCTCTGTTTGAATAATGCTGGGTCAGCCCTGCCTTTTCAAATATATGTGTCAAACCGACCTGGGAAGGAAGAACCGTGCCGGGCACCTTATACGATCATAAAACCGTAAAACCAAATTTGTCCAGGATCGTCAATATCGCGACACATCGCCGCCCTAACCTACTCCACTCCTCGTCTCGCGGTAACGACTTTCCGGCTATTTTCAGTTCGCAATTTTCCATTTTTAAAACGACTCTCGATATAGTGGCGTGACCGATACCGAACGGCCGCGTTCGCACCTTTTCATGAACACCAAAAACTTGGGGGTTTCGGGTCAGAGCTCAAGGTTAACTTTAGGGCTCTGGGGTTTCCCGAAACTACGGGGTTTCCCTCCAGGCCAGAGCAGACCCCGCTGATATCGGGTTAATGTATTGGGATAAATTTATCTAGATTGAAATACCGGTATATCTAGATAACTATATGCGGTTGGGATTCCTCCTCATTTGACCTAATCGCGCTTTAGAAATCAGAACAACTATTTCCGGTACACGTAATTCGGCGATTCTATTCATTCCGTTCGTATCTCTCGACACATCTTTACACATAAATACATCTTTTAATGCATAATATGTTAAGATCGAGTTCCCGGGGAGGTTCCCCTAAACCCTTGGGTATTCCCCGCGCATCTAGTTCGTCAGAAACGATCGTGCACTCCGGAGAACACGTGATATATAGAAGACGGACGGTAAATACATACGAACACACGTTGTGCCCGTGAGAGTAGGTACCGCTAGATGCATTATTACGTTATTGGCCTTCGTGGCCTGAGCTGCTTCGCCATGTTCGCCGGCAACCAAGCCCGTCCGCCCAACAGCGGATGAATTTTTAATAATCGTTCTCTAGCCCCGGGGGCATAGGCGACTATCTGAAATTGGAAATTCCCGCAGGGCAGGGGACCGTGCAGCATCAAGAGGTGAGAATTCTCAATTCCATAAAATCCTACGTCTACGTGTAACCGGTGGCGACGATGGTGGTGGTGGTCGATGCGATGGTGCGGGTTAAAGATGGGGATTACACTGCATCCTTCGGCACAGAGAACACAAGAGACGCGTTTTCAGAAACCACGAATCACCCCACGTCAACGTTTCACGAATAATTAACAACTTGGGGGGGATTATCCTCGCCCCGTACTCCCAACCTACCGAGAGGAAACTTCAGGAATTGAAAGGTGGGATCGTATTAATACGTCAACCGAGTAGAGATCATTTCTACGATTCCATACAAAACCATCGTTCGCGGAATGATCATCTGCCCAGAGATATTCAGAGTTTAGCAGACCCAGTAGACGCAGGGTGGTGTTTATAAAACTACGAACCCTGGCTGGGCCCTTACATACTCGGTAAATATTTATATTAGAAAAATAACCAAACTCTGATGCAGCAGGAGCAGTAGCAGCACCCTCCCTACTCCTATACGTGAATTGAGTGGAAATCGATTGGTACAACCGCGATTCAAGTCTCCGTTTGAACGTTGCACCGTCCTCAGTATGCCTCAGCAGACTGGAGAGGACTGTTTAGAGTTTTAATTGGTCTACGATAATTTCCTCCCTGCATGGTTGATGAGGTCCGTTCCCTGATAAAATCTGACTCTTTAACGATTGGGACGAATGGATATAGAACGGATTTGAAATGCAGAAGAGAGTTGAAACAGGAAGGGCCGATAAAAGAAAGCAAGTATAGAACCGTTAGAGAGTCTTAATTTTGGATCGGAAGAGCTGACTTAAGACTGGGTACTAATCACTGTCTATGATTTATACATCCCGTTTTAGAAGGACAGGGTAGTATTTAGGGAAGCAAAACTCTGTGAGTCGAAGGGCAAGAAGAATAGTAGAAAAAATATATATATTCTTTTACTACCTGCCTCGGCCATGTGTCGAGGTATATGTAATATAGAAAGCGGATGATCATACAGGTAGAGGATTTATTTCGAAGATGAAAAGAGCCGCAGTGGATTGTATCGATCTGCAGCGATGAGAATCGGAAGAGAACGTGATAATAATCTTGTACAGTTTAAGGTTGAAAGTTAATTGATTAAAATTTGTTTGTTATGTCGTATATCAATGAAGCTAAGAGAGCTGCCAGTAATTTTCTAGTAATATTCAATGTATTCAATGTAGTAAAAAATAATTTGAAACTAAACACCGCCGATGCTGATGCCGATGCTGATGCTGATGCTGATGCTGATGCTGCTTCTGCTGCAAACGCTTCAGGAATTTTACTTCGGCGAGGGATTCAATAATCTCAAATTCAATCTGAAGATACCTGAGATTGTTTTGAAAGCAAGAGTAGAAGGGAGGAGACAAATCTTTACCCAATAAAATCAGGCATCAAATTCCCAACTCTATACGTGTTATATTTCAAACTCTGTACAAAGTCTGCGATGAGAGAGAGAAATTCTCTCTACTATATTTTTTCTCCTCTCTTACTGAACAAAGGTGATAAATTTTTCAGTCAAATTTTGCGTTCAATTTGTCATTGAAAGAGAAATAAAAATAAATAACAGAATGACAACGCGAAAAAAGCAAACGGATTTCACACGTCCTATTCTTTTGTAGTTTGGTCAAATATTTCGGTTCTGTTGTTGGTACTACGGAAGGAAGCGGAGTGACATTCGACGAATCCGGCCAGGGGATCCGTTAAGTGATCGGGTGGAAGTGATCGGTCCTCCGAAGGGAATTCCTGACGCCTCTGATTTGGAATTTAGTGGGAATGCGGAGCAGTGAAAGGAGCTACACTCATGAATATGCGATCCGGCCCGAGGACAGAAAGAAGAAAGACAACGAAACGAGCTGCAGATGATAAAGAACAAAAAAATGTAATAATAAAAAAAAAAAATGGAAAAAAAGGCGACGGGCTCGTGCGCCTGCCTCCTCTTCTTTTCTCGCTTTTTCATCTTTCTTTACCAATAATTGCTTTTCTGTCTATGCAGTGTCCCGTTAGTTTCCTCCGCCCCCCTTTCCCCGACGAAGGAATCGGTTCATCAAAAACGAAAAGGAATCTCAAAAGAAGTGAAAAAACAAAAAAAAATTCTGAAAACTGTTCATTGGGCCTCGCGCAGACAAAGGAACCAAATTCTTTGGACTCTCTGTAGTCTATTTCTTATTTTTGGATAGAAAGTTAAAACACTATACCTACGTAAACTTCAGCCAAGATCAAGGCGCTCATTGTCAGTACAACAGCATCGCTGATGTATACGTGGATACATATTTTACAGTAACGACGACAAGATATCGAACGTATCAAACCAGTGTGACTAATTTATAGATCGGATAAAGCCGGGGGGCAGGGGGGTACGGGTACGGCTCCTGTTGTAGCAGGATTTGCGGAGCGGGTTAGACCGTGAGAAATCCAGACGTCCTTCGCGAAGTAGTGCTAGATGTAACATCTGTTCGTAAATGCAGGTGCAAGGAAGCGGCAGCAGAAGCAGCAGCAGCACCGCGATTGCAAAGACCAACACCATAACAGGCCATAAAACAACGCTTTGTCCTTCATAGCTCGGGAATCGACAACGAAGTGATTCAACATCCAACTGCGAATCGATCGACATGTAGTAGATACATACGTACACATGTGCCTTTCTTCATCGATCAAATTTACTAAGCGACAGCTGATATATTAATTGAGATGAATTAGGATTACGCTATAAGTAACTGCGAATCAATCTGCCCCAGAACAGTGTATCAAATCAAAATTAGCAGTTAAAGGAACAGGTTAAGTGGAACTAGCGTGAGCTTTCGGTTTTTTGTTTTTTTTTTTTGTTTTGTGGGACCAAAATGGCAGGTGTATTAACGCGATGCATAGATGTCTGTAGTGATTTAATCTAAATCGTACGAATTTCGAAGATCTCAGGATTTCGAAGCATTTTGTGAGATTTCGAAGGATTTCATGGGATTTAATGGAGAGAAATACCTACACCGAATTTCTAGAGTGGTTAACACCTCTATCACTGCCTCGAAGGCTGGGTGGTAGTACTGAGTGGGAAAATCCGCACATTATCGATAATTGAGGTAGAGAACGGTGTGAGAAGGTTGACATTGTTCCCCAGCTCGTTTGAACCCTTAAAAAAAAAAAAAAAAACAGAGAACTGGATAAAAGAAAAACCACTTACCGTCGGGACGCACTGATGACTCGGGGATATGAAATCCAATCCTCTCTGTCCGTGTCCGGCAAAGCAGTGCTGAATGTTCGACATAAACTTCCTCCTTATCGCTTTTAGGGAGTAAACGCACAGAGCTGATCTCGATGATGGTCTATTTGTGGTGGCATTGCTCTCCGAGAATACGGCGAATAGTACATCCTCTTGCGCTGTTATACCAAGGTGTCCGGCCAGGTCTGAACCGGCTTTACCCGCATACGCAGCCTGGACCAGGTTGTACTTCCTCAATTCATTCGTACAATCGATGGGAATCTCCGTGTAAGAATAGTAGTTCTGATCATCGTGACAAACCCTGACCAGTTTCGATATGAACTCACTTCCAGTGGCAGTGTTTTTCGGCTGGGTGGTAAGAAAGTAGCTAAACCCCTCGCTGCTGAATCCGTGAACATAATTTATAGGGAATCGCTCCCTGGCCAATGAGTTAACGAACATTCTGGTCCCCGTGGTGACCGCGGTCTCTGCGATCACGAGCATTCTCTCCTTGTCCAACGACCTGGAGCTTACGGCAGGTACTTCGGATCTGTACGGTGAATTAGCCGTGTAAGTTACACCGACGTACATGACCTGGGATACAGGAGGATTTGGTGGTCCAGGTGCAATGAATGCGACAGTAGAAGCCGTCGCGTTATTTGCTACTACTGCCTCCCGGACTTCCTGAGCAACGTCGGATATGTTGTGGAGATTTCTGACCGTACACATACCCTGGAAGAGGCTACCGCATGAAATTAATCTCGTGGTAGTGTAGTCGATGACCAGAGCCTTGTTGACATTGTCAGTTAACTTTTTAACTATGCCAGCTGGACAGTCGATCATTGAGCATTCTGTCGAGTCGTTTTTAGGACCGGTAGTTTCCTTCACTACGAGATCAAGGTCCGGCGACAATTGGTAGAGTTTGTTCACACCGCCGACGAACACCCGTCCCGTATTTTTGTCCACCACTAAATGGTTCAGCCGCTCTACGTCCGGATCGACAAACGTGTGAACTATATCGGCCGGGTAACCTGCCACCGAACTCAACGACGATAATCTTAACGACATTAAGACCAGGGTTAATAGTGTCACTGGCAACGACAATGTCGAGGCCTTTGGTCCTCGATGTAACATGGTAGTAGACAAAGACGTCTCAAGGACGCCACCGCCGTTTATTTAGGAACACTCGGTAACTCTTGCAGATTTTTTCTTTCTTTTTCTTTTTTCGTGAAAATTGATTTTTCTCTTATATTTATCTCCTCAGATCTTTAGGCCGACGACGATGTCACTTTGGATCCTGAAATCATAAAAACAAAAGGTACCACATTATTTTCGATTGTCGAAAGTTCAAAGTCTTCGATATTGTTCTCAACTTTACAACCAATTTCGTGATTTAGAAACTGATCATGCCCGAATTCGCAAAACATTAATGTGCTTATAGAGTGTAATTAGTATTCAAGTTGCTGCTGGACAGAGGTTGTATCCAAAAAACAGTGTAGACAGGGACCAAATTTCGTGACTAGACCCGCCTTTACCGCACTATTGATTCTTGATTGAGCAAAACCGTCGTAATGAGCCGTGCGAACAAACCACCTTTACTCAGGTACCGGCCTTGTCTAGACACTTTTTATACGCGGTACTAAGGGACGTGTTGTAACAAATGCAGTTAACTCCAACGTCCATATAGAAAAAGCATTTGTCGATAGATTTTGAAATTTCTTTTCTTTTTTTCTTCTTCGAAATATGGACTAGCTAGTGATCCTCCTTCGTGATCTTTTAGTCGACGAATCAAACAGCTACCAAAAATCTTATAATATTCTAATATTCGGTCAATAAATTCCCTCATAGAGTGTGAAAAATTGCAAAGTTCAATCGAGTTATAAGCATATTATAACCACAATGGACTGAGATCGGTGTGACAAAGGCTTGCAGATTGTCTTGCAATCAGATGATCGTGCAGGTTAAAGATAGATGGAGATAGAGAGAGAGAGAGGGAGAGTTTAAAGTTCAGAATCCAGAGTCCCATGACTTATGACTCGCAGGCTCTCCGAGTGTCAGGATGTAAATTGCGTTAATTCGTTTAAAGTGGGGAGTGAATAATAGATGGATAAAAATTAACGAGCGCGATGATTTGTAGCTATCTCTTGGGATGCCGGATGAATATATCTGGAGTTGAAAAAAAATTACACATATGCAAAATTCGGTTTAAAGTTGAATATTTCATTGTAACATCGTGTATTAATTTGGTTTCAAATGAACGTGAATTAAATATCAGTGATGCACGTATATTTATCCACGTATGTATGTACGTACATACATACATGATGCAATACACGTAGTCGGTACGGTAATCTGATACTTCGATAACCTTACAGAGGAAGTCGTGGCTCGGAAAGAAGAAGAGGAAGAAGTAAGCCATGAAAGAAAGGAATAAAAATACAACAACAAAAAAAAAAGAACGACGGAATATTTGATATGAACTTTCGTGCATTCTGTATATGTGTACCCTATCTCTTCTTCTTCTTCTTTGCCTTATTCTTCTTCGAAGGCGTTAATATTTCAGCTGTGACCTGTGTGCGAGAAAACCCAACCTACCTACCTACTGTCAGGATGAGAAAGAAGCATTTTTTATGCATCGCAAGAAAAGGAGAGCGGCACTAAGGTCAAGAACAAATTTTCTCGGGAAAATAATACAAGTAGAAAAATCGACCAACGTACAGTTCAATCATCATCATTCTGACGCTAATTTTCGCACACGTGACGTCAGCTGTATCTGCACATCTCGAAACGCGCAGTAATGCAAAGCAACGGTGACACGATGTTCTAAAATAAGAATTATTCATAGCCATGATACTGAAAACATGATGCTTAATTTTTTTTTTTTTCCTGTCAGACTAGGGGGGCACAGTGTTCGCTACTTTTATCGACATCGTGACTTCTTTTTGAGTTGGAAAACGAACAAAAAAAAACTTTATTTTTAAATTATTAGGTGGATTACTTGAGGAGCCTATCGTTTCCTTTCGGGCAATAAGTATTTGATCATTTTTCAGTGAGTCTTTGGACCGCCAAATGGCCATTGGACAACTTGAGACACAGCAATCAAAAAGTTATGGTAATTTCGGTTGATAGCTTTCGGGGAAACGGGCAATCTTGTATAGTGGATATATACGACATATATAGGATCTAATTTAACAAATTGACTGTCGTTTAGAGCACCACCGGAAATTTCAACTGCTAACAGAGACAGAGAGAGAGAGAGAGAGAGAGACCCACTGCAGGACCATAAATTTCAATCATCGGTAACAATTATAATGCACAACGTGTACCCATGTATAATGTTGACTGTGACAAGCGGCGAGAAATAAAGTCGATGTGAGTTGCTGAAAATTGTACCAATAAACTAAAATTGATTGCACCGGAGCTAAAAAATTGTTACCGTGTATTGTATTTGTATGCAAATTCCGGGTGATCGGAGCTGACTGTTTCAAAAAACAGTGAAATTAAAATCTGTTAAACGGCTCAATGTTTTTTTTATAATACCTGGCAACAATGATTCTTCATTCTTTGAATAGTTACACCGAAACGTTACTGACTATAAACTAACTGCCATTTCCGAATCAAGATGTGTCAAATATTCGCGCATAAAAATTGGTCAAAGGTCACGTCTCATTGATTAGAATATTCAATTTTTGTGTAAATTATTTTCATT
Source organism: Macrophya alboannulata (assembly GCA_949628255.1). Classification (NCBI taxonomy): domain Eukaryota; kingdom Metazoa; phylum Arthropoda; class Insecta; order Hymenoptera; family Tenthredinidae; genus Macrophya; species Macrophya alboannulata. The sequence goes on along the minus strand of OX451211.1, from coordinate 3,915,944 downwards.
ATACCGTAACAAAGTTCGTTTTCTTGGTCGACTACGAAGTATTACGGTTATCTATTATTGTTCTCGGTTATACGAAGCAAGTTGTTAAGTTTACTGATGAGTATGATTTGTGTACGTATTACTACGACTCGCAAAGTTGCACAATTCAATGAAACAGTTAAGCTTATCCTAAAAGACGCGAAAAAAAATCAAGAGATTGTAAAGGTCTTAATTATCGTTCGTTATTTTGAGCTGTCTGTTATTTTTAACCAATTATTATAATTTGTAATCTCGCAAGAAGAAGCGATGCGAGGTATTATATATAAAAAAAATTACGATAAACAAAACTGTGAAGGAAAAAATAAAATAGGAAATGGGAGATAAAAGTTTTTTTCCCGTTTGTCATGATGCAGTTATCTCGTCTGTTCCAGAAGATGCAGCAGCAGCAGCAGCAGCAGTAGAGATTTTAATTTAATGTTAGTAAAACTCGAATGCAAATTATCACCGGATTTATTTAGCGATATGTCGAGAACGGCGTTTGAATAAAATACAATAAAACAGAAAGAGAGAAAAAAGAAAATGAAACTAAAAAAAGCGGCGAAACTCGTCATGTGATTTAAGCGTATCGGAATTTGCTGGTACCGTTTCAAGGTCGTTACTAGCCAGTCACCGTAAAATTATACTAAGTTTATTTCCTTTTCTCTCATCAACCTCCCTCCATCCAACTCCTCTTTCTCTTTCTTTTTTATCGTTATAATTAACTGCCTTTTGTTATTGGCACCTGCCTAACTCACACCCATATTCATTTCACTGTATATATTATAATGTATATTTACTGAAAATTGTTGAAATCATAATCCACCGTGTAAGTTTCGAGAAGATCGAACAGTACAAACTCACTGTACACAAGTACACCTACTTGCTGTTATCAGATTGTGAATTCATATATGCGTATCATTACCCACTCACTTTCGAACTGAAATTAATTATTTTAATGAATACACCGTGAGAAGTAGACTGCGAAGTGTTTAACGCGAACTCTCAAATATATCGTAGGCTTGAAAAACGTGAATTAAAAAAAAAATTAACCGATTCATAAAGCAATGAGAAGAGGTTGTCAGCTCAACTGCAACTGACACTATACATTTCACAATATCATTCCTGACAGTAGAATTTGGTTTATCACGGTAGATATGAGCGGAATGATTCATGCAACAACCGTAGTGCGTAGACATGTAGATACCAATATGTGTATCTACATATGACGATGCAACAGCGGAAGAGAGGCTCTCTATTTCTTTTCTCTCTCTCTTTCTCTCTCCTTATGTTTCGATCTTTTTTTAGCTCTTGTACGTGTTTAAGACTTGAGACTTGGCAGTGAAGAGTTTTGGTGTACGAGTACATTTAAAATATTCTGTACAAAGAGTCGAAGAACAGTGACTAACAATAAGCGACGTGTCATCAAAGCTCAACGTTCGTCGTCGAGGACTGCTGATCGCGTGGGTACTAAATTCCATTGAACCTTGTTACTTGGAGTACTATATGTACTACTGAGAACTGTTGTGTAGTAACACATGCACTCCCAACCATGCACTATCGACATCCTGCCTTGGAACTTGAATCAACAACTCCCTAGGCGATAATTCTTCTTTATTCGTTTCGTTCGGATTCATAAAGATATCGAACTCTTTTTTATTTTTTATTTTTCACTGATATTCTCAAACATGGCAAGTCAACGTGTAATCTCTATATTCTTCGAAAATGTGAGTTCTTTTTCAGAAGTGAAGAAATATCATGGCCTACTACTTTCGACGATATTTTATTTAACCCTTTGACACCGGTAACTCTTTTCATCGATTTGCACGGAATTTGATCTTCCCCGGTTGTGATACTACTCTTTTTTGAATTTCAGCTCGAAATTGTAAAATTAAAAACGGCGGATGCAATATGACGGAAGAACATACGGACAGAAAATTAAAAAGCTCCTCGTTTTTCAGAGAATTCATTTCCGGATGCCTCCTCGGTCGACGATTACTAGCTGGAGGTCGAAATTGTGAAATTCGAAATAGCAGACAAAAATTTTCCACAAACTATCCGATTTTGATGAAACTCGATTTTCAACGGGGTTTGAGATAGTCGATCGTACAAATCAGGCTCAGAAATTGTGAAATTCAAAATGATGGATCGAAGATCCTGAACAAGATTCCAAAAACTTTTGACCATTCATCGAAAATGCTCTTTAGTCTAAATTTTTGGTCCACTATTCGCAATTTCATGATCAGATTCGTAATCAACGACCCCGTGGAACCCAAAAATGTCTGCTCTTAAAATTTACCGCACTAGGTTCCGCCCATTCTGAAGGGATTCGGAACCACGAGTTATTCTACACATGTAGTGTGTGGACCATATATCACTTTCATCTATTGTCGATGTTAAGATGGTTTGGTATTCAACCTTTTCGAGTTACATGGTACAGTGTGGTTTGGAGATGATGTTTACTGTCTCCCATACAACGATCTGTCTGTGCAATACCCGTACGTGATTATTATCATTGTTATTGTTCATGACGAACGCGTTTTCTTCGAAACGTGTTATCGGGACATCCGCCGGCGGCCTCCTCTCTCTCCGGTTCGTCGTTGGGATTAGATATGGTTCGACTACCCACGCCGCCTACGCATCGCGATATAGAAACTGGCAGAGTTTAATTGCCTCACTCTCATCGTCTTTCGAGATTCCAGACCCATTTGCTTCTGTGTACGATGTGTGTACGCGTATACAAAGATATAGGGAATACCACGATATTTGTCTTACATGAGGACAAGCATCACTGCAGAAGAGTATGAGGAAAAAATTTCACCCAACCGCCAACACGCCGGCCCTACTACTACTAGCCTTCGAAAATTCATTTGAAGAGAAAAATGAAATCACCGTCGTTGTTTACCGTCTTCATAACGCCAAGGAAAGCTTACGCTTTTCTGAGACAATATACACTGCGGTTGGTCAACGTACTCGTGGCAATTCCTGGATTTACGGAAGGGAATATTAGCGATAAGACCACAGCTAAAGAGACAGCTAAAAGCATAATCGAATAACCGCACGAGGACGAACAGTGATGTAATTGAAAAATGTGATTCGATCGTTAGTGCATCAGTACGTGGTCTGCAGCTTGGTTCATTGTCCACGTATCTCGATTGTCATACCAATTGTATGGTAAAATAATTACAGTATAAAAGATTGAAATACCTACATTGAATTATAACAACGATAAAAGAATAAGGAGATCGAATTACACGACACCCGATATACGCCATATTGAATTTCCTAAATATACTGTAATTATCAAACGCTGTTGTACTAGCTACCGCTTGCAGATAACAACGCTGTAACTAGATACCCTTGTATGTATACTTGATTCAGTTGATTCTGACCACTTGAAGTTGCACCAAATTATGAACAGAACACGCATGAGGTTGGCAATGCGGAAATTGCTGGCTCGAACAGCGTCGGGATTGGTTAGCCCGCTAGTTAGCACCTGAAAATTTCCCCATCGTCATCGCCGTCCGCATTTGTGTTTTATTCAAAATTTGGTACAGCTTCAAGTGGCCAGAATCAAGCCAAGCGTGTATACATACTAATGCTGACACAGTAGGAAATATAAATTATGATTTGTGGCCTAGACTTGGCAAAGGAATTTCAAACACTTGAACTTCGAGGATGAGATTTTGTTTTTACTTCAAACTAGAAAATCTGATCCACTAATCGTAACTCGCTTATTATAATCTGTACAAATATCGACATAACGAGTCAGTGTATCAGCGGCTTTTTTCAGGCAACGCCCTGGCTCGATGTCTGCACGCGAGTAAAACTACAGGTCGGCCGAGTTTCCTATCTTGACAATCTCACTCTCTAAGCCTAGGTCAGTGAGTAACGAGCTTTATTTAATTGGAGCTCGACGAGCGAATAATTTTTCCATTTGTCATTTAGAAACAAAAATGAGTAGACGTTGTAAAGAACGTGAAACAAAAGTAGGCGAGTTTTTTTATTATTTTTTTTTATTCTTCACTATTTCAACAAGGCCGCCGTTTCCAACGCTCACGATCAGACGGATACAGATATAATAACGAACAGATGAGAAAGTTATTAAACTGTGGGAACGGATAGGAGATGGTTCCACGTTCTAAGTTTATGCTTAAATCGTTAGACTCAAGTGAGCACAACGTAAAGTAAGTCTTCGTGAAGCAGCAGCTAATTCTAGAAGTATAATAATCGATTCTACACGTTCGTTTGAAATTGTTTGCCTAAATGCTGTACTCCTCCCGCCATCTTGAATATACGAATTATAGTTCAAGGGGCGAGGAAAAGAGAGATAGAGACTCGCCTCTTAACTTTGCTAATTATTGTATAGGATGTAGCTAATTGTCCTTGTTAATTGTCCGACAATAGAAGCAGAAGCAAGAGCTTCGTAATTATGCCACAGGGTCTGAAGAAGAACCGCAACAAAGTGATCCACAATCGCACAGTCGAGCATTGCTCACCGATTTTCATTCGAAAACCCATTCGATCTTTGAACATTAACGCATTATACTCGTTCGCAAAATAGCGAACTTATGACGCTACATTAAAAAGAAGTTATTAATATTCTCCAAACGATGAGCAACCCACATCGATATTATACTACGTTGTTTGGTACACTTCGTCCTATAATTAGGGTATATGCTTTCGTCCGGTTTTGCAATCTAACCTCCGATCTAGGGACATACAGAAATCCCAGATTATATCGAAATGGATATCGAAAACAAAAACAACTCCACCATATTCGGTGGAATTGTGATTACACTTCGATATTCCCGAAACTGGTAAATCCAACCCGTGATTATAGCTCGTAAAACGAACGCCTAACTTATCTCTGATCAAAGTTCAACCGCGAACCAATTCTTTTCCTCCTTTTTATTCACGGGTTTCCAAAATCTCATCATCACCATTTTTATTCCCGTGTATGTACGTGTGTATGTAAACGCGGTTCATCATCACAGTGTTGTTTCAGATCGCGATGCACCAACCTCGCCGCCATACCACCGGGCGCATTCTCATCCTGCCCAAACAACGTATTCGGTATTGTGTGGATAAAGGGGATGACAATGCTCTCGTAATCAATGGTGGCGTAGTGAATGCATCCTGAAACTCTGATTTAGAATATCGAACGGGTATTCGTCGATCACAAAGTGGTGGTAGGACTATGCGTATCTGTATCTATCTTGAATATTCACAGATAACACCTACATCTGCACTGAGGGAAATCCCCGTCGCAGCAGCGCGCATTTATATGACTCAAAAAATCTAACCGGTGGCATTTCATCATCTTTTCACATTCCTGATATCACTTATATGCTTATGCTTATACATGTACGTACGCAGGAGTCGCAAAAGAAAACTGCGTGTACCTGTGTAAGACCACACTGAGCTCCTCTCTTCTTTTACGTGCACATCCCCCTCCTTCGTAGATTAGTTGTGCAGGCAGTAACAGTGCGAGCGATATATGTGTAAAGAACGGGGTATGAAGAGATAGGTCTATGATATAAGGATGAGGAGAAGGACTAGGACTGGGACTGAGACAAGGTAGAGGTAGAAACTTTTCAAGATAAGAATCTAATCGTAGGGAGTGAGAACGAGAGAGTAAGAAGAGGTAGTGAGGGAGGAAGAAACGGACAGGTCGAGACAGGCAACAGCGCGTACTCGATCCTGGAGGGGATAAATCAGTCAGTCAGGCAAGCAGGCAAGCCGGCGGGCAGGCACCCCCCACGCACTCTTTCTTCTCTCTCTTTTGGTCGGAGTAAACGAGCACAGTGAAATAAACACAGGGAGGTTGGTTTTCTTCTTCTCTTCTCGGTCGGCGGGGAGTTGGTCCACAATATATTATGTACCGTTTAGGTGTGTACTTCTCTTTGTATAGAATCGGTTTAAACAACTACCGTAGATGGATATCATCAACTGCCGTCGTAATTGTTACTACACTTAGCACTCCTCACCGTGTAACAACAGCTACTATCAAACATGCACAAAGCATCATCATATCTCTCTCTCCCTCTCTTTCTCTCTTTCTATTTTATCTTTTCTTTTTATGTACTTTTCCTTATTACTCTTTATACCTTCGAAGAGAGAAACTAACACACAACAACATCAAAAACAGCAACAACAACAACAACACGATAGTAAAAACACCAAAGAGTTATTTTATGTTATATATTAAGATTCCCTTCTTCAATTTAAGTTTATCTTTATCTTAATAGTTTATTTAAATCTTTATACCGTTGAACTCTCTAACTACTAAGTTTCTTTTTGTTTTTTATTATTATTATTATTATTCTTATTAATCTTCGTTGTTTCACTTGTTTCTATCTAGTTTCATTAAACTCTCCTCTTATATTAACCTTCAATTATTTCTCACCGTCTCTATCTACCTACAATATGATGTATTATAATATGTTCTTTATATTGTATATATATATATATATATATATTTTTTTTTCAATTATTTATTAATAAAACGCGTAAGTTATAGATCACGCACAGAATTCGTACCTCGGTTCGTACCACCTTGTACACCGTTCCCGTACCTGGAGCGAAATTATTATCTTATAATCGGAGCCTGCTGCAGTGATGATTTGATTGTCTAAGCTATTGCAGCAAGGCATGGCGGTGGCCGTGGCCGCCCGTTCGCCCAGCACACGAAAATTTTTTCAACTTCGTCCGCTCTTGCTCTTCACAGGATTCTCTTTATCCTATTTCTTTTTTTTTCTCGTCTTTTTCTTTTTTTTTTTTTTTTTCTTTCAAGGTATTTTCATTAGTTCCGACCACCACCACCACCAGCAGAGTCAAATTTTTCTAACCGACACACTGATACGGTATCACGAACTAAGGTAACGTTCCGGGTAGAGAGAAAAGATGCGTTCTCACGTCATATTCATAAATATCATTTGTTATTGCCAGGTGATGATAGATTCGAGAATCCTTAAGCCTCCGTATTATCTCTCTTACTTTCTTATTTAACTTCGTTGATAAAATGATCGACGCCCTAGTAGTACTGGTTTCTGGATTCTCTTTTGTTCTATCGCATACAGTGTGCAATTACGAGCAAGTGAGTGAGTGAGCGAGAGGCGGCAAGAACCATGAACTAAAAAAAAAAAGTCGTGAGAAATATCCTCTCTATCGTAGATACGATAGCTGTCGACTTCTCTTTCTCTCTTTCCTCTCTCTCTCTGTTTCTTTATTTCTCTCAAGGCTTGGATACCCCGCCTTGTGATTATACTCTCGATAATCGAGGCTAGTAATAATCCATTTAGCAAAATAATAAATGCATTAGGGGCGAGGATTCGTGATGCACAAAGCAGCAGCAGCGGAGAGCACTACTACTACTACTCTCCTCGACGCAACACAAGGGGCGCAACAATTCGCTGTATCCTTGTAATTGTTTATTATCATTATCCGCTTTGTTACTTCTTTAAAAACATCCGAGTGTCTTGTTCCTCGTTATTTCTTCTCGTTCCTTTCTATAACAGCATCGTAAGCTTGGTCTAGACGCACTGTAACATTAGCAGCGGTGGTCGCGACCAGATTAATAAAATGGCGACCAATGTGACAGTTGGTCGATCTTCTCGCGCTCACAGAGTATATTCCTTGCACACAGATCAGGCATGTACCTTCGATTTTCACTATCTAATTTATAACCGGTTGAATGAATTTATTTCACGTTCGGTTATAAGTCCACGTATATTTTATTACCTTTCACACCTTTAGTTACCTCCGCGTTACGTTACTTCTTATCTCTCCAGGTTACGCGTTGTTTCGCCCGGACTATCGCCTGGTATTACTTTTTCGGAACCGACGCGGACGGACGCACTTGCGCGACTCGCTCCCCTATAGCTACTGCCGCTACTCCCACCTTCACGTACTAACCGTCTTACTTATTTTTGATCCACTCTCTCGCCACGACCCGGCCGTAACTACTATCCGAACTAATAAACACGACCGTACCCCCTGCAGCCCTTCCCCATTCACAGGGGATGCTCGACGATTCGCTCTGTCGGTAATTACTAGCCTTTTGAAAAACGTCGATCGTAGACCCGGAAATTGCTACTAACCGTTTCGTGGAACGTTTCTAATCTACGTATCGGGTGTCCAAGTAATAAGGATACAGAGATGGAACTTCGATTATTTATCAAAGATAAAGAGAGTCAAGACGGTTCGGGGTGTTTTATATTTAGGGTATTTTTTTCTGCCAACTCTTAGCCCTGGATAAAATAAGTCTTTCATTCTTCTTTCGGAAGATCAGGGAGAGGGTAGATTTCCGAATAATAAAGACACACTGTATGATGTAATTCTTCCGTTGAATGGATATAGCTTAGAGGGCGCCAGGGTTTAGATACCTTCAGCAATACTAACCGTCTTACCAAGATTATCCGCTGACCCGGAAGTCGGTATTAACCGTTCCGAGAAAGTGATGCTTGTCACATTCCTTTCCCATTGACTGCCATATAAGGCGCTGAATTTACCTCGGTCGGTAAGAAAGGCGGGAACGACATTTGAATGCTAACTAAGCGCTGCTATTCTGTTTCTTTTATAAACTAAAAGAAATGCCGCATAGCCAAGTTAGAGGATAGAACTAGACTGACGAGATATACTAAAAGGGTAATATTTACCGAAGGGTGATAAATAAGGATCGAAGCATTTGGTTTTTAAAAGATTTCGGAATAAAGGGAATTATTATATTATAGAAATCTATCCGAAAAAGATAGATACCAGTTACAGTTACTGTTTTAAGATCTTACTAGTATTTATTTTTTCAAAAATTTTCTAAACATGCTCATTTGCAGTTCAGTAGCAATCACATCGATCAGTAAATATTGGGCATTTTTTGGATCAGCCTCAACATTGGTCACAGCAGTTTCTTTGTAAAGCCAAGCCACCGCTCTGCTCCCAGATTGTACCCTTATTCGAACCACAGAATGCCCTGTTGCTTTGAGCAACTGTTTTTCAATTTCTTCTCGCAAAACGTCTATACCTGAAATTATGAACATGTTCTCAGAGCTGTTATTCCTATTAAATGAAAGACAAAACAGAAGAAATTTTCATTGTTAAAAATGGATACTTGCCTGTGAGCTTAGTCGCGGATATACCAAGCATACCCAAAGGGGGTGCATCTCCTTTGACAAGGTCAATTTTGTTGGCAACATTTATTACCGGCTGATTATGAGTCAACTCTTTTATCGTCTCCTCCACATGTTCTATTTGAGCTATTCTGTCGGGATGGCTAGCGTCATTTACTTGCAGTATAATGTCCTGATAAGCAATATATCTTGGTCATTAACGTCAGCTGTGAAATAACATAGCTAAGAAAAGGAAAAAGAATAATTAATGATACTAACAGCATTAATGGCATCTTCTAATGTTGCTACAAAGGGTTCTATAAGAGTCGATGGCACATCTTGAATGAAGCCGATAGTATCAACGAACAGAACTTTGAGCCGTGAAGGAAGGGCTGCTCGGTGAACAGTCACGTCAAGAGTAGCAAATAGGCAATTTTTCGGTTGTATTTCCTCGTCCCCTGTGAGAGCTTTGATCAATGAAGTTTTACCTGCATTTGTGTACCCAACAACTGCGATCGTCGGTACATTATTTCCCTTTCGTTTACTCCTAAGGAGTTCTCTATGTGCTTTTAACTTCTTGAGAGCATTTTTCAGCTTCCTTTCACGGTTCTGTAACAATTTCTTCCTACATTCAAATTGGGTTGCTTGTGAACCCGGATATTCTCTCGCTACATTAAGCTTTGTCCACATGTAGGGAATCTCTGCAATAGCCACTTGTAGTTTTGCCTCTTGGCTTTTAGCGTGAGCTCTGAATATCTGTATAACTATAGAGTAACGGTCGTAAACTGGAACCCCGAGCACATACTCTAGCTCTTGTATCTGCACTTGTTTCAACAAGTTTGTGCTCACAAACACAGCGGTCACTTCTTGGTTGCTCCTTACTCGCTTTTTCAAGCTTTCCAGGTTTCCCAGACCAAGGAGCTGTTTTTTCTCCAAGTTCATTAACGGAACACACAACTTGTCAACCACTGACCAATTCGACAGTGTTCCAAGCAGTGTTACTGCCTCCTCTAACTGCAGTTCTGGCGTCGTGTTTCTCTTCTTCTTTGCTCCCCATTTGACATAAGGTTGTAGAACAAAGGCCCTATGACCTCCAGCAGTTACTCCCAAGTAGCGCGAAGACAGTTCTTCGTACTCTTCATCCTCCAGATTTTCGTCATCTGCAGTTCCTATGGTATTGTGATTTTGGCGGCAGACTGTTAACTGTACTGCGCAATTTCTTCTTACCCTGCGTACCGACAACTTGGCAAAACTAGTCGTGTAAGACGCCAACCTTCTCAGACTGAACATTTTTGACTATTTCTAACCCAGTCTCTTAGTTTTCATTCACTCTTGGCCAAGATTTTCTGCAGGCTACGGTACGTCTTGAGATAATATAGTAGGAAGCTAACAATGCCAGCGAAGTAGAGATGAAAATAGTCGTTTTCTTTGAGTATGATGAACTCTTATGCATAAAACGTTGACCAAAAAACGTTCCAGAAAATACTGTAAATTTAATTTCATTAAAAAATTATCACACGTGTACGATTTTCATGCTCACCAATAGTGAATGCTGATAATCCAGTAAAATAAGACCTCGTCATACACTCTAGATAAGATCCGTACTCAGGATACTTTACGGAATTTATTTTATTCGAATTATCGTCAGATATCATAGTCTGAGGAGTAAAATTAGGCCGGTTACATTGAGCTATCTTGTATAAATATTTGAGGTTATAATTGCGAAAATTTTCGTACAAAGTGAATTAGATTAAGGAAGGGTAATGAATAACGCTGTTTTTGTTGTTTTAATGATTGATAATATATTGTGCAAATAATACTGCGAGTTTATTAAGTATAATTGTTGTATCTTGCTAATTATAACCTAGCGAAGTAGGGAGTATCTGCTTGGCGTTTAAAGTTAACCTCAAAATAAACAGGAATTGAACATTACTGGTTAAAGTCTGTCATCCAAGTCGCAGATCTTATTCTTATCTGCTTGAGATTTTAAAATGAATAATTAGCTTGCAGGGCGGATATGTCTGATTCGGAATGATGAAATAAGCAATGAATCTGAAGAAATAAATTGCGTTTCATAATAATAAAAAGTGATTTCGAAAAGCCCGCCAAACTCCGAGCGTCAAAATGAGTCAAAATAATACAGAACGAACTGTAAATATCTACGATAATAGGAAACTGTTGCCAGGATTAAATTTACGGCTTAAAAATATGTGTAACGGAATAATTCCAGTAACGAATGAAGTACCTAGTCAAGCATTATGTTTACTCTGATAATCCCCCGACCCGCCCGACGTTGTCTAAAGTCAAAACTTTGACAACGGAATAAAAATCCGATCTGTCACGAGTCGTGGCTAAACTATAGACCAGTCTTAATAAGTTTTGACAAACAACAACACGGAGTCCTTGATCCGTGAATACTAATGAAACAGAATTTGAATAAAAAGATCTAAAAAAAAAAAGAAGTCATGAATTTACGCAAAGTAATTTCCACGTCATTTTTAATTCTCCGCGAAAAAATTTTACCAACGTCAAAGTAAACAAGTAGAAAATCGCAAAAGTATAATAACAACAATAGGAATACGACACATATGTATGTATATGTGAAAGTGTAGAGAGAAAGTGAATTTGAAAAACTTGTTTGAATAATGGAGCAAGGAACGTTGACCAGGGTTCTTCAAGATTTTTTAACAACAGTAGAAGGCGAACTGAGTTTGTTGAAGGGAGATTATCTTTTGGTAAGAAGGATTAGTCGGTACGGAGTTAAGATAATGTGCGAACATAGTTGGCTTAATACGATTTTATGATTGACGACATACCATTTTTTCACTCAGGTTCTTTCAGTCGTGGATAAGCATTGGTGTTACGGCCAGTCTAACAACAATACAGGAAAATTTCCTACAAATTATTTACACAAAGTTGATGTACCCGCATTCAAAGACAACCAATACTTGTGCATATCCATCGCTGCTTTCGTCGGAGAACAAGAAGGTGATCTATCGTTTGGTAAAGGTAAGTAGCTGTGCAGAAACTGAAACAAGCCTTATGGTGTCAATTTTTCAGTCATTCTGCAGAACATATTTTTACCACGTCTGAAACTCATAATGAAAAGATTTGTAAACATTCAGAGACTAGAGAGGCCTCAATTAATAATAACCAACCATGTTTCATTCCAAAAGATGTTACAGATATATTTAAAAACAGGATTTGATGCTAGATTTTCAGAAATGGAGTTAGGTCATTGATAACATGGACAGGTTTAATTGTGACTGGTATAAAGCTGTAACGATAGTCTTCTGTATTTTTTTTCTTATCGATTATTAATCATAGAGGAGAAAAGAAGACAGAAGAATGTGAGTGCAGGTTCATACTGGTCACAATTAAGCTCATTAAAGTGAACTTCTTTCGTGTCGGTATGAAGTTAAAGCACCGATAGTCTTCTGTGTTCTTTCTTGTTGATGTAATCATTGAGGAAAGAATAAGACAGAAGAATGTGGGTTCAAGTTCATAACGGTGACAATTAAGCTCATTAAATGAACATCTTTCACGAAGTCACGATCACACATGATAGACAGTAGAGTGTCCGTTATTTTAGTCATTTTAAAATCTTTCCAATCTTACCACAGAAATATGTTCATATTATAATTTTAAATGTAAAATAGATTAAAGTTTTCGATGTTTTTTAATTATTTTTGTTTTTTTAACAAATTAAAATGGATTTAAAAAAATCTTTTCATTATACTTTACAGACAGATTATATTTATATTCGTTTGTTTATCAGGGGAAATTATTGTTGGATCAAATGAAGTAGAACCTGGTTGGATATATGGGAGTACAGATTTGAACGATGGAATTTTTCCTGCTAGTCATGTTTGGAAATTGGATACGACGTTGATAAAGGTAGGAACTTGAGCATGAGTTCTACCAATATTTTCGCATGTTGTTGAATTAGATTTTATCAGCTAGTGGTAGAGATGTCTAGACTTAGCAGAAGATAACACTTGAACTAAAACAGTTTAAAAAACGCTTTTATATCGAAAGTGGTGATCTACGAAGTCTGTTCAGCTAGTGTTTCAAATATTCAGACAATGAAATGTAAACAAAATCCGTTTTTTTTTTTGTTCCTTGTATTAATTAATGAACATAACACAATTGTAATCAGGTGACACTAAGCCATGTTCTATAGATAAAGCTCAGTTGCAAACTGATTTTTATTTGAATTTTTTCATACAGTATATGTCTTGAACTTTGATACAACATGGCTCACCTTTACGACATAGAAAAGTAGCACCAATATTCCGTTGTATAATTGTTACAATGTCCGTTAGTTCTCTGACATAAAAAATTTCTAAGAAAAGCTTAAACCAACTGAAGAATACAGAGTACTGTTATCTTTAGGAAGAAATTTTATTGCTTGGGCTTCAATGCGTTTACGATAATTGGTGGGGCGATATGACGATGTAACTTCAGCCAGAGATATCTTATCGGCATATCAACTAGGAAAGACAAATAATTGAGATAGTAGAAATACTTGTCTTGTCTTTGATAATTCGGAATTAAAAGGAATGTTGGTATTTACAGAAAGCTACAAGGAGAAAAATAACACGACGCAAAGCCAGAGTTACAGCAGACCTCAAAGCTCAACTTGACGAAGAACTAGATCTGATAAAAGGCGGTATTGTGATAGTGACTGAAATTCTAGAGGACGGATGGTGCCGCGGGGAGACTGGAGATGGTAGAACTGGAACTTTTCCTCAAGGATTTATTCAGTATTTAGAAGAAGATAGAGGGGAGTCAATTGACGAGGAAGACTCAGCTTCTGCTGTGCCAAGGAATCATTATTTTCCCTCGGTAAATCCAAAGGAAGGAGATAACAAGATTTACAAAGATTTTGGCAGTGATACAGCCATGCCTGACGAAGAAGAGCCTGCCCCGTGCTACTACGAACTATTTCCTGAGTTCACGCCGGAAAATAAGATCGAAAATGTAAAAAAAAACAATAAAATCGAAGCTGACGATCCCGTCTCGGATACACTTAACCCTTTCGGCATCGACCCTTACGCTATAACGCTTTACCCATTCAACGCGCAGTTTCCAAACGAACTGAGCTTTGCTGCTGGAGAAGTTGTCCGCTTGATGAAACACAAGGATTCGGATTGGGCAGAGGGATCGATTGACAATGTAACGGGGATTTTCCCAGTCTCTTACGTAAACATAATTGTCGATTGTCCAAAGACCGTGGAACCATTGAATGTAAAATCTAACGAGAACGAAAATGAAGAAGCAAAAAAAGAAGGAGAAGGAGAAGCATCTGCGAAGGAAAGCGACGTTCTTGTTCCTGGAGTCGTAGTTAGAGTAGAATACAAATTTGAAGCCCAAATGGACGGCGATTTGAGCGTAGGGGAAGGGGATTTTGTAACTGTTGTTAAAATGACGAACAATGACTGGGTCAGCGTTAAGAACGAAAATGGGATTGTCGGGCTTTGTCCAAGGGCGTATTTGAGCGTGAATTTTGACCCCCAAAACGACAAGGAAAATTCTGTGGACGAGTTTGTAGTTCATAGACATCAGGAGATTGATAATATGAAGTTTGAAGATAACTTTAGCGACAACAGACTCTCCACACCTCACAGACCTGCTCCCCCTGCTCCAGCGCCGGGCAGAGTACCATTGCCAAAACAGCCCCTACCTTCGGAAAGTGGACAGGAAATTGAAGAGGTACAAGGGGAAGAAGTAGAGGACAGAATTACGGCTAAACAGAAGAAGGCAGATCAGAGACAAAACGTGATAACAGAGCTGGTCATAACTGAGAAAGAGTACGTTAGGGATTTGAAAATAACGTACGAAACTTTCAACCTATATAATCCAAGAATACTGGAGGCCCGAGGTGTGGACGTTACGACGTTATTCGGAAATTTGTTAGAGGTGGTAAAAATCGCTGAAGAATTACTTGACAAAATGCTATTAGCAATGAAAGGATGTGACGAAGAGTTCCAGACGATAGGACCATGCTTTTTAAAAATGTCTGATAAAATGCAAGTTGTTTATGTTAAATACTGCAGTAATCATGAGGCGTCTTTAGCTCTGTTGAAAAAAGTAAGTACATAGATCCGAAAAGTATTCGAAATAACGAGAGAAAAATGAAATGGGTTTTTAACTCATATTCTGCTACTTTTACAGTACGAGGACAACGAAGAAGCTACAGCAGTGTTTCAAAAGGGAATTGAAACTCTCCGCCATCAGATAGCCTGCTTTGATATGAGTTCAATTTTGATAAAACCTGTACAAAGGATATTGAAGTATCCTCTGATGTTGTACGAATTAATAAAGGTAAGGAATCAGAAACCGATTGTGTGTTTGTTAAAGTTTGTTAAGATTATAAGCAGACGTTGATCTTTTTGAAAGAGAAATAGAAAAGTAAAGATGTACACTTATCCCGTGTAAAAAAAAAAAACAAAAAAAAAATTGAAAAGTTTTATAAACGCCCCAATCTAGGATTTATCTGGTATAAAAGATGGTATTCGGTCAAAAATGATGATGATGATAAAATTTATCAGTGCACAGAGGATGATCATCCGGATAAACCAGACCTGGAAGAAGCTTGGCGAACAATGACGGAAGTTGCAAGTTACATAAACGAATACAAACGGCGTAAAGATCTGGTGACAAAATACTTTGAAGGGGAGACCACCCTGATGAGAAAAATGGCTAAACTGAACATACATTCCGTGGCGAAAAAATCTACGAGACTCAGCGCTAAACTATCTGCCTCTCTAGGGCTGACTAACATCGCGTTGGATGTTGACTTTGACGATTACGAAAGACAGCTTAAATTGCTTGAAAAATCGATATGGCAATTAGCCGCTGATGTTGAACAGTGCGTTTCTTACTTAGGAGAAGAAGCGGTCAGCGGTCAATTGATCGCAGATTTAATCCACCAGTATTACCAAGGTACACCGAACCACGAGGTCATGAAACTCAACGAAACATGGTCCGTGATTTGGTCCACTTACATACAAGAGCTTAAATCCTGTCTGGAAAGGAGAGTGACCACTCCTCTCAATCATTTAATGATTTTACTCGAAGGCCCTGCGCTGCTAGTAGCCAAAAGACACGACAAACTCTTAGACTACGACGTCGCGGTATCTAAGAGCGAGAAAAACCGAGACAATAAAATAGTGAGTAATTTTATACTAAGCTGAATTGAATTAGCAACATAATAACATGCTGTTACAGTTTCAGGACGAACTATTAAGGGCGAAAACAAACTACGAAGCTCTGAATGCTCAACTGCTCGAAGAACTTCCGACATTGATTGAAGTATCTACAAAAATATTGGTCAACTGTTTCGGGGCTTTTGCTAACTCGAGAAAACTACTCTGTGGTCAAGTGACCAAACGTTATCTGGCGCTGTCCGAGGTGATTACGATCTTTAATTTGATTATTAAAATTTATTTCCGTGATTTATAATCGGTTTTATTTCAGACCGCAACTCAGATAACGCCGCAAGATATACTGGAGTCGTTTTTAGTCAGTCATAATCTGCTCTGGAATCAAATAACGCGATTTGGTTTTGCCGGGTCAAATCCTCGGATACAAGAAAGTCAGGCACAGTGGACCGAGCAGACTGAACGGCAGAGAATTCTTCTTAGAAAAAAGTACCCTGGAGATAGATTGTACTTAGTTACGGAGGACACTGTGTCCACATCTAATCTGGACATGGGAGCAAAGCGAGGAACTTTGGTTGCCGTTATTAAGAACCAGGATCCCATGGGCGACTCGACTAGATGGTTCGTCGATAACGGAGCTTTACAGGGATTTGTACCTGGGCAAAATTTAGAGCCTTGCCAACGTGTCTCGGGGGCGAGTAGTATTAACGGAAACCGCGCTTCAACAAGCCCTGATACAACCCCGGACTTAATCTGCATGGATTCTCCGGAGAAGGAGATCAAGGCTGTTTCTACAGCGAATAGGCAATCTCAGTTTTATCAAAATCTAGACGAAGCTGGAGACGATACTAACAGCGATACTAAAAGCATCGGGAGCAGAAGCGACACCCAGCGTTATCAAAATCTGAATAACGTTGTAAGTGAAGTACACCCAAGGGGTAAATTAACGGCGCACTCGGTACTCCGCGAAAGAATGCCCATCTTCAGAATGACTTTTTTTTCATCGAGTTACAGCATTTTGAAGATGGGCTTTTTTCTAACCGGAGTCCCAAGTGCGTCGTTAATTTTGCCCTCAACTGTATGTTATCGCAGAAAATTAAATTAATGAGAAATTAGATTAAGATTTTGAGGAAATTTAACGGGATTATTAGACTCTAAAGTCTTGCTCTTTTGGTTTACAGTTTTACTACGCTTTGTACGATTTTGACGGAGCAATGAAGGGCACATTGCCGATAAAGAAGGGACAAGCTATACGCGTTTTACGGGCCCATGATGAGATGGGAAATGATGCCTGGTGGCTGGTACAAGATCGTAACGGTGCTTCTGGGTATGTTCCTAAAAATTATTTAGGCCCACCGGAAGCGTTAACGTAAATAATAAATTTTAAAGACCAAAGAATCTTCTGTGGCCTTAGCTTTTGCTATTATTATTATTATTTTTAAATATGTTAGAATATTTAGAATCCGTTTATACATATGTATGTAAATATATTATACAAATACGAATAGGTATATCATAGATGTTAGCATGGATGGGGGTCGATCGATTGAATCTGAAAAAGAGAAGGATTGTGACTTTTGCAATCTTAATAAAATTATATACACATACTTTTACATCTCCTAGAATTTTTATACAAGAGTATTGCTTCTTGAAAATAGGCAAATGCTACGGTAAACCGTGTATTAGTACAAGTTAATTGAATCATATGAATCTTAGACTGAATTTTTTAGCAATACATTGTCCTATTGTTTCAGAGTTCTTTAATAAAACTTGCTAACCGTTCGCTTTAGACTTATTAGATTCATATGCACATACATACATTGAAAATGTTTTCAAATCGTTTGAGATATCTTTCAAACCTTCTAAAATTGTCTAAAATCATTTAAAATCGTTCGAAAAATCTTCTCAAATATTTGAAAATCTTGAAATCTGATATACACTATATGATTCATGAGTGTTTGATCTCTGGTGAACATATAATTATTAATAATCTTTGATAAAAAAAATTCTTTCCATTGATTTATAGTAGTATAATAAAGTTAGTAATTAAATTTTTCAATAATAATATTTGGGCAACTGTTTTGAAAATGAGAATATTATGAGCAAGTAATTCGTCACGAGAGAATGTAATCTTTTTTTTTTTTTTTTTATTATTTACTACGGTTCAAAGACCGTGAGAATAATATTATAACTTCTGGTTTTGGCTGATCAAATTATTATCCGGAGATTCCCCAGTCCGAAGTTCGATAAAAACGGGTTTATGAATTATTATTGAGTACAATTATTGTATTTTGGAGTTCGTCGAATTGATTTTTTTTTTTCACAATTAGAATAAGATAGAAAGAATTTATGCCGTAATTATAAAGAGAAAAAACAACCTCGATAAAACTTCCTAACATAGCGAGATGTTATTTTAGATAAACTGATAACGTTATCTCACATGCCCCACTTGGAGCAACAAGAATATAGAATTTATGTGAAAAAGATTATCCCCGACTCTTGAAGGATATTCAATAATTGATTAATACAATTGTAGTATATTTTTTTTATTGCAGTTTATTTTGCAAAATCTATTAATAGTACTTATAGGTATGTATACTTTGAGAGTTGTGTATGTGGTTCGTGAATAATATTCTGGATCACTCTGTATATACCTATATATGTATAATATATATGTATATATAAATATTCAAATATATAGCCAACAGTAATTAGATAAACTATACATTTATAATTAATGTATTTTAGTTAGGATATAAGATTGGATTAATTGTATATTTTGACTCGTGCCATATACATGATTAAGTATTACGTTTCGAAAATCTAATGAGTAAACTGTTTCTTTGTTGCTATTATTATCGTTATGATCGGTATTATCATTGTTGTTATTATTATTATTATTATGATTATGATGAAATGTGAATTTTGTTGTGCGCTTTGAACGCAAATGATGTGTACATATATAATATTATGGAATTTCAACATGTACACGTATAAATGGATATATAATTTAGGGTGTCTGTTATTTAGGCCATTCTAGAATTATTCCAATCTTTCCCCACAAATATGTTCATATTATAAGAAAAAAAAAAATAAAAAGAAAAAATGTATTTCAAATTTCGAAATTTCAATCGCCGAGTGGCACATGTGAAAATTATCCGGAAATGTTAATATTTGATAGGAATTTTTATTTTGTTCTATAATATGAACATATTTCTGGTTTGAGATTGAAAAACTTCCAAAATGTCCAAAATAAGCGGTCACTCTAATACAAGTACAGATATATGTAATACAAAATATCAATTTAATTGTCAACCAATGTTTAATATGTCATTCCAGACGAATATATCATGAAAATAATAAAATAAACTTATTTTTTCTTTTTCTAAATAAAATATACCACCTCTTTCTCACTTGGTCTTCTGCGACGATGTTAAATATTACATGTATGTAGCTTCTTTGCAGCATGCGGAAGGATTATATATAATATAGGATAAATTCCATGCAATTGTACGAATGAATAATGAAATAAATAATAAAGCAATGAAATAATAGAAAAGATATTTACTATTGTACGTATTATAATTATAATATACTTATTAGTATATATTAGTATATATAACTTATATACTTAAATTGTTACAATAACACAGACAGTAAATACTATTACATTAATTCCTTAAGAAACTACATCGTCAGGGTTTTTCAACCGAGGATCATCGTCATAAAAATTAAACAAAAAAAAAAAAAAAAAAACATGAAACGAAACTTAAATTAATCAAACAGTCTTTCAAGGTACAAGGAATAATCGATCACGATATAAACTTAATCATAACTGCAATATGCTTAATACAACATAAGCATACGCTGCAGGTAAACAAAAGGGATGAAAAATACTGGTTTTAAAATTAATATATACGAGATATTATCGTCTAAATTAACTGCAGTTTTAAATGCTCGCAAAGGATCTATAACGGGTCCTTTGAAACATTTCTAAAACTATACGATGTTGAAGAAACTTGGCGTTAACGCGAACATTTTAAGAAGAAAAAAAAATCCGTTTTTTTTTCCTTTCTTAACTCCAAATTATATCCCTTTTATAATAGGAACGATCACATTCATCAATTAACGAGGGCTTTTGATCGATCGAAAAGCTTAATAATAATCCGACTCGTTATGTATGTACGCGAGTCTTTATTCCGTTGGATAAAAACGTAGGATTGCTCTGCCCTGAATTTCCGAATGACAAAGCTTCTGCACAACGTCGAGGGCTTCTTCAGCTGGGAAAACCGTGTGCGGTGGAGGTTCGATTTCACCTGAAGCTACGAGCTGGACAAGTTGTTTGAGCTGTTCTAAAGAACCCGGATCTACAGGCTTGATACTTTGCTGTCGTTCCTCTGCGCGTCTACTGAACTTTGGCAAAAGACGGTCTGCTACCTCACGGATAACAAAAACTACTCCGCCCTTTCCTAGGCACTGTAAACTACGGTGTAGACTTCGCGATGTTGTACCAAAATCTATCACCACGTCCACGTGACCCTGACACGCATCCATCGTACGCTCGATCAACTGCTTCTCGTACAGATCTTCGTTCCATTGCACAACGTTAACACTGCAATTTAAATAATAAAAGAACACAGTTAAGACAATGTACTGTGTGTTTTGTATGTATACAGTTTGTTCATTCGGTTCAGTCGCTTCGCGCGCTGGCGTCAAATCGCGAATAAATTCAGAACTCAAGACATCAGTCTGTTCAAAATAGCGACTGAATATCGCGGTGGTCGAAACACATCGGAATTATCTTTTTTAAACGGGATTTAAAACCGTCAATTTCAGATAGTATCAACTCAAGCAGACTGCCTAAACCGGGTAAACAATTCTAACTGAATTCGAATTTGAATGATGCCGAGAAACTTGATTGAGATGGCACTGAACTGCCGTCACATACAAGTTTTCGATATAGGTATCGTGTGTCACACAGAGACGTCAAATACGAGAACTGAAATTTCTTCGACAAATTGAACCTGATTTACGGAACGTAGACTAGTGAAATAGGTTTTTACCAAAGGATTGTGCATTCCTATTAGGCGTGTGCTTACTGTCTTGAATATAAGACGTTCTCATATCATATAATCGGTGAAAATACAAGAAATGGCGAATCACACGCCTTACAGTTTTATTTGAACTGCGATAAAAAGAATTATTACCGTCAAACTCGTGTCCCCGATTACACTTAATTTGTCAACGAAATTTCCTCGTTTCTGACGTCATACATATGCATATAAAAAAAGCCCTTTTCTATGGCATCTTGAAGTTTAAAAAAAAATAGAGATAAACTCTTTGTTTTTTTTTTTTGGAAAGACGCTATTCATGAGTAAATTAGTTCATCCAGTTTGGAAAGAGATTGAATATGTCCGAACAAGCGAATTGATTGAATGGAACGTTCTTACGAAAGAGAACGAGTTAGAAGAACTTTTGTTTATCAGATACCACAACGTATACAACAACAAAAAAGTTCTAATGTGTTAAAATAAATACAAAAAAATGTGCAAAGATCTAATTCCAGTTAGAAAATCCTACTCAAAAAATGTTTTGTAAATCTTCAAGAGCCACTCCAAGGGATTGTATAATCTAATCAAGATCGTGAGTGAGGTCAGAATTTTCTGGCTAAATTATCGACAGAGATATACATACATACATCAATAATTGATAATCTTAATTGGTGAATCAAAGTAACAGGGGTGAAATTTTTCAAGTCAAATAATTGGGATAGATAATTTCACTGATACCATCTCGCGATATGTGTTTAACGTCATGAGTGAAGCCATTGTTTTGCGAACACATATTATACATCCACGTTAATGAAATCTATCAATTTGATCTCCTCTTCATCAAATGAAAAACATAAATTTGCAATCAACCAACCTTTTGAATTCCTTTGCCATAAGTAATCCGTCATCCTTGAGTGATGCGATAGTGACTGTGACCCTGTTCTTAGTATTGCTAAAGTGGTAAGCAGCGATTCTCATAGCCCAAAGTGCGAGTCCTCCAGTTCCGACGATCAGAATTTTGCAAACGCCGTTATCCCCTCGTTCCTTTAGAATATTTTCGACGTGTTCATGCGCGGCGAAGACAGTATTCATCGCTAGAAGAGCTCCGGTTGGGAGCATGGCAGCGACACTTAGCTCCATGGTGTCTGGTATCTTGATAAGATACTTCAAGTCATGGACAATCATGTACTCGGCATATCCGTTCGGGACTCCATCATATGGATACAAGATGACCCTGTCTCCAACGGCGTATCCGCAATCCTCCTTGATGTCTGAACCCAGGGATTCTACCGTACCGGCCACTTCGTACCCGGGGAAAAGGGCAGCGTCTCTTACACCGTGGTGGGGTAAACCGGCGGGTAAATCACCCTCCTGAGAAATGTCGTGGGACAAAAGACTGCTGGAACTTGATACCGATGTGAGACTTGCATTGCTCGGAGATCTGCGAGGTCTGTAACAAGCTCCTGCGCAAACAACTCTGATCCTAGCACCATTCGATGGAACATCAGGGACTGGAACATCGAAACTGAAGACACAATCGCGACCGCCAGCTAGTCCAGGACTCTCGATCGACACTTGTCGACAGAGTTTGTTCATCTTACGAGCTGGTTTTTGCTCTCTGTAAACAGAACAAGGGAATAATCATATGGGGTTTCAAAATTAACGACGTTTAATCGTTGGATCAAAGATGAAATTATACCGGGATCAATCTGAGCGGGGAAACCTACCTAAATGGCTCTCGAGTACAGTGAGAAATCGGAGATATGGGAACCAATTCGATGGGCATGTTGGTGTTTGAATTAAACTGGATAGAGCGAAAAGGGGCTCGCGTCCTTCCGGATTTATTTAAACGAACAATCCACTATGAAGCGAGAACGTTTTCACTACAGGTTTCAAATGTTTGTAATTGACACAAATAGTTTTTGTTTTTGTTTTTTTTTTTTATGTTCTTCTTCAATGTTATTTTAAATGACAATTGAAATTATTCTTTGTACGTAGTTTGTAAACTGGGAACCGTTTCTTCGACCGTTCTTAGTTCATCTGAATGCTCGCGCTCCGTTTCGATCCTTTTTATACTGCGCGCAGCGCGCGCATAATAAACCTCGCGGCGGGGGGGTGGGGAACGGAACACTCACCCGCCACGTGCTCAGATAGTGTTCTATACATGCCGCGACGTTCACTAATACGTAGATACATACATACATGAATATACTCTACTCTCTCGTATTTCGTGGGGGCATGCCCATGCAGACGCGAGTATACCGTCATATGAGGATCTGTTCTTGTTAATTAAACTGTTTTGACACGTACGAAAAAACATCATATATACAATTTTAATAATAATCAGAATACCGACGAGTGGTTATGTATTAATTCATTGATCAATTTGGTATAGCAGCATTATTGTAGTCCGGATGTTGCGGGGATTGAGACAAAGAAGATATTTATGAATTCCTTATTTTTAGTTTATGTTGCTTATTGTCTTAGCGGTATTCTTGAAACATGAATAACTCGCTATCCCTCGACTGTCTGGATTTCTATATTTTTGGAATATATCAGCTACCAGAGAGGCGCCTCCACGTGAGGGAAACGTGCCAACGGTAAACTAACGCCTATAGAATGTTGTGACCACGTTACGTATGTATGCGTGTATATATTTATACATACATTCACATCTGACCATTCCCAATCGCCGATGTAAGTGAATAAGGGATTCGATGGAAACGGTAGTCGATCCTAGACAAGCGCCACGCTGTCTGGGGAAGATTGTATAGAATGACCCAACGAGTGTACTATACTTATATTTATAAATATATATAAATAGGGTATAGTTACATACGCATATAGTAGACTTAGCTTGGCTTAGGTAACTGAATGAAACCCACAGTGCGCGTAAAACTAATCGAAAATTAGAGCGTTAATTTTCACCAAATTTTATTACAACAAATAGCATAAATATGTATATAAAATTTACCTAATTCTTACATAATTATATGAATAAATCGATAAATTTTCTTCAGATTGTGTGAATATAATTTTTATCATACATATTGGAGATGTATCATCTGGTTCCTTATCAGTGTTTATCCTTCAAAATAAATATCAGTATGATATAATCTATAGACCCATATTCCTGCGGTTACATTCGGTGAAAAAAAAATAAAAAAATGAACTGTATACGTATTATAAAGTCAACGAAATTCTCACGAAACTCACTGATTGTTAGAATAACCCTTTTTTGTACCGTTGCAGTATGGAAAACAATATTTTTCAAGCGTGGGTTGCGTAATATATATGCCTAGCAATTATAAGTACAATATCACAATCCTACAAACGCCAAGAAAAAGAGCATAATAATTATACACCTAGTAGGTGTTTGGCATTGAAAACACATGGGAAAATATTACATGACCATAATTATTATTATTGTTTTTCTTTTCTGCACGATCGTGTAGTAATAGTTAATTTTATCTTTTACATGCACATGTCGAACTTGTTATACAATATGCATTCAATTTTCACGATTATCAATGCCTTCTGGGTACAATTAGCTATTAGAACTAACAATACAGCTGATATCAATAAATATGTTATGCGTAAAAATCTGTAATTACGTATAATATAAATCTGAGATAAATGATCAGTGATTTCTAAGCCCCCCTAACGAAAAACAGATATTTCAATCAAGTATAATCTACGATCATTTTATAGATATTTATTATCACTGCAAAATGATTAGTTGGAAGAAAACAAATCTGTTTACCGCTAAAATCGCCGCGAGTGTCACTCAAACTAATAATAATAATGATAATGTTATTTATTTATACAATTTTACGATCGGATAGATGGATTATTGTAATGCTGCCGGAGAAGTTAGAACAATATGATAACTCCGCGTGCTGTCATACCGGAATTATCATAGCAAATGCGAATTACCACATTGGCCTTGTCGAACAATCTTCTAATTATATAATTACCACGTATTTTTACCGTATTTCTTATAGATTATTAAACACTACTGTAGTATGAGGTAATGGAGAAGAATGATATTAGCCACATTCAACTGTTTCTTTGTTTCTTTACGTATTTATTGATTTATGCATCTATTTCTTAACGAATGCAGGTATATACATATTCATGTATGTTACCTGTGTTAAAGTTGTTTACCAAAATTTTTTATTTGCAAAACTATAAACACGTGGGATCGCATATGTTGTGTATAGTAGCAAAGGCCAAGGCAAAATACTGCCACATATAATGAAAGACCGTGGCCACGTGTGACTATTCAAAAATAAGTATATATAGATATACATATACACATTCTAGAAGTTACAGCTTGTACTGTAGCTCAATTCGACCAATCATTTGTCTAAAATTAACTGATGTAATCAATTTTTTAGACTTTGACATCAAGACTACGACGTTGATATTTATAGTACGCTCAACTTATTGATTCATCTATATCACAACATGATTAAAGCTGCACAGATATCGAAACAGTATTCATATCATTTCTTATTATATATAAAAAAAAATAAGCTAAATGATTGGAGAAGAAATGTATATATATATAATTTCTCCGTATAGATATGTTTGAAAATGCTGTAGGATTGTATTCAACGGGTATTTGCAAACTCGTGACTAGTCGGAAAAGCCTTGCCCTCACCCCCAAGCATTGGACTTGCTTACGAAAACGAAATGCTTGTCGCTTTCTTCGTTTTCTTTTTTCATTTCGTCTGAATCAAACAAAAGACTTGGGTAAAAAAGAAAAAAAATATAGCAGAATAAAAAGATTGCAAATAAAGGAAATCTACGCACATACGGTACATACAAAACATCTATGTAAAATTACCATTTCTTACATCTACGCATTATAGTTGCATAGAGAATTGCGAAAATACACCGACGATGATAAATATTCGCAAATTTCTTCATTATTCCTCGGAATAATGAGGATAATAATGATAATATTGAACGAAAAGTTTTGGCAAAGAGTGTGGCCGGAATATGAATCAGATTGAGTAATGGATAGTTTATCACAAAAATTGTGGAATAGATGTTTTGATGAAAGATATCTACGCCGGGTTATCAAACGAGATTTTTTTTGATGCTCTCTCTCTCTCTCTGTCTATTTTTCTTCTATCGTAGGTACGTCATTTGTTAGCAAATATTTTCTACTCTCTGTTCAAGATTAACCGGTACATGTAGTCACTACTCATGTGTGTATTTTCATGACTCCGAGAGTCTAATGTATGAATAATTATCATTTGAATAACATAACAAGTGGTCGCCAACATGGTCAATTTTTAAGTATTGACAATTGTCGTACGTGACTTTAGACACAAGCTTCTTGAATAAGAATCGTGAAAAACAACTACCGGAAGTTCTCGTTAGATATTAGAGTGCGAAAATTCTGTGAACGATAACGAAATGAGATAATAAATAAAAAAATTAATGAATAAAAAAAACAACAACAAACAACATAAATAACTAAATCTAGTCTATGATAGTTCAAAGAATAGAGACGCCAACGCGAAGTTTAGCAGTTACTGATCGTATTTGGTGCACAAATAGTATAGATGTGTGGGTATCGTGGCGCACCGGGAATTGTACCTAGAGGCATTGTCGCCGTGAGTAGAGGGGAAACGGTCGATGATCAAGACATGCTATGATCACGTGAACAGCAGCGAACCTCCACGTGCCTGGAGTGAGTCGGTCACCTCGCTAGCTATATTTTGTACTCCACGTACCAAGCCGAACAGAGGAAACGAGCGCGGAACCCAGATTCCGAATGCGAGATTGTAAAGTCTGGAGTGGTTTAGATATATAGTTGCGTATGAAGTTTTGCGGTGCAGTTTTCACCGCTGAATTATTTATAAACATCGACAAATACGTACTGGACCTTGACTGAAGGTTTTGTGGGAAAAAAAAAAACAATAACTGAAAATAAAAATAAAAAAACAAAACGTAGCAGTAAAGGAGAAAGTTCAATTAAACGATACTTATTCAAGCAAAATGATGATTGAAATGTCTGAATGAATAAAGGAATGAAATAGAGAAGGAGAAATCGAGAAAAGAATTACAAAACTTAAGATGAAAATAGAAATGCAAATTTTAAGGAATGGGATGAGAAATGAAATAGGCTAATCATAACAGAAACAAAATTTCAACAATACAAAGAACAGAACAACAGATAAGACATGAACATGAGCTCGAACATGAGAGAATAAAACAAAGAAGAAAACGAGAAACAAATCACAACGAAGAACAAAAGAAGATAAGAAGGTAACCAGATAACAAAGGAAAACAAAGAACCAAATGAGAATCAACACAATTAGGAATCAAGACAGGTTTTTATTGTGACAGAATGGTGAATAAAGCGAGTCAACAACGAAAAGTAGATTGTCAAAATTTAGGGTAAACAAAAATGCAAAATTTAGGAAATGAGAATAGAGATAATATAGCAAAATCAGAATCAAGACAAAATTGAAACAGCAAAATCAGAACCAAAACAAAGAACAGTGCAAAAGCAAGGTAAGAAAACAAAACAAAGAACGGATTTATATAAGCATATCAAAAATGGAGAACAAAAGAAGTTAAGAATAAACCAAGATAACGAAAGAAAACAAAGAAAAAACTGAGAAAAATCAGAAGGATAAAAATTCTTGAGCCAATATTATCGTCTTCGCTGTATCATACTGTATGTATACGAAAAGAATTATTACATATAGTGTTTCGAAAAATTTCCGATCGTTCTGGTATACATATGTAATTTCAGTTTGCAGATGTTCGTTTATTTTTAACGAATAATTCAGTAGCGACGACATTGCGTAAACATCAGGATGAACGATGGGCCTTTTAAGTACGTACATATACATACATGTATGTATGTATGTACGTAAGTATGTATGTCTACCTTCCGGTGAACGTCAGTCTGACTGTTAAATACGTCTACAAGTTTACCTTGGATCTCCATTACGAGAATTATGAACAGAGATGATAAAAAGACGAATCATCGATTTAGTCCTAATAACTATTCTGCCATTAAAACACATGCGATATCATACCTATACCTATGCACGTACGGATAATTCACGTCTATATTTTTCCCGTTAGTCACCCGCTAGTTGGGCGCCTGCTCTCACTATAACCAGCTGTTATGTGCATGTCCTCGCTTCACATCTGTTATTCATGCCTATACATATTATTTACTAGATTTTTCGAAAGTTATATACCTTGTAATAATTATACCTGTCTACACAACCGCGTGTATAATCTACCGGGTGATTGTGCCAAAAAATAGAACACAAAGAAGAAAAAGAAAAAATACGTCGAAGCAAAAATTATAATAGCCTGCAACAAAGTCGAAATATGAGAATGATCTTAAAACATGCGGCGCTAACGATATTATCAAAGAGAAAAAAAAAGAGAATTAACCAGATAATCAACAACAACAACAACTACTAATTGAGAGCACCAATGTAAAAAATTGAAGAAAAAAGAAAGAAAAAATACGTTGCTACTTAGTTGATAACGCATAAGAATAAACTACTTTGTTTACTCGAACGCAATGGCCTTGGCATAATTTTTGACACACCTGACAAATACACACCTACTTATCTCATTCTCAGAGGGGGTCGAAAGGGTGGGGGGTTTGACCCTTGATTAAACACTCGTAAACAAGCTCGACTAAACATATATTCTAACAATCCACATCCTCTAGCTTCTAATTGTTTACGATCAACCCAGATTACGTGATTGGTAGCTGAGCAGATATATAACAATCATAAAATCATTTCGTAATCGTTCTCTTTAAGTATTTATAATTTGTGAGCCTCTGCAGTAATCCCTGTCTTATGTCTTTTTATATCGATCGAAATCCTATGATTAAAGTATACGATTGATTGTTTTACAGCTGCTATCGTATCGTGCTAACTAAATATAAAAATTACATTTAACTTACACACCGATATAGCTATTAGATAATTACTCAGATTTAACTAATCATTATTTCAATGTCACGGCCCTATTCCGGTAGATAATTTTGAATTTTGAATTTAAGAGTCAACTACTCGTTTCGGATCTCTGTCGCACGCACAAATATTTCTCCATGGTGGCGTTTATTTGGGTAAGGATCTCGTGTTATCCTCACACGATTATCAAAGAGCGAACGAATAATTTCTTAAAAATATTTGGCTGAGCGAATTCCTCGCGAGAAAAAAATAACAAAAAACAACAAACCTAACCGCAAGTACCTACCGGGGAATTCTCAGAGTTTTTGAATCTGTATAAAACGACGTTGAAGAAATTCACGTGATCAATTACAATTATCAGATTTGATGTTAAAGTCAGCTTGATATTTTTAAAAGGAACAAAAAAAATTAAATAAAACAAAATAAAGGAGAACAAAAAAGATGACAATCAACCAAAATTATATACTCGTGCACGCCGTGGACTTTGATGACCAATTGATCGATCATTTTGTATCGTATTGTATTGATATTCGTTCTAACCTTAATAGTGATCAACTCATCATCGAATTGGGTATAACCACGTCACTGCAAGTCACTACGCAGTGCATATTAATATGTAGATAGAAAACAGATGACCATTGTGTCAATTAAGTGTCATATACCATAACAATATAAAAATATTGTCGTTATCAATTGAATGAGTTATAAATAGCTACTATACATACGTAGTACAAACAGTTGGTTCACTTTAAATTTTATTGCTAACAATTAAGATAGCGATCAGTCAGTCATGATATTCGCTTTATTTAGCGTTGATTGTACGAGTATAATACAGCGAATATAAAATAAGAATAATAACAATGATGCGAAACAGTAGCCGGCGACACACACGCGAGAAGTGGAATGAAAAAAAAAAAATAAATAAATAAATTAAAACAACATAACATGAATGTGTAAAAGTATTCTGATAACAATTGTCGTTTCAAGTGAAAAATTTGATCAGCTATATCAACACAATTGAATACCTACGTCGAATATGCATATAAATGAAAACAAATAACGAGAATTCTCGGATATTCAAATACATCCATAGGAGATAAACGTTTTGTTTAACGTGGATCAACTAGTAGTTTACCGTATCAAATACTGTTTCGGGATCATGGTAGCAGTGAAATACATCTGCGATTGAACAAAAACAAAAAAAGGAACAAAATAAAAATAAAACGTCCTGCTATATCCGCGTCAAATACGCCGTTTACAAGGTTGGGCGTAAACGCTCGATGCTGAAACCACCCATCGCATGAAAATAAGGTCACTGCATATAATATTTAGATGTACACATGTTGTATATTATTCGAGCAATAGAGATGATTTTTTGCCGTAATAGATACAGATATATGGGCAGGACCTTTCATAGGTCAACTTCCGAAAGAGCAGGAAGATATGAGCATAATATTATAATACATAAGTCGAGCTACAGATATAAGCACAAAGACCACATGAGAATAGCGTACTGGACATAGGAGGATAGGCCGGAGGTCGTATCATTTATCTCCACTAAACGCAGTTCTGTATGCTCCGCTCGATTTAGTAATTGACGTCTACAATGACGCAATACGTACATGAATGTAGGTATGTGTACGGTATGTAAGGTACGTAATGTTCGCGTGTACCAGTTTCATAAAGTATTGTTATTGTGGACAAAGTTAATCCATGATGAGCTAAAAGAAAGGAAAAAGAAAAATAACAACAAAATTTATGACACAATTTTGTTCGTTTTTTATCTTTGTTGTTCTTGTATGTGTGCGTTTTTTTTTTTCACAATAATTAAAATGCGCATAACATTCACTTCAGATATTTCGGATCGATAATTCACCGAAATTTTATCGAATATTCGGAGTGGTATAACGTATAACGTGGTATCAGAACATCGAGCGATCTATAAATTGAATGTGATTGTTGTATTTGTTAGTAAGAGCAGTAATGAAAGGTAATTGCATTAATTTACTTAAATTTATACGTTCAATCAATGCAATTGGCAAAATTCAATGTATATGCCCGAATGAATGTAGATATACCTAACTTGTATAATTTGCAATGAAATTTTAAAGAATTGTTTCTTTTCTTTTCACGTCTCATATTGTAATCTAAATATAATCATATTGATTGTACGAGGAAAAAAAACATGTGTTCTTCGATTGATTCATTGTTTACGAATACGAAGGACAGTCGTGTGAAACGTATTCGAATTATCATGAATTATCTAATACTGCTTTCATTGTGCTAACCCTGGAGCAACGACGCAATGAAAACTAGAATTAAAACAATGAACTGAGACGACGATGAGAGAAGCACGTAGGCGTTTTCTCTTATCATTAATTGCTTGTATTTCTTATTTGTCTTCGACCTAAAATGATATGAGCTTCAATTCTATACTCCAAAAGGTACATAGATCGACACAATTATATCATCTATCAATACAGGACACATCCTTCGAAAACCCGATCTGTAAATCTGAAAAATGCTCAAACCCGAACGTGAATCGAATTTCAACTGGAATTTCATTCATCCGAAATTTACTGACAGCTAGACATATGACAAACTTCATAGAAGTTTTATCGTTGCGAAACGAAACGAAACGATTCGCCGTGATTAACATTGAAGATAAATGGAAAAGCATCCCTTGGTCTGATCTCCGGGCTACCTCTCTCCCCCTTTATTCACTCTGATCGTGAGATCGCTCAGCAATGATAATTTTCCTGTCACTCTAAGTTAGAGGCACTATTTCTTCAGTCAAAAAGAAAAATTACTTTGGTATGTAAAGCATATCTATCGATCGAGGAGGTGGGGAACAAACGGTAACGACCTTGACTCGCCGAGCCAGCTCATGCTTTCAAGATACGAAAGTGACGGTGATAGAAGTTGAAACAAAGAAGCGAAAAGAAAGGAGCCTGGGGAAAGAAAAATGGAAGAGGAAGAATTAACGATAAGGAGCTGGGGACTCCGCGCAGTTAAACACTCACCTGCTCTTCGGCAGAGATGTCGTAACGTGGGAAACGCTCTGTTTCGCAGTCCTTAGTCGCGAGAAACAATAGGTAAATATCGGAGCAGGAAAGATGTGGGTAGAAAGTCGAGGATAATTATTGTAAAGAAACGAGAATCATGAACGGAAAGGGAGGGATGAAAGAAAGAAAAATATCCAATGGAGAATAAACACAAGAGAGTGAAGATCAATCACCGGTATTTTGAAGGTGATCAACTCTTCTCAATTCCCACTTCTTTGTATACAAGTTACTGACTGAATAATTAGTCGACTGGTCACTATCCTCTTTGTTACTCGGCTTAAGGTCCACCCTGATACTCCTCGTCGTATATCATACGTATGACGACTGCTGGCCAGAGGGAACTCCACTTTGTAGCAAAAGGGTTGACAGAGGGCGCTCCAAGGGGATACAACAGGGCGCAGGCGTACATTAAATATTTCTAACGGTAAATTGCGCGTAGGTATGTGTAGACGGGCATTAAACAAGAGTGCAGCTGCATTTTTATCCCCTTGCGAATTGGACTGCTTGATATTCCAAGGTCTGTGACCTTGGCGATATAAGCGAGACTAACGCATTCAGGGAAATCCAGGAACAATGCAATATAGCAAATGAAATGATCGCATTATGGTTAGTGTTAGTCCTTCAACTCTTTTCAGATATGGATTCAACCCTACATTGCAACGTTGATATGAAATCTGAAATGTTCCTTGTGTTTAAAACACGCTGCGCAATATCTCATACATTGAAGAATACATGCGCATACTATTTAATCTGTATGGTCGTATTTCAGTATAAAAATTCGATCTAACATTCATTCGAACCACCTAATCCTAAAACACTGGCAGAAGTTTCAAGCATTCAATCGAAGTAGGCTATGTCTTCAAAGAAAATCAATTTATCAAATGTAGTGCACTTACACTGCTTTGAGCATGAATCAAAGGAAATCTAAATCTATATTATTTATAGATTTTTCACGAAAAGAAAAACAAGAAACGGTCTTAGATTGTTGAAGAGCGTGTAACAATACGCACAATTCTGATGCACATCACAATTGTTAATGAATAGTAACAGAAGAATTGTACTGCAGAATATTCTTGTCTTGCAAGAGGTGTGAAGGCAGATAATGATCAGACAGTCGTACGCCTGATAACAGGCAGCTGCAATTACGCTAATGCGAAGCACGAGGCTAGTCAAGGCTCTCGATATTCGCCTATTGATTTATTGTCATGTCTTATTATTAGTGTATCTATAGGTCAAGTAAGGAAGCTATTTCAAGATATGAGACCGTATGGACAGTTACCAGTAGTCGGTTTCATAGCGAACGCTAAAATATCTTCAAAAATGAAATCAATCTCTAAACGCTCAAACTTTCGTCTATACCGACTGCAGCACGTTACGAGGATTTGCCGCTACATGTCTCTACGCTATGAGTCAGTATCATAAAAACATTTGCGCCTGACGACAGGCAGCCGTACCTACACCAATGTGAGTTGAATAACTGATCTCGGCGTTAAATTAACAATGTATAATAATGATGATATCTACGTATACGTAACTATTCATAGAAATGATTATACATGTATTTTTCGCAATATCAGATCATCAGTGAAGTCCCGAATTGTATGAACGAACTGAATAACGGGACTTCTACTTATTTATGTATCATAATAAGAGATTAGATAAGTGATTCCGAAACGCAGTTTTATTCGAATATAATAATTATGCTAATACCACATGTTTTAGGTTTTCGCTTGAAAGGCACTCTGATCTCAGAATGAGAAAAATTCATTGAATATCATGAATCTTGTCAATCCTGTTGATTATGAATACAAAAACGATGTTCCTCTATGTAATTAGCCGTTAGCCAAGTCTATGATTTGTATACCCTACTGAAAATGTTCATGAGATAAATCACATGATGTTATGAAAAAATTCTGAATGTAATTTATCATATGATTTGTCTTGTGAATTTGCTAAAATATATAACAAATCACATTATTAATCACATAAGCACGAATCATCAGATATACTATATCAAAAATCATATGGTCAATTGTATAGTTTATCATGTAATTTGTTTTACGTTATATCTGATAATTCGTGCTTATGGAATTTATTATGTGATTTCTTATATATTTTAGCAAATTCACAAGATAAATCATATGATAAATTACATTGAGAACTCTTTCATAACATCATGTGATTTATCACATGAACTTTTCCAGTAGGGTAATCCTGCGAATAAATCGCAAATCTGCTAGCGAATTCTGTTTGATAAAAAAAGCAAGTCATTGTATTCATCGATTAAATATTACTGTTACTGGCTTTTCACTTCACACTAAGCCTTTCACTTAATTCTGCTTACGCGCATCGAAGTATCTTACCTATATAAATTGACGCACGTGGTTCTTTCACGTTTCAATAGCATGCAAAATAACCTTGAACACTTGAGATTGGTTGAAAAAAACTATTATTGTGAATTATTCCCAATTTTTCGATATTCTACATACAAAAATATAAATACGAACTATTGACAATAACAGCATCCGAATATAATTTCATAAAATCGAACGATGTACGCTTATTCGCCTATTATAAAAATTTACATTTCTGAATTCAATTAAAGAACTCATTGGGATATAGCAAAAGTTTCTTCATATTCGGTAAAAGAAAAAATATCATCGTTTATCGTTGAGATTGAAAAACTACTCGAATTGAAACGATAAAATAAAAGCCTGTTGAAACAGAAGAGAAATCATCAAGTCATTTAAAAATTTTGAAAAACCTAGGTGGGTTTCTTTTTATGCATAAATATTTATCATTTTGTATGAAATCATTAATATAATAAAACATGTGTTTGCTCTTCAATCGTTTTTATATCTCATGATAATTCATTAGCAACTGTTTTGTTATGTCCTCACGTAAGAAAGTCTTTTTTTTTTTATATTTCTTCTTATCCAATAATCACACTCCGGGAATAATGATCGTGGCCCTGATCAGTTAATTCGAGTTTCCTTTACTTGCAGTTAACCGCCTGTTGCATAACTCAAGATATGTGACTGTATATGTGGCCAGTTAATTAAAAGGCTTGCATTCACTGACAGCTAACGACAGCCACCGAGTGACATTGCGGAACTTACAGCACTTAGAGTCGAACGTTCAAACGATATTGCTCCTTGCCCCGACCGGCTGGCGAGCTTTCAAAAATTCGTAGCCAATTTATTTATCTATTTACTTGTATTATTTATCAATAATTTTGTTCCGTTTTTTTTTTTTTTTTTCAAGAACAGTTTGTTCGAAAACATTCTGTCACTCTCCCAATTATTTAAGGGAAAAAAATTGCGTGCTATAATCTTTTCGGAATGTCGAGGATTTCTTCGATCATCGGAATCGTACCGGTAAGTCGAACCCGCAGTTATCAAACTTCTTTTTTTTTTCTCAGGGATAATGAAATATGAAATGTTCAAAAACTGCATACCTACTCTTTTAATAATGTCATCAAGAGGCAGGATAATATTTAAAGAAATCCTGCAGACTGAATCGATCTAAAAAGAGTTGTAATTATCAAACTATTTGCAAATTGTTTTAAATCCTTTAAAGCCAAAAACGTACGGTAAAAAAAATGATTATGTGTGAACAATCTCAAAAGTGGCGAAATAGAGTTAGACTCGATTTAAAAAAAAAAATATTAAATATTATGGCTCTAATCATTTCTTGAATAATTAAGGTAATTCAAAAGTGAGCATACGATGAAATCTAACCGGGTCAGGAGACTTCGTATTATTTGCTAATTAATCGCTGCATTGACGTGTAAGGTACGTTGCGTCCGGCACGTGAATGTGTATCACGTTTATCATTCATGAACTTTTCATATTCCATCTATTTCAATGATTGTAGATTTTTTGCAAGCTTAGTTGATCATTATAGTCAATCAGTAGTATAATCCTTGACATACTGTGGCAAAAATAAAGCAGGTATATTTCCATATACGTGAAATGTTCGAAGATATACGTTTTCTAAAAAATATTAAGAGGATGTCGGATGTCCTGCAATGACTTCACGTTCGAGTGATAACTTTTGTTCAATTCTAGCGCATGCGACGAGGCGTTTTTCAAACTATTCCTCATTTGCCCACCGCTAACCAAGGTAATTTCATCTTTTGTATAATAAAACTAAGCAATCAATATACTCTCAATATATTTCTTTTTTAGGCTGTTACATAAGAGCGTTGAATAATTTTTTAAAACATTCGTTATCACCAGCTTACGCTTCTCTCAATCTTTCTCAATTATATTCTAAATAACAAAAAATATTCCCAGAAAACCTTGAATGAATTTCAATTTTCGTTCCAGGTCACATCGAAACCATGCACTGTCCATTTTTGGCCAAACTTTCGGGTAATTACCTAAGAAACTACAGTTCTTCTCTGATCGCAAATTACCGACAATACTGCCCGGTAACGACCCGGTTATGCAGCTCAGTCTCTAGCTCTTTATCGCCCAAACCATCCCACCATGAAAATATGTCAAAAGAAGGAGCTCAGGGTTCAGAATTACCCATCAACTCCGAATCAGCTACAGAATTGGGTGCTGCTCCAGTAAGCGAGAAAGTCGTCTCAAATTCCAAAACCCGCAATAATCTCGGCACGTATCCTTACGAAGAATATTTCCGCGATCAAATAGCGCGAAAAAAGTTGGACCACTCCTACAGGATATTTAAAAAAGTGAACCGTTTGGCAACGGAGTTTCCAGAAGCATTGGAATATTCGTGGGGTGAAAAACCGATAACAGTGTGGTGTTCAAACGACTATTTAGGTATGTCAAGACACCCTGAAGTCCTGCGATCAGCTAGCGAAGCTTTGGCAAAGTTTGGTGCCGGTGCTGGTGGGACGAGAAATATATCCGGGAATTCACTCGGCCACGAATTGCTAGAGAGGCGTTTATCTTCTCTTCATAAAAAGGAAGCCGGCCTCCTATTCACTTCCTGTTACGTCGCTAACGACTCAACGCTCTTTACCCTAGGCAAGATGCTTCCTCGGTGTGAGATATTTTCTGACGTCGGAAATCACGCCTCTATGATACAGGGGATCAGAAACAGCGGTGTTAAAAAACATATATTCAAACACAACGACCCCAAACACCTTGACGCGTTGTTATCGCTCGCGGATAAATCCACGCCTAAAATAGTCGCCTTTGAAACCGTACATTCGATGACCGGTGACATTTGTCCTTTGGAAGAGCTCTGTGATGTCGCCCACAATCACGGGGCCTTGACCTTCGTGGACGAGGTCCACGCCGTTGGATTGTACGGAGAAAACGGTGCAGGAGTTGGCGAGCGGGATCGGGTGCTGCACAAGATGGACATGATATCAGGAACGTTAGGGAAAGCGTTCGGGAACGTTGGCGGCTACGTTGTAGGGAGTAAAAATCTAGTCGATTTCGTCAGGAGCTACGCTGCTGGATTTATATTTACGACTTCGTTGCCTCCTGCAGTTTTATACGGGGCTCTCACCGCTGTTAATATATTGGCTTCAGACGAGGGAAGAGCCTTAAGGAATTCGCAACAAAAGAACGTTGCCTATTTAAAATCTGCACTAAACTCTGCTGGACTTCCGGTCGAGTTATCCCCGTCGCATATTATCCCGATAAAGGTAAGATGCTCATCATTTTTTAATTAATCAGCAATTTTTTAATTCTATACAGAATCGAGTTAAACTAGCTTTTTTCAGGTCAATGTACATTTATTTTTAGACCTGACTGCAAAGTTACATGGTTATAATACGTATGCTTATCGTTAGTTGCTGATGGCCTTGGGATCTGTTTTCTTTTTGGCGGGGTTTCATTTGCGTATACGCACATTATGTACTGCGCCTGCGTGCACGCAATCATATCAACGATGTGATGCTTCGTATTGCCTATACGCAGGCTTTCAGTTTCTGACAATGCGTGAATCCGGTGTGAACATGATTGAACGATTTTTAACTCGATTGGTTAAAAATGGATGAATTTGTTCTGAATTTCAGATCGGGGATGCGGAAATGTCAGCGAGATTAGCGGACACTTTACTGCGGGATAAGGGGCACTACGTTCAAGCGATAAATTACCCAACAGTGGCTAAGGGAGAGGAAAAACTTCGGCTCGCACCGACCCCGTTCCATACCGAATCCATGATGGATATTCTTGTCAATGACATTGTTGACGTTTGGAGGGATTTGGGATTGCCTAAAGATTCAGAGATCGAACGAAATCAGGGTCGAATCCCTAGAGTTATTTCAGTTCAATGACGATTATGGATTTAGCGATATTTATAATAAGTCTGCGGCTTTGTTGATTGTACATACTGCACATAAAATATAATTTATGAAAATGGCACAAACCGAAATCAAAAAATTAGAGCATTTGCAGAAATTTTTTACACTTTATTATATCATATCTAATTCACTCTGAGAAAACCTGGCCTAGTGTTAATCGTTGGTTAATAAACGAAGCTAAAAAGGGTTTGAAAATAAATAAAATTTGACCATTGGCTGATTGTTCGATACAGCAAACTATGTCTCAAAATTTTGATATTTTTAAATACAATATCGATACTTGTTGCACGGATCAACTTTTGGATTTATAAGTACCGGTATATCAGGAATCGACAGCATATCGGCGTATGGGATGGTAAGTCAGTGAGTCCAATTGCTATTACTATAAGATAGTAATTCTAGTTTTCTGTTAAGTGTTTGTGCCCAGTTAAAGAGAGCAGCACGTTCGGGGAATCCCAGAAAAATGCGCACAAGTGTGCGCACACATGATAATTCATTGTCAGTACGGTAGATGTCGTTGTGAGTTACAAAATCCGACGACTAGCGACGATACCAGAAACATCATAGACATGCATTGTATATGCAGGATAAATGTTTGGTTATGTTATGTTATGTTATGTTATGTTGTGTTTATCAAGTTAAGATACACAGCGAATGAAATATGGAATCTTGTGTAGAAACTGAGGAATATACGACCTTTGCCCTGTACTCAGGATAAAAATATAAATCTCTTTAAAACTGAAGAAAAGTTTTCAACGACTGTCACGATAATTGAACTAATTAAAACCACCGGGAATATCAAAGTGCGACACAAGTCGTACTACAGATTACAGTTTTCCGTTATCATGGAACTGAGAAATCGTTAGAAAATAGAATAAAAAAAAATAAATAACAAATAACTCTCGAAGATATGGAGATTGACACAGAGAACGAGGTAAAATAACTCCCCCCGTTAATGTCTCGCAGGAAATGAAAAAAAAGAGAGAGAAAAAAAAAACAACCGCCAAACATCGTTTGTTTCAAAATTCGAAAATTCGAACATCACATAACCTAAAAATATTTCCAATAAATTCTCTCACGATATAAATTCCGTATATTTAGGCTATAAATATCGCTCGAATATCTTTCCCCAAAAAATATCTAGCCGAATTTAAAAAATTGGAAAAATAATTCTTTCTATCTTTCAATTAAGAAATTTTTTTTTTTATTTTGTTCTGCGTTTTAGGAAAAAGCTGTTCTCGAAGCAGACACTGTCTACTTGTTGATGAAAAAGGGTTTTCCAATATCGAGAAATGTCAGAGCGCAATGGATGTTGGAACACTTGAACAAGACTATAACGATACAACGGCCTGTAGCAAGTGATCACGATGAGACACCAGAGCTTGAAATAGTCTCTGTGTTACCGGTCGACCAGCCGGCACATTGGCGAAATGAAACTAGTTATAGATATCAGTACAAAATAACGACAAATACGTCGCTTGTTTTCTTAGCACATAAGTACAGGATGGTTTTTAGCCTTGATTTGAGTCCCTCATTGTCTACAGTTGTAAGTAGGACATGTTCAGTTATGATTAGTAGACTGTCGTTCATATTTCTCATACCTTATTAACTTGCAGGATATTCAACACGGCGAAATTGTTATTGACGAAATTTATCTAGCTACAAAACGATGCCTCGAAGGCATTACCAGGCCTGTGAGTATATGTTGTATTGTTACTTACATTCAATATGATGGATAACTTTTCAAAGACTTGGAAAATTTTTATTAAATTTGGTATACAAAAGTGTGAAGTCATTTGGAGAACAGGGTTTAAGTTTCAGCTAAATTGGTTTAGGGACTTGAGAAGGAGACCAAAATGTGGTCTTTACGATATCTGCGATATATCATCCGAATTGGACCACAGGATCCCGTATCTGACCTTATATAAAAGTGGTTTCAGTCTTCTGCTTTTCAAATCATGCTGATTGAAAGTCTCTATGGGCCAAACTTCCCGAAGTTGAGGGTTTTCAAGATATTTAAGTATAATGTCGCTATTTTTTATTTTCCATCTAAAATAGATGGGAAATGTACTAGTGGCACTTTTCGATTTTTACATCTCAAGATCTAATCTACTTGGAAAAATTCTGCGTAGCTGCTTCTGTTCAAAATTAAACGCTCTACAAAAAATATCTCTTGGTATTTTACGATGAATCTAACTGGTTCCAAGTTATTCATGGTTATTACCCAAATTATTCGAAATTTATATTTAAATATCTTGGAAACCCTTAACTTTACTGGGTCTGGCCTATGGAGACGTTTAATTAACATGGGTTGAAATGCAACATACTCCAGTTTCATGGAATTAAACTGAAACCGCTTTTACGTGAGGACAAATACGGGCTCCTGTCATTCAATACGGATAACTAGCACGGATGGGGCAACCGTTTAAAATTTTATTGTAAAATCGCAAGATAACTGAATTACGTTTTACTATAAATAACATGTTACAGTACGGAATTTTTTTTCCAAGTATTCATCTGAATCCATGTCATAGAAACCCGTTTCTTAATTGTTTGAAAAAATAGTAAAAACGAAAGTTTCATTCATTATTACTATTCTAATTACTGAACAGACTTACCATCTCTTTCTAGTTTGTTCAAAGATTCTTAGATCGAAAGAACAGTTATTATGTACAATTCTAAGTAACATGCAATTTTATTGAGTTAAACAACATCCACTTGAGCCAATGGATGAAACCTTTTTTTCTGTACCCCCTTTTAGTTAAAATAGTTAAAAATTGAAGCCTTTATTCCAGTTTGTGATCCCTGGAAGCGAACGTGTGATGCGGCCTGAAATTTACGTAACAGTGATAGCGCATACCCCATTTTTTACAAGTCCAGCACAGCAAGTGCTGGTCCAGGGATGGTTGGTGAATGTGGAAAACGTTGGGCTTTTGACCCAATTTGTTGAACAGCAGTTAAACATTCTAGAAGAAAGAGTAGCTCTTGTTACAGCCATAGCTAATCAGCAGTTAGAAACTCTGAGGTCTGAAAGCGAGCGATTAGTCGGCGGACTTTTTGAGGAAGGTGGGACTTGCGCAGGACAAAGCAACAACAATTCCACTACGAACATATCTATGGTCTCTCCAGAAGCAAGTTTTATAAACATGCTGCGGTACGGAATGCTCGCACTAGCTCTGCTGCCGGAATGTAGTTGCGCCAGTGAGTAATGACTTTGTACAATAAGAATTTGCTCACATATTTGAATGTATTCATAAACACAGAAAGTCCCTGGTTCTTACTGCATGTAGTAGCAATAAAGCAGCAAGATTTCCAAAAAATTTTGAACAATATCTTCGAACTAACAAATTTAAGCGATTAGATTAGCAAACGAAGGCTTCTTAATGCTAATTAATAAATTCTTGCAGATCTGGTTGTGGTTTCCGACGGTATAGTAGGGGTGACCGACGTGCATGTCCTGGATTCTATCGTCCAACAACTAAGAGCTTCTACGGTAGCATGCAGTTTTCTACACGTTGGAAGTACCTACCATCCTCATTGCTCAAACGCTCTAGTCCCTTACCAAGATTTACTAGATTTCCTTGCAACAGCTACTTTAGGAAATTACATGACCTTTGTTCCACAGACTGTAAGTTTCTGACCGGATTAAATTTTGGCTGAGTATTTGGCAAAGATAGAAGCTAAAACACGTCTTTTTTCAAACAGGTTTCGGACGAAGAATCCAACATGAATATTTATCACAAGAATTATTTGTGCTGGCAACTTTACAGAAATGTGTCTTCGGAATCGTCGCAAATACCGGCTCGTTTGAACGACTGGCACACTACCAATTCATTGTTTCATGGAAACAGACCGCCTCAGTTATTGAGGAAAAAGCAGATCGACAACAAAGTCACTTGCACGTTGAGCAGTCTATTGTGCTGCCGACTAAGAGAAGGATATTTAATAAAACGGGTCGGTTTGCGAGACAATTGTTTAGAATTGTGCTTCGTTTTACCATGGAAGACTCATATATTTCTTGAGTATTTGGTCAGCTGTCCTTGGCCTTCTAAAGCGCTTCCTGTATCCAACACGATACATTATACTATAACAATAGAGGGTCAGTATATCGTTTCAGTTTTCAGAAATTTCGAAATGGAAATAAGATCTGATAGGGTGGTTCAGAGAATAGCAAATTCGAGATGTTTAATGAAAAATTATTCAACACGTCTTACAGCTATTTTTTAACTAAAAGACAGGAGAATCTTAGAGGACAATGAAACATCTCAAATTTGCCTTTTTACACCCACCTCGAAC
The DNA here is from genome assembly GCA_949628255.1 of Macrophya alboannulata. Classification (NCBI taxonomy): domain Eukaryota; kingdom Metazoa; phylum Arthropoda; class Insecta; order Hymenoptera; family Tenthredinidae; genus Macrophya; species Macrophya alboannulata. The sequence continues at coordinate 3,872,982 of OX451211.1, read as the reverse complement.
CCCGCAATAATAATCTTTTCGATTTACAGCACCTTACGAATTTCTACACGACATAACATGCCTATCAAAAAAACCTCTCAAATCTCAATACAGGCAAAGCGTTGTGTCTAGATTTTGGGCTGCTCTTTCTGCTCTTACGGATAGCGACGATATGTTGTCGCATTTCAGTTGGTTCCCTGGCACAGTTTGGACTTGGTACAATGTTCCAGACACAATCAGAAGTGGAATGCCTGTTTTTTATCAGCCGACTTATCAGTCATCCAGTTCGGTTCTGCTTAGGTAAACGAATCGCGAATACGTTCCACTTAGGTATATACACCTTGGAAATAATTGTTTTTTAAATCTATGGCACGCTTTTGATAATTAAAAATCATTTCAAAGGCAAATGGGGGATAAACAGGGCAATTGAGATTAAGGTTTGATACTTTCAGCATCTTAGTATTTTAATAGTACGTAGTTATGCATAAAATATCATTAAGATATTTGCAAAAGGTATTATCCTGCATTTATCCCTCATACGGCCTTTATACGGAATCTGTCTCACATAGATTCAGCCTAATAAATAAGATCAAATTGAAAAATCGCATTTCCAAGGTACAAAAATCCCCAAACGTAACTCAGAACTCACAATCTGATAACTTTCTTCCAGCGATCCGGCGTGCCCTTTGTTTGGTCAAATTTGGAGACCAGTAGTCCTGCTGGATCCGTCGCAATGGGCACGTTGGATGCACTCGCAAAGAGTGGCTCTCATATTGTCACACGACAGGCCTTTGCCTCGTCACCTTCATCTGGCAAATCAAAGCGGAAGATTCCAGGGTGTACAATGCCGTCAAGCAGCGGCGGTACTTTACGCGATGTTAAAAGACTGGGCAACGTTTGTCCTCGTTGAGTATCACACATATGTACAATTTATATACAAAGAGATAGACAAACCTCCCGTATCTTTCTCGCTAATAAGAGTAAGCTGTAAGCCGCCCTGCGTCGTACTAAACATTGCATTTGCTGGGGGAACTGAAGGCGTAGTGAGACAGAATACAGTCGTCAATTTATTAGAATGTTTGTCAAAGCTGACATTGCCGAACCGACCCACTGAGCAAAGGGAAACTCCTTGCTGTATTATACTGAGAAAACCATTGGAGAGAATTTTAATAAGATATGAAAGAGTGCCGACCGATTTAAATACCATAGTTTTTCCTGACGGTACACAGCCAGTTCCTGCAAGATTTTCTCCTGTTAGCGGAGGATGTTTGACGACAACTTTGTCAAGATATTTATATCACAGCAGATGGCTTTGGGCAGTTAAGAAACCGCTTATACAAACAGTGCCGAACGTTGCATGGCCTAAACTGAACGTCACAGCGATAGCTCGCATACTTTCAACGATAACGAATTAAGTATAATAATCGATTTAACATCAATTCTTTGAATTAGAAACAGTCTTCATCTTCTAAATGATTTTTATTAAAGATTATTGCTCTCAGATTGGATAAAACGTTCTTCCAAACAAAACTTACCGTTTTATTATTGCTCATTTAGGATGCGGCTTACAGAGGGTTTCAGTTTCGCCCATTCCTCCGCTGGAATTATCAACATGGTACTCGAAGTACAGATGCAGGGACATGCAAATGAACACATAACACATCCTTGCATTATTCAATACGTTCTATTCCCTCCTCACACAATAGCTACACCTTATTCCGAAAGAGACAGCGGATCAGAAGAAGACACTGACGAAGGTTTGTCTTATCAGCAAAGACTTTAAAACCCAGAAAAAATTATTCTGACTTGAATTTCCATGGATTCAAGAGACGTTTCGCAATCTATTAAGCTAGATTTTTCAGGTACTGCTGACGGAGAAGCTGGTACAGACGATGGAGAAGGTTGCGGGGATTTTCAAATCGTTACAGAAGTCTGGATAGAGCCACAATGCGGACACACTATGCTTCCGTGTAATCAAACAGCAGCGTATATGCAAGCTCTACAATACCGCCAGCTCCCAGACGCGGTGAGTTCATTTCTAATGATCAAAAACTCATACATTCTTGGTCACTGCATTCAGGATAACGTCATACAATTCTTTGTCTATTGAAATTCGATGTAACTACCTGCAGATAATGGGAATCTAAATCCTCTATGCCATGACTAAGGAGAGAGAATAAGTTGGCAATGTGTTTTTTGCTTTTGATTATCGGTATGGCTGTTATTGCGCATAAAAGTAACAAGAAGAAATGAAGATTGTGTATCAATTTGGGTTTTTATTAGCGACAAGATATATTTTAGCATTGAGAAAATTCCTGTAAACATGCGGTCATCGGTTTTTTTTAGAAATCGGGTTGATAATTGTAGAGAGAAAAGTTCTTGAAACTAGAAAAATTTCTATCAACTTTAGATAAATAATTGCGGCCAAATATTAAACCAGGTCGATTGATTCATTTCGAAGCTAACATGAGCCGATATCATAAACCAATTTCCTCAAGTCAGTCTGTCGAGAAAGATGATATCATATCTCTGTTCAATAGTTACACAACGTTATGACAATACATACAACTGATTACTTTATATTGATAAGGAAGAAAAAAAAAATTATGGCACTTGATCAAAAAGACCTTTACTCGTTGGTATTACGTGAAAAGGCTACTAACTTATAAAATTATTCCGAATATCCATTCTCAATATTTCAATACATATACCCATATCCTTATTTATGATAGAATCAAACCATTCGAAATAGCAAAACGAAATGTAAATTTTTTTTTTTTAGAGACTGTTATATTTATCCAATGATACCCTATTAAGCAGAAATTAAATTTGACGTTATTATATTGGAAGAAAAATGTAAAAAAAAAAATTCAACGTAGTACCTATTTGCCTTATAATTAATTTTCTTCTGAATAATATGTAGCTAGATGATAAATGAATTGAAAAAAATGCTTAGACACACCAGGTTTAAAAGTATTTCTAGAGTTCCTTTAGCCAGGAGTTATCTTAAGCTGGTTTGATAAAGTGTGTAATCAATAACATAAAAAGTTATCCGGTCTAGGTGCAGGTATTCTGAAGTGGTTTATTTTGTCAGGTATGTCTATCTATCTCTGTGCAAACATTAGACCCAACAGAGTTACCAAAGTTTGTGTAGCTTATTGGGTTTACTATATCGATGGCTCGTCGATGTTTCTTTCCACTTCTGCCTTTCCTTACTTTTAATTTTATCGCGGATTAAAAATTTTTCTATTTATTATCATAATTACCTGAAATTTAATTAATAAACTTTAATTTCAAGTCAAACTGTATCAGTTTTGACCTTATGTACTTCATTGTTCATATCGACGAGATAGTTGCTTGATTGTAAAATTGTAATAAATTTTATTATTCGTCATTTATTCTCGGTATTACCGCTACCTAGTACCTGCTGCTATGTATTACATATGGTACATACTTATATAAGTGTAATCAGCTGAAAAAATCTCTGCAATAAGATATCGCCTATCTATAAACTCGACCAATATGGGTGACGAGAAAGTTTCGATAAACGTTAAGTAATTATTGCTTTTCAAGGCAGGATTAAATATTCTCTGTAATAACGGTATCTTTAATTCTTTTAATGAACTTCCCCGAAGAATAATGATTCCTTATTTCTCAATTACACCCCTCAATTATTATTCCATCGGCTGTCTAAGTTCACAAATAACTACATAATGAAATATTAAATTGTGTTATTCGCGTAAGATACGTTTAAATATTTCCTAACTCGTTGCTCAATTCTTCAAGTCTAGCTTTAGCTGATACTGATATGAATGTGGACATATCTAATCACTCAATCACCGATTCTTGGTCAATGTACTAAATACACATTAAGACTATTTTCTAAAAAATATGTTTCGATATTGCAGGGATTGCAAAACTGTTGGCTTTCTATTTGAGAAATAAATATTTCTCTTAGTCTTCAATTGGCAAAAACGACTTTCGAACAGAATAAATCAATAAATATCACTAATCCTTTGTGTCAAAGGGATTTCAACATCTTCTAAGAATTGATACTAACAAAAGTGAAGACATGCCAGCCACGTTTTATACTGATAATAAATGGCCATGAAACATTCGAAAAAGTATTCCCAAATATGCTTCGGAGGTTTATCAGAACTCATTGCGGTTCAAGAAACGATTATAAGTTTCCTCAAGCTTTTTTACACAGGATAAAAAAGTATCCTTCAAGGAATTAAGAATTCTATCAGACCGTAGAGCGATGATGTAAAGAAATTTTTCGGAGAATAAAATCGCCCTAATTATCATTGATCAATAATATCCTTGACGATAGAAATCGTGGAGGAAACGTGATGGATTTTTAACCAGTTAGGCGTCTGTCACGTCGTATCCTTATCAGTATCGGGGTGGGGCTAGTTATCGGCTTCAGGGACCCCGAATGGGGTTTACCTATCAGTTGGCAGAGGTATAAATAGGGCCCAGATCATCACCTGGGCCCACTAGTCGTCCACTTTTCAATCATCCTCTTTTATCATGAGATAGTAACTGTTGGTCATCCTGTAAAAAAGGCTGTATAAAAGTTTTGGATTCTGTTAAAATCGTGCGAGAGGGTGTCTAGTCGTGTACTCTTTGTAAATCATACTACAAAAATTGTTAATGTGTCGGAAAGTTTGAAATTAGCTTAAAGAAAAAGAAACGGCAAACCATAGTGGGACAAAAAAGCAGAACTACGGAGGCATGCAAATGATATTCAATAATGCTTAGCAAGGCTTTTTCCTCTTATCTTAATCAGTGCGTTGTTAAAAATGGGTATTGATTTTATCAAGTCGATTTCAAGGTCTAATTTCACGAGTAATTAATGTTTTCAAACCGCACTTCACTTTTATATTAATCGAAATCTGAAAAGATTGTATTGCACAGTCTATTGTGAAACTTTATCTAAATTTTTCCCCAAAAATTTGCTCGATACAATCGTTCGGTTTGCCATCACGAGTAAATGAGTAGAGATGATCATAAAAAGTGATAAAAAAACGAGTTCATTCATTAAAATCTTGATTTAGTCTTAATAATCCGTCGTTCTGCTTAGATCCGGTAATTCTCTAGTTATATTTAACTTCTCTCGTTTCATTGAGATCGATCTGATTTTCAAAAGTGGAAGAATTTCACCGCGAGGAATACTATCTTTGGAGGCAAAAAAAAAGATAGTATCATGCTGCGTTCTTCGAGACATGATCTTCGTCGTCGGGAATTCTTCTTGGAAAGTTTCACCCTTTCGTTGTTGGATATCAAAAAATAAAAATAAAGAAATACCCGCGTGACCTTCAGTTGGAAGTGGGGATCTAGGCAGTGAGCAATTTAGCTCTAAAAATCTGCCAGATCTAACTCTTCCAGCTCATAGTCATGCGACTTCGCTTCAGCTGCTTGGCGTTCTTCTAATATTGAGACAGAAAATAGAGAGAAATGATTGGCGGCAGTGCTAATGATTCATGGATGATAATAAGAGTGATTCAAACTATGACACACGGTCTTTTTATTACGGCTTTAATCGCTAGCTAGTTGGAAGTAGTGAAATCTATATTCGTAAACTTGTCCCCTCCATCACTTTGGAGATAATTTAATACAGAAATAAATGCTAGTCATGATTTTAGTCAATTTTCGCTTATTGAGTTGCTTCAATTAATTTCATAATACTACATTCTTATCAAGCAACTTAAGCAACATTTTTTATAAAACGTCAATCAATATTTTTTAATTGAATTGCATTCAGGGATTAGTTATATCAAAAGTCGCCAAGTTTTGACCTCTTCAAAAACCGACGCATCATCGCATACTTTCTTCAGCTAGGACTCGTCATTTTTTACTACTATTTCTGTCTGCATGAGTGACCGAACAAAATAAAGTAGAAACAACATCAGGCGTCAAGGTTCAAGTGGAGTAGTGGTCTCTTCGCTTTGTGTTAAAGTGAGATTCAACTCCTCCAACTTATTCCTGGCTGCTGTATACTACGCTAACAAACCTGGTCCCTCACCAAATCAGTTTAATAGAAACTGACCACCGTCGAATTTACTGCGATAATAAATAGCGATATTATTTTAAGGAATTTAAGGACAAATATTTACTTCTTTATTAAAATAGAATCAAATTACCTGTACCTATTTATTTGATAAATAATCGTGATACACATAAGCAAAAATTTTTTATTGTTACTTTTATGCTATTATTTTATTTTCCCAATTTACCTACCTTTCATCCCCGCATGTATCTCAGTATGTCTGTAGACTATAATAAATATTTTCCTACCACGAATGCAACGTGTTTTATATTGTTTACTATTTTTCTATTTTACTCTATAAATTAATGAAAGTCACGTATCGATGCAAATTAATAACGAAATAGATTATAAATATTGAATGGACATTGTTTTCATTTTATTTCCATTATGCCCAAACATCGAATGAAATTGTCAAATAAAATTCTGATAATGCACATAATATATTATCTATCACAAAGTTTATGCAATGCGTCCTGCTTCTGATGAGCTTAAACCATCTTACAATATTCCCTATTCTTTTTTATAATCATTACAGATAGCTCAGATCGACGAAGAATGCATCAACGCACTTCTTACTCTGGAACATCTAAGTTTATTGAGTCAAATGGTTTCAAACCCAGAAACAATTGGAGATATTCAATTAGGCGGGTCTCTGACTACGAATCAGTCCAATCAAGCGAATCTCACGTCAACTTTGAACAGATCAACCCGACGGCCAAGTCCTGCTGAGTTTAATCAAGGACTCTCTAACAGCGATGATCGAATACGGTCAATACCGTTCGCCTTTGACGTTCTGAGCATATTGCCAAAATGTCAACAAGCGGAGCTTTTATTTTCTGTATTCACAGAAGGTCCGTTACTTTCTTCAAAGATTTAGTAACTCTTGATTACTTATCAAAGTCTTTTTGATATACATTTACTATAAAACATTATCTTCAGGACCTAGCGGCGAGGAAAGAGATGGGGCAAACAGATGTCTGATGGAAGGGCTCTTGGAGCATATTAAACGACTTCATAATAAAGAATTAATATTTACCACCGATGAATCGCAGAGATTTTTCGAACTGCTTATTTCACGACCTAGATTAGACGCTCCTCAGCTTAACATTTGGCATAACACAGGCGAGTCGACTTTCCTTATAAGTAAAAAGAGTCACATTATATCAGATAGTAAAGTATCGCCGCTGGTTCATCATCTGACAAAAAAATAACAGGCAAAAACAATCCGAGTTATTAATTACAGGCAGAGGATACATAAACGGCTCAATCTCAAACTTACCTAAAACAACTTGGCGATGTTTCGTCAAAGGTATAAGCGTTACGCACGTTATTATCACGATACTTCCAGCTTCGGAGGAAGATTTGCGTTTACTTTTGTGCCCCGAGGATTTAAACAACCAAAACCATAGTCAGACTGATTGTTGCACAGATGAGAATGATCTGGCGCCTGTAAACTCTGTAAACTACGACGGAAATTTGACTCCTTCACGATCTGTGAAAAGCATGAAATTGTCAGAAATATCCGGTAGTTCTCAAGCCTTAGATCGCTCCTCGAATATTTCCAGTCCCACTGCTACAATCCTCGACATTCCCAGGCCAAACGACCGCTGTGAATCTGCAGTAGACAATTCTAAACAAGGATTAACGCTGCCTGTTTACGTCTACGACTGTCCATTGGCTACCCTCATCGATGCCCTTGTTAACAAACTCGACTCGCCACGGGTAAAAGATATTTACCAAGATCATACGTACAGACCTGGGGAATTGGTCAGGGAAGATTTTATCACTCTTAAATCAGGGAGTGACACTAAACCCTCATCACCCGAACCAAAGAGCGACGATTCAGACAACATTACTGGGGGTAATATTCAATAGGCAGAATAGTAGTGAGAAAATAAAAGGAAGCAATCATCTTTATTCCCTTTTCCTCATTTCAGACCAGAAAAATATGACCGAACATTGCAAGCTGCTAAGTTTGGCTTATTGCCAATGCTACGTTGTGGCAGTTTACAAATCCCTGGCTCTTCAAAGGCCTTTGAGTTATCAGGACATGGAGGCGGCGGTTGATCAGTGCGAAGAAGCTCTCATAGAAATAAACATAACAAACTACCTCAGCTCAGTGTGTAGACATCTGAGTTCAACGAGTAAAACCGGGCTTGAGTCCTCTATCGCATCACTTTCATGCAGCGATGTGAAACCTCTGCATAATTTAATAAGAGAAAAGTTTGAAAGAATAATGAACTCTGCCTTCAGAGCCGTACCTGCACATCCAGAATTTTATTTCTGCTCTCTGCACTGGAACTCGGACAAAATGGTTGGTTTTCATAAAAATATTCAAAAATTTTCACAAGAACATACAACCCAATGCCTTTTATTGCAGGAAAGAATGGATCTTCTCAGGTCTGACAGCGAGGAAGAATTGGACGGGCTTACTTTTCACTCGGAAATAATCGACTGCAAGATAGATCATGGTATCGCGAAAGGTAAATTAGCCAAATTTCAATATGTTGCTGAAAATCATCTAACCAATTACGAACTTGGTTCCAGCTAATCAACTGAACGCTACATGGCCAGGAGCGAGCCTCCAAGACGGAAGTAAGCTCTCAAGTTTGGCCTCAACTCAATCTCTAAGCTGCGATTTGATGGAAGATGATAGTACCAGCCAAGAGCAGCCCCTCTTTCTGCAACTAAACTGTTCCGTCCATTCACGATCTAGTCTCTCCACAGCTCCAATCAAACTCCTGCCTACATGTTTTGTCGAGATTTTAGAAAAGCTCGGCAACAATCTTGAGGAACATGACCCAGCAGATTTGAAAATAACTTTGGACATAATCTGCCTGAATCTTCCCAGAGAGGTTTTAGAAGTAAGCTTAGAGCGCAGTCCCGGTTTGAGAACGACTTCGTTTTGTAGCGCATCTCCTGCCGGAAGTACAAGGACTAATAGCGACAGCAGCCCTGAATACGACACACAGTTGTCTGGCGCTGACGCTTTACAAGGCAGAATACAACATCTACCCAGAAGACAACATAACGCAGTTTCCACTCTTGTCGATGAGATCGAATGGCTTTTGAGAGACGAAACTGCCACTGCTCTTTTGGATGAAACCGTCCCGACGGAACAGACTTTGAATCTTGTGGCACGACACGTATCTGAATCCAATGGAAGACCGAGTTGCTCAACAGACAAAGTTCCACTCCATTTTGTCTTTCCTGCTGAACATTGCAGCCCGAAATTTCTGGAGGAATTAAAGAAGTTGGAAATTGAACGTTACCGAATTTTAGAGGAAGGAAATCTATTCTATTTTACCAAAAGAGTCAACGAATCTAATGAAGTCTTGACAAATAATAGCGAGACAAGGAATCCACAAGAAAACGGATCTCTGAATGGTAACTTAAAACGATTTTATGCCAATAATTTCATCAATTAAACAATTTCTCAACTGAAAATATTAACCGATCTTGAACTCCTCGCAGACGAAAGTTTTCAAGATGAAACTGAACCGCCACAGCACCGCGATATCGAACCCAGAGTGAGTAGAACTGATTCCGGAGATCCGCCAGGCTGTCATTCGGAGATATCAAGTCTGGAAGAAGGTCAGGCCGGAACTGACGATGGCTATGAAGGAGACAGCAGCGATTCAGAAGACGATTGCCATTGGCTAACGGACCTGGATAAGCGAAGAAGTCTGATGCCCAATTTTTGGCTGATTTTAAAGGTTGAAAACGACCACGTTTACGTCTACTTTCACTGCAGGTAAGTCACTAAAATTTTACATTCAACATTTTGCCACATTTCGATCTCTGTTTCCAGATTCTTAGAACTGGCCTCTCCAGAGGTGGACAGATACCGTCAAATACAGAAGATGGTAGTGTCTCAAATAAAGGCGATATGTCGAAGAGTGAATCAGTATCTCTTGCTGCAAAGCTTACATGATACAAGAACATGCGATATTTTATTAGAACCAGAGTCCAGCGAAGATTCTGTATGGCGAGGTGAAACTGGGAGTGAATCTGGTGGCTCGCATCAGAACCAAACGTCAATAGTTAACATGTCGCCGGGATTATTCCGTTGTCCTGTTGTTTGGGAAGTTCCTTTCTGTCTTCATCCCAGACTTAAGACTGGTCCAGGAAAGCCGGGACTGTCGCGTGGAATAAAAGCCCTACAAGCAGTGCTTAATCGTTTTTCGGTAAACAATCGAAGCAACATGTTCGTCTATCAGGAAAATAACGAGAACGTATTTTATCTGAGATTACACGAGCAGATAAGCGAGGTGAAACCACTACAAAATAAACTGTCTGAAAGTCATGAAAAATTAGTTGTCTCCAGGAGCAGCAGCATAACTTCTCTCTCCCAGTCAAAGGGAAAAGAAGGTGAAGTTTTGGGGGTCGATACTAGACCCAGAGTTCGATCTTTCGGTGAAAAGGAAAGCGACCTTCTGAACAAACCAGACGATTTAATAATCCTCATGGTACACGGGATATCAGCCGCTGGACCGGAAGTAAAGTGCGAACTTGTACAGGTATTGCAAAATCGTTTGGACGACGCAGTTCTCGAAGTTTTGTCAGTTATGCTGGCGAGGAATCCTATGTGCAAACTGACCCCGGCTGATGTACACTTTATTCAAAAGCAGTATCAGCCTCCTGAGAATGTTGTACAGTTGTTAGTCCCCGCACATTGTCTCCCTCACATAGAGGCTCTGGGTTATTATCTGCGGCAAAATCTGCTACAATTTTTGCACAATCCTAAATACACGGATCCGAGAAACCAGAATCACTTTCAAGACTATACAAAGGATACCAGCAAGAGAGTATCAGAATCTGATATATTTTTGTACAATCAGAGTCACTCGAGCGGTAGTAAAGGAATCGCGTGCATTGGTTTAGGTATCGTAAACGCAGTTGGAGATTTGATAAAAACTAGTAAAAACGAATGGCTCGATTCGGACTTTCCTAATCCGTTGAAACTCGAAAATTTTCAAGAAATTGTCGCCAGCTATATATACGACGAAAAATTACAACCTGATTTATGTCCTGAGGCTCTGATAGAATTCAGAATATGGAAACAGGGTCGCGTAAACTTGGAATCTCTTACCCAAAAATTACGCGAGGCTGTCAGACATGCTACTTGGGATTTGGTCACTGAGTATAAACTATTGCCGACTGTTCTCACCGAAGAAGTGCCAGATGATGTTTCAAACGACTGCACAGTAGCCCATAAAGAAACTCAAACGCCGATAAAGAGCAAGCAATACAAACCGCCGATATCGGAGGCCTTTCAACTGACCAGATACGACGTTGGAGAAGACGGAACACTGCATCAAGTTTATCGAACCACTCTGCAGCACTGGTTTCAATTTGCTCTACAGATAAACGTTCCTGCCGTTAAAAAACATGCGGTTTTAATGCAAAGGAGACACCCGATTCCTGTTATAGCCAAAGAATTACAGAGTCTGATACGCGGCCACGCTCCTGACACTTCTTCCAGGACCTTTGTTCGATCTGGACGGCAACCTTTCATCGACGGCAACTATTCTAATGAAGATATTAACGTTTCTAAGTCCTTTCACATGTCAGATAGCATGGAGAGTGTGAACAGCGCTTTTTGGCTGACTCTTGGTAAGGAGGATAACGACCAGACGGCGTATGTGCCTTGTGATTTAACCAGAGAAGACCAAAGTCCTATAAAATGCCTTTTGGTAGCCAGAAATTTTTACCAGTGGAAGGCTTCGCACAGCAAAACAATCGAACCTGAGATGTTGGTGCCTAAGGGTGAGCCGAGATCCGGTTTTTATCTTCATAAAAATTAGGGAAATTCACCGTTTTAATAAATGTTTTAATTCTCAGATCAAAAAATGCTCCAGAAATTTAACCCGCTGATTTTAGAGGGCGGTTTTGTTCCCAGACAACGTCTTCTGCTCGCTAAAATACAGAGCGATAACGTGAGTGTCCAATATCTCTGGGAGTACGGAAAATAATGATAATCTTTTGATCTTCTTACTTTACAGATCATTCTTTATATGTACAATTGGTCAAAGGAACGGTCTGAAAAGTTGACAAAGCAAGTGACCAACCTCGGTACCTGGCTTTCTTCTAGATCCAGCTTATTTACTAACATAGTAATGCAAAAGCTCGGGATATTCCACCATCAACCAGTCCAGACGTGTCCTCAAGGCGACAGAGCCCCGCCATATTACCAGATAACCGATATGGAAACCCTGACTAAATTTCCAAACGGTTTACACAACGACGGTAAAGAATGGCCTCGCAGTACGGCTCGAAGTAGTCAAGGAAAGGCGACAACTGCATCATGGAATCCCAGAATTGGCCAGGTTCTAAGGGATGCAAAACCCGGCGGTGGTCCCAATGAAATAAACACTGTCGATCCTGTGATCAGGGCAGCTTATCATCTCCAAGAATTGAGACATCGAGAAAAGAAAGCGAAAGGTAATATTATTCACTGTTTTAGTCAATTCAATCTTCTATCTTCTCATTTATTTTCAGAGGACTTTAAATGCCTCGGAGAAATGTGGCAGAGTAGAGCTGCGGCGTCAAACATCCCGATATCTTTGGCTACTTTAAATCTGTTCAAAAGACAATCCAGACTAATCCACTACTGTCATACACCGCTTCTTTTCCTGCCAAAATGGCGGCTCCAATCCGCTGCTACAAGAGATCATTCTCTCTCTCAACCACCCTCAGCACTTCAGAGTATGGCTCTGCAACAGTCACCGCAGAATGCTTATTCCCAGTCAAAAAATACAGCCGTTAATCCGAGTACTACGATATCCGAATGGCACAAAGAACTTTGCACCGCTATGCTGATGGAGTACAAGCAATATCTTCAAACTTTGGGATTCAATCCCGTGCGCATTGAATCGCAAAAAAAAGTGTATGTCATTGTTTTTATTTGCTCTGTTCGGTTTTTACCTTCAATATGAATCATTCTGAGACAATTTCAATATTCAAACGTTTTAAATCGTTACTTTTACTTTCCAGTGGACAAACCCAGGATCCGCACCATGTTTGCTATCTTCAAAAATCAATGCTTGGCGGTGTTTTATTGTTTGAAATCTCATTACGTGAGCCATATTTCATAGCCAAGGTGCGGGTAATCGAGTGTAGCAGACTTCAGACTAAATCGAGCAGCGCTTTGGTGAACCAAGTGAGTCTCTCAGAAAGAAAAAAAAGATACTCATTCAAAATTAGTAGTCTTGTACATAGATTCGATTATTTATTCTTTTTTCCAGTTTATGCTCAGCTTTGTCGATGCTTGTGACAAAGTCAAGATAGACATGCATCTACATTCTTTTACATACGATTTTCACCTACGTTGCATACACTCGTACATCGCTGGCAACGGATTGTGGTCTCTCCGCGAAGATTATCACCTAACGCATTTCTTGGACGACTTTAACAAGTATTACAGCAAAGCGCCAAACTACGCTAGGAACTTGGTTTACAGTGGTGAGAATTATGATTGTCTTGTTAATTGGGATTTGGTCACTGAGTATAGAAAGGAAAGAGGCGATTTTTGAGGATCAATTGATTCCAGATTGTTTATTATTATTTCAGACACGGTGACTGTGAGTAACTTAGCTACTCCAGCCCGCACGCTGTACTCCTATCTGTTGTCTAATGAAAAAGCATGTGGAATGCAGGTGCTAGGAATGTCTCGTGAAGCAAACGAAGAAAGAGAGAGCGAATTTGTTCTTGTAAGACTGCAAAGTACGCCTTTAGTGAGTTACTGCGACGCTCAGGACATGAAGCACACAGACGACTTTGACATAACGTTGATAGTATCGAGAGTCGAACAACCTGCGCATTTAGAAAAGACAGAGATAACTTTGAAGTACTATTTGATGCTGACTAGCAAGCGTGAATTATATCCCAAAAAAGAAGTACAGAATAATAAACTCGGGAAATTTCGTACAGTTTATAGCGTCGCTAAATCCGCGAACAATTCCCATGCGGAAAGTCCTTCGGGATCTAGTCCAGTATCTCCCGTACCTTCCCTGCAACACAGAGTAGCAAAAATCGAACTTTTAACCAGCTCTGTCGAGTCAAACGAGCCTCAGGAAGGAGAGCCAAAGACGGAGACAAACGATGTCAGTAATTCTTTGGCTCCAACTCCTCCGCCAGTACCTAGCTCTCCTTTAACTCAAAATCCAAGCCTTCCCAGTACTTCTGCACAGACATCATCAAATCTTGTACAAATAAGACAAGAGTCTGTTAATTATTTGGGATATTATTCGTCGCACGAGCAATTGATGCAGCAAATGATAATGTCTCAAGCACATGCAGCTACTGCACGAGTTACGACGATGATAAAGGACGGAGCTATTCAGTGCAGGACACATTTATTGTGGAATAAACTACTCGAGAATAGATCTACAATGAATTATTCAGAGTTTACTGAACTCTGCACTCTCGCCCAGGTCGAACCACTCTCTAAACTCGATCCTAGACTGAGCCCATTGATCAGTCAACCTCTTACTTGGTACCAAGCTCTGTCTAAAGTCTTAATCAACAAATACCAAGATCATCATAAACTCTTCAATGCACCAGATGGAAACGTTAGCCACGTTGTTGTCCTCCATCCAAGTTACCTACAAGCATTTATGATGCTTACTATTGATCTTCACACATCGAGAGGGGTAAGTAACTCAGAGATTTTCTTTGAAATGACTGCGAACAAGGAAGGAGAACTATTTTTAATCTGGAAAGTATCTTCATTTCAGGAATTATGCGCGGTATATCGAAAACCGGCCGAATTGGACAGTTCTCGTTTTAGTTTAAACGATGTGTATAATTTGATAGAAGGATTTGTTAACGCTTGTTGTTTTCATTTGTGGATGGGATTATATAGTCAATGAGTTTAGCTAATAATTATGAATTAAAACTATAATAAAACGGAGTAGAGTGGGCTGATGAAATCTCCTGCTTCTACTATTTTATATTACCAATATAAAATATACCTACTTGCCAGTCTGACAAAGATAATGTGAATAATTTAACGAAGAAGTGAAATTTAAAAATCAAAAATAGATAAAGAGAAAAGATGTTTATTTTAATTCTACGGTAGTAAGTTGAGAGTTTATTAGTATAAAAGTTGAGTTCAAAACAAAATGATGATTTATTATCGCTTTAGGCAAAAAAAAGACTTTCGTCATTCTATTATTTCTAGTATAATTTTCTAAGTCTTTATTCATTGTTTTATATTATTGTTATTTAATACGGGGGCTGATATAATGACGTATAGATGAAACGTAAGTAGCTAATTAAAATAGCGAAAAATAGTGTGATTTATATCGTTTAATATTATAATATAATAGAAAAAAATCGAGATTAGCTAAGCGTTTTTAATAAAAATAAACTACATAGTTTTAGCTGCGTAGTTTAATCATAGTTCAAGTCTTGAGGCTGTGGCGGAGAGGATTTCCTCGGCGACTCGAGAATCGTTATAAAATCGCTGAAATAAACTATTCGTTTTGTTCTATGGGTATGAGAAAAATTTTTGAAAAGCTTGAGCTTTGATTTTCAGAGGTGATTCCAATTCTTCCGAAACGTATGAATGTATACTCCGCAAGAACATTGATGTGTAGAATGAACGCAATTTGCAGGAAAGAAAATATAATTTTCATGTGTTTAAAATAATATTAATTTACATACCGATACCCCCATGGCAATGTTTATAATGACATTATTTTCGCAGGATATTAATTAACAACTACTTACCACTGCCTGTATATTTTAAATGTAAATAATAATAAATAAATATATATATTTTTGTTTTTAAAAAAAAAAAGGAAGAAAGATTTTTCTTTCTTTGATTTTGCATATTAAATCCTTGATAATAGAAAAGAATAAAAATAAATCAATCAATAAATGAATCAATAAATAAAAATGATAGACAAATAATGATTGATGAAAACTGCAATTAGGAAATTCTCGCTGAGTTTATTCAAATATCAACGATTATCAAGAATTTTCGATAATACAATATAATTACATAAGTTAAATCTCTATTTTAGTTCAATTTTAGTTACGAATCATCTTCGTGTATACCAAAACGAAACGAAGATTTTTCGCCAGACTTTGTATCAGTTATATTTACATTTAAACTGGCCTCTGTCAAATCCGTATCAATTTTAAGCTGAGCTCCGCTCACCGCCGGTATACAAATCTGTAAATAAATGAAGAGAAGAAATTCCGATAAATTTTTATGGTTTGCTTTCTTTCAAATTTCATATCGTTTATGAAAAATAGCTACAATTCTTACTCACCAATCCAATTTTCTTACGATTCTTTGGCTCTCCAGAGTCTCCTTCGAAGATTTTTATGTTTATTTTACCATCTTTTACTTCAGGCACTTCTAAGTGGGTCTGTAATTTTATAGGCACGACTGTTTGTTCGGGTATAACGATCGATTCAAGTTCCTCTATCTGTATATACAGAGGTTTTTTTAAAACGTTTACTTCCATATTTGTAGACTGTAAAGTCTGGTCCCACATCCCATGGGAAAGTAACAAAGCAGCTTGTCCAGCAGCCCCAATAGCCATGGCCTCATCAGGACTCCATTTTGCACTGAGTACTTGTCCATTGGTAAAAAGAGCGCCAATTTTATCCTGAAGTTTAGGGATTTTCATCGTACCTCCGCAAAGTATTATTTTACCGATATCATCAGCATTGAGTTTAGTGTCTTTTAATATTTTATCGATGGGAGCGAGATAGTCGGATATGTTAGAATTTATAAGATTTTCAAAACGAGCTCTAGTTATATTGTGGCTAAAGTCTACACCGTCGCATAACGATTCTACAAAACAATGCGCCGTAGACATTGTGGACAATACGTGTTTACACGTCTCTGCCGCTATGTTTAACTTTGACATTGATCGTCGGCTTTCCATTGGGTCCAATTTCCATTTACTCATAAATTCACCGGCCAAATACTCTGCGAGTATTTTTGTCAACTTGTTACCACCCAGATCGTGGTGATACGATGTAGACACTATTCGATACACACCACCGACTACTCTGACCAATGTTATGTCACTGCTCACACCTCCTATTCTGTACACCAGCACGTATCTGTAATATTGGAACAATTTTAGAGTTTTTTGAAGTTAGAAAGTGATCTTAAATTTGAATTATCTTTTAGATTGATTATTGGTCCATCAAATACCATTTCCGGATTATCAGCTCGAAATAATTTGTCTTTAGAGGGATCAAAGATTCAAAATACGGGCATTTTTCGATTTTCAAACAACCAAGTTCGTTACAAAAGTTGACTAGTCTTTTGAACCACAATCTGATAAAACTTTGAAGGTCTCAGAGCTAGATGCAGTCAAAGTGAAGGCACTTAATGCAAGATTTTGGATTAACCGCTACTTCAACTTCAAACATTAGGGTGTCCAATTGTTCATAAAAGAAACCTCTATCCGATAAACGTACAACTGTTTTGATGCGTTGATTTTTGCTATGGGAAAGTAAACAGTAAAAAAAAAACAGTTTCTAAGTTTAAAAATTTGGCAATAAAAAATCGATCACTCTATTCACGTTTGCAGTATCAAAAAGTTATCCGTTTATCTGTTGAAGCTTTTTTTCCTGAACAATTAGAGACCCAAATATTTAGACTCGAAGTTTTTGTTGCTCCAAATCATTGGATTAAGTGCTTTGACTGCATGTACCTCTAAAATCTAATCTAAATCTAATCTAAAAAAAAGTGTACAAACCCAGATTCTTTTTTATCCTGGCCAATTCCGTAAGCCAGACAAGCAGCGGCAGGTTCGCTGATGACTTGTAGTACCCTGAACCCAGCAGAGGTAGCAGCTTTGCTCCATACTTGTATGCTTTCAGAATTAAATCTGACAGGTACGCAAAGTACGACGTTGTGTTCGTTGTCGTCGTGAGCAGCGGTAGTCGAAATATTGTACATAACTTCGAATATTAGAGTTGATACTTCGACTGGTAATATTTTTTCTTGTTTATCATTTCTCTTTATTAGATATTGTACTACATCTTTTTCAGTTATTATTTTACAGGTACTATTCTTCACAGCTAAATCCAACTCTGTTTGATCAATGGTCTTGTTCATCAAACGCTTATTGTTCAATACCGAAACAGGACCATTTCTAAAGAGACCTGCCTTCGCGGCCAGTCCTATTACCTGTTAAGATGATAACTATGTAGTATCAGGCTTATTCATCAACTCAACATTCATTATATATTAATAGTAGAAAGTTTGGTAACTTTCTTACCGTAATTAGAGAGGATAAAAGTGGACTTTATAATAAATCAAGATTCAATTAATGATCTTAAATTTTTCTCTGTGTGACGTCAAAATAAAGTTTTTGTTTATTTTTTTTATTTTTTTTTTGTGAAATATTGTGTTACTTGAAAGCGTTGCAGCTCGATGGTAAATTATCGCACAGAAAATAACAAGAAACAAAAGTTGTAGTAGAATTTAGAAGCTAAATGACGACCTCTAAAAATTTGTGTTACGATTTTTTTCTGCAAACCTGTTCTTTTGTGGAAAACATAACTTTTTGTGGAAAAGTTCAATTTTCGGTACAAGGTATAAACCTCATGAACGGTCGGTTGAAAAAAAAAGTCAGAAAGGAAAAAAGTGTATATTTTTATTTTCCATTTGTAAGAATTTAGTGAAATCTTTCTTTTAAATTGTAAACCTTGTATCAAAAATCTAACTTTTCCGCAAAAAGGTTGAATGAGTTTGCAGAAAAAAATCCTGATACAAATTTTTAATGGCCATTCTTTAGCTTATGAATTTTACTACAACTTTTGTCTCCTGGTATTTTCTGTGCGATGATTTTTTATTGAGCTGTAGCACTTTCAAGTAACACGATATTTCACGAGAAATAAAAAGAAAACACAACTTCATTTTGAGGTCACATGCAGAAGAATTAGAATCGTCAATCGAGTCTTGGTCTATAATAAAGTCAACTTTCTTCTCTTTAAATACGTTTTTGAATTGCTACTTTTAGATCATTTTTCACCGAGATATCGAACTTTTATGAATACTATTTGATTTCTGAGGTATTACCAAATTCTTGAACGGCACTGTAGTCTAATGTAACAAGAATTGATGATGTGTGTATGAAATTCATCATTCCAGTCTATCGTTTCGAATGATTAAGAAACGCGGTCATAAAAATTATGACCCCAAAAGCCGGGAGCGTGATATATGATCGAACATAACATAACCTCCAAACGATAAGAAAGAGTGTTTAATAAAGTGATTTTTACCTCTTCGGAGTCATTAAAGGCGACAACAGCGGCCGTGACTCGGTCTCCGGCTTCGTTAGCGACCACATCAACATTATCATCCTGTTAAATGAGATTTAATTATATATAGAAGTGAGATTTTAGTTAAGTTAGGTTAGAACAAGAGAGCGTGCTTCCATGTGTCAGGAACATGCCGATTTTCGGTTATTTGATTGTAGGGATTTAGTTGATAATACGATGTCGCCATTGGGAGGCTATTTCTAAACTACTTTTAAGTTATTATAAGGATTTATCTCGGCATAGTATACCTTGAATATTGCCAAACAAGCTGATGTGTTGCCTAAATAAAGACCGAAGGCGGCTGCCGACGCCATGTTTGTACATTTCTATAACCGTGGATTGTGTTGTATGTATTGAGAACATGGACGTAACAATTTCTACGTCCACGATTGATAATATGGGGAAGCGGAAACATGTGTGTTTCCATGAATCCATACTTCCTGTTTCGACAGCGAATTTTCTACGGTTTGGTTTTTCGCGTTTACAAGGAAAATATGAGAGTTGTCGTCGTACGAATGGTCCATCAATCACCGACAAACGATTAAAAATATAATTAATCCCATCCGGGTAGATGAGGGGCTAATTACGGGGAGTTAGAAACATTTAGAAAATGTAAACTTGCGATGTTTTAATTCGTCTATGGTTTTTTATAGACGGCGCCACTTCTGTCGTGTGAGAATAAAAAATCACACACATAGCGACATACATACATACATACACGACACATGATACACAGCCTCCCATTCTCATTCACTCTGTGTATGGTTCGACTATTCAATGGAATAAACACCTTTTTGTGCGTGATGACAGTTACTTTATTTTATTGTAGTATACATCGCAATATAGTCTGTTGTATGAGAAACATACATACATAGATACATACATATGTAAGGTAGACGGGTCTGGTTAAGTTAAGTTTACCAGTTAACCAGTTAACAAAACTAAATGGATTTAACTAATATCCTGCACCCGATCGACTCAAGTATTCGGGTCGATCCGGTGGTCAAATCGCAGCTAAATATTTAAATGAAAACAAGTGAAAACGTATAGTGAATCAAATTAACGCGTAATGAAAACACCGACTATAACTATCGGAAAACGTCAATAATGCTGCAATACTTTTTATTAAGGCGGATATTATCGCGCGGTGAAAGTAGTGTCTGTAAAGTGGCCGACTTCGCGGCTATGTCGGCGGTATGCGCGAAGGCTACGAGCTAATTCTGGATCTGGGACGTTGACGTTCGTTCCGAACGTCTTGAAGTTAGAACGACGCTTACCGCATAATATCCTAGTACTTTGTCAAATACTCGGAAATACATACGTACCGTACACAGCACTGATAAATATTTTCTTTTTATTAATCGTCGAATCAGCGAGAAATAAACAAGTCTTCAATACACCAGAGGGGGACCGGAGGAAGAGACTGTAGCATGCATTTTGCTACACGATCAACTTTACACGCGCAGCTACACACGCTGAGGATTTATTCCAGAGTTATATGTCACATTGTTGTTATGTGAGTATCTATACGATTAAGAACGACCTTAAAGATTGACGACGTTATTCTATCATCCTTGTTGGACGATTAATCGCGCGGATATACGCGACTAGAATATATCTTGCTGCTTTAATTCAGTTTCGCAATATCTCTTACGTTAGTCAGACTTCTAAGAAAATGATTATCTATCCATACACGTATTGAGGAAAAACTTACATACATACGTTTTATATTCTAGATAGTCTTATATTATCATTTCTGAGGTATGTAGTACCGTTCCGGTTTATAGTACGTATTTAACAATTTATGATATAAACAATAATTCTTTTAAATTCATTTATTTATGCTAAGTGAAGTTTTTGGCGAATTTTTTTTTCTTTCTATAGTTACATACATCATACTCGTATCTACAAACTTGAGGTATTTGAAATATAGAAGGCGTCCTATCACTAGTATAAGAAAATTTAGTTAGCCCCTTCTCGAATTGGCAGGAAATGCCCCATACATTTTTTTTTTTTTTTCTATACATATGTATAAGGCATTCGGTCAAAAGCATATAGGAACTTTATCGAACTGTAGTGGAAGTGACATGGAAATGCATATAAAACAGAATAAACCAAAGCTCGAATTGGCATGGAATGCCCTATATGTACTTTATTTTATGTACAACCCATTTGCCCAAAAGTACTTAAAAACTTGAACAAACTGTAGTAGAATTGACATCCAATTCTATAAAAAGCAGAATAAAGTAACGCTTGAATTCGCACAGAATGCCCTATGTAATAATTTTTGTTTGTAGAAGACATTTCTATCAAGAGTATAAAAAGTTTTAGTCAGACTGCAGTAGCATTGTCATGGAATAGTCTATATAAATGTTTTATTTGTATGGTATATTCTAAGTCAAGTAGAAAACGAGAAAACAACAAATAAACAAATAAGGGTCAGCTTGCCATGTAATACCCTATCAAGGTGGGTTAATCAAATGAAAATATCCTAACATTGAATGAAAATAAATTGTGGTGAATCGTAATCGAATTGGCACCGAATGACCCATAGTCTGTTTAATACAATTCCATTATCTACCATATCTAGATCTTATCCTTGCCACCATTGATGCCTTAACAATCTTGATAATCAAGTATTGATTCAAATTCTACTTGAAAGATTTACTGCTTCCTATTTCCTCCTCTGTTTGCCACCTTACCAACTTCAAATCTCTAACAACGAGCCATAATCTACATAAAACGTTATTTATAGTATATCACAATACCAGTGCAGTAAGTTCGAGAATACACTGGGGGGCGGAATTTGTGTTCATGAAGTAAATTCTGACACCTAGACTCGAGGAGCACATACTAATGTGTGATAATAAGAGTAACTTGACTTGTTTACATCATTCTTATTCATGACGTTCAGATTTTGTATTATTCACACTCTAGGTGCGTGACGTAATCGCTGAAGAATGGCTGAAGACGAGGGAACCGAGTGGCTGCACGAGTTGCTCCATGATGTACAGCTGACACAATTTTTCACTCGAATTAGGGACGATCTACAGGTGACAAGACTCCATCACTTTGATTATGTGCAGCCAGAGGATCTGGAGAAAATTGGGTTGGGTAAGCCGGGAATACGGCGGCTTATGGACGCTGTTAAAAAACGGCGAGCTAATCAATGGAAAAGGAGTTTAATAACAAAAATAAAAAGCAGCAAAAGTAGCAAACGCACATCCCAGGCACTGGACAGCCCCGCAACACTCACCTGCCTCATACAAGAAAAGGACGTTACTCTTTCCATTAAACTTGGAGATGGAAGTTTTGGCGTCGTTAGACGTGGGGAATGGACCTCCCCAAACGGCAGAGCACTTCCAGTTGCTGTTAAGGTTCTCAAGGCTGATGCACTCACACAGCCCAACGTTTTTGAAGACTTTGTGTCCGAGGTTCAGGCCATGCATACACTTGACCATCACAATCTGATCAGGTATATTTTTTTCGATCATTTCACCAATTTTAATAGATATATTAGGTATTTTTTACTTTTTGGGAATGATAAACGGTCAAATTTTCCTCATTTCTTATCACTAAATGCAGAGAGACGTTATTTAGATACAGTTTCCTATATCCTAAGGTAGATAACGTCAATTTTTTGTCAGTAAATATGTTTATTAAATAAAACAATAAATTATGGCTGCAGGTCTCTGTATTTGAGCAATTTTCCCTCCTTCAATCTCCTCTATTCTCTTATTCAATTCATTATTCTGCTCCTCAGATTGTACGGAGTTGTTTTATCCCAGCCAATGATGATGGTGACAGAGCTTGCAGCTTTGGGAGCTCTTCTGGATTATCTAAGAAAACAATGCGGCCATATGGCGGTCCTGACTCTCTGCAATTATGCTCTACAAGTTGCAACAGGAATGGCGTATTTAGAAGCTAAAAGATTCCTCCACCGTGACTTGGCGTGTAGAAATGTGCTTTTAAGCTCAGTAGACAAGGTAAAAATCGGTGATTTCGGCCTGATGAGAGCACTTCCTCAGCAGGAAGACTGCTACGTTATGACAGAGCATAAAAAGGTTCCGTTTCCATGGTGCGCACCTGAGTCTCTAAAAGCCCGACAATTTAGTCACGCCTCTGACGTATGGATGTTCGGAGTAACCCTATGGGAGATGTTAACTTTCGGAGAAGAGCCGTGGATTGGATTGAATGGATCTGAAATTCTCCGAAAGATAGACAGAGAAGGAGAAAGGCTACACGAACCAGACGCTTGTCCACCTGCAATGTTTCAATTGATGTTACGTTGTTGGGCAAGAGATCCCACGGAAAGGCCAACATTTGCCACTTTGAAGGAGGCTCTTACTGGCATGGTTCCCTCGGTGATGAAGGCACTAAGCCGCTTCGAAGAGACGGACAAAATGAGCATAGAACAGGGTGATCAAATCGTGATAATCGACGGAAGGCCGGAAAACTATTGGTGGAAGGGACAGAACCAGAGAACCTTCCAAGTCGCTCTATTTCCGAGATGCCTCGTCGATCCTATGCGCCGAAAACAGGCAGAAGATATTAGTAAACCACTAGAAAACTCCTTCATACACGCCGGGCACGGAGCCCCGTTTGGAAAGTCGTGGGGCAGGTAACAGACGTTTGCTTTATAAACGAATTTCTAGTTACAGTAAAATATTTACGAATTTTAACGCGATTTTTCATCATTTTACAGCCCAGGTTTCATCGACGATGTTTATCTGCGAAATCCGATGGAACCGCCAGATGTTGTGGGCGTTGTTTCAGGCGCTGAAAGTCAATCAAAAAAGAAATTTCAGCATGTAACACCGCGATCAAGAAAACACGGCGGTTATTTTAAACTGCAAAACGATCTGAGGTCTAGTCCGGCTAAAACTAGCAGCCCTGTTGCTCCCAGTAGCGCTGCAAGCCAGGAAGCACGACTGATCGATCTCTCCCCCGAAGAACGGGCTAATGCCAGTGCAGCAAGTCAGCCTGATCCAAACTGTAGAAGAGTAGTAAATATCCTTGACGAACCGATAATAGATCCGGCGTTACAGCAGAACGAACAACAGCAGGAATACTGGCCGAACGAGGACCCTAGAACTTACGCTAATTTTCCCGGAAGTACGGAAGCTGCTCAGCCCGATCCCTTCGACACTTCGTTAGTGTTTATGAACCCACCTCACTCCCGATACTATAGCCACGTTACTCCCGAATTGGGTAATCATTCTGTAGTCAATACGCAACAAACGTACGGAAATGTTCAACTTGAAAGCGGATCGAGTAGCTCGAGAGATTTCCAGAGCGAATCCAGCCCTTCGAGTATCGGAATAGAACAATATTCTCTGAGTTTGAGCAAGGATATACGAAGCGGAAATACGAATTTAAACGTGAACGTCGACACGGGGGAGAGCGACGAATTTGTCGGCGATCATTACAGCGAAATTGATAAACTGAGCCCTACAACTTCAAGTCTTTCAAGCTGGCCGGAGGATCTGAGAACCGGTGGCGGGCAGACTTATGCCAATGTTGCTGGCCGGGCTCAGGTCTCTATTACAGCCATTCAACCTCCTCCAACACCGCCGTCTATTGGACCGTTTGAAACTCCTCCTAAACCAAAATCGAACCACGACCTTGCCCAGAGTTTAAACGAACTTAGCATAGAGAGCGCGAGAGGAGAGTCCTCGCCCAAGAAATTAGACCCTGCATTTTTGGTCGAGTTGGAGAAACACCTTGGTGAAAAAGAGGCTTCAAAAAATACCAATTCTAGTCACGGGACGAATACTTCAAGCGCGCAATACGCTTCGCTTAATAAACTGAGGGAAGAAAGCTCTCCGATACCGTTGCTCCAGCCTCCTCCTTCTTCTGGTAAACCAAGATCTCCTCAAAGTGAACAACGCAACGCCGTAAACTTGCCTACAAAGGTTCAAAATTCTTGGCAATTAAAAAGCACAAATGTACAAAGACCCAGGAGCCAGATGAGCCAACATTCTTCTTCATCTTCTTCTTCGCAAATGGTCGAGGCTACAACCGACGCTATTGTAGGACAGATTTGGCATCAGTCGCATTCCCAGCCGTTTCAACAAGCTAATTTCATGCAAGCACAAGCCGGTTTTCAGCCCGGCGCGAATCTACTACAAATCGTCTCATCACCTCAGAGTACATTTAATCAATCTAGAATCAGTAACTTGGAGAACGCACAATTGGCTCCTGCCGTTACTACCGGGGCTATAAACAATCCGTCAAATCACCACAATTACTTCCAACAGCAAAATGAACAACAGCAAAATATCGGCTTAGTGAAAAACGACCAACATTCAGCATTGCAAAGATCTACAACGTTGCCTCGACCCGCTGCTTTAGGATCCGGAGCTTTACTACCGGAACAAGTTTATGCGGAATTGAAACAGACAGTTCCTAATTTAGAACAGCTATCACAGAGCGAATTTAACACTCTGTATAACAAAACTGTACAGCAAAGCAAACGCAGGACTAATCACAATAGCAATCAGTCACCTTCTACAAGTTCATTAAACGGCCAGGGAGGAAATGGCATCAATCATAACGACGGATTTGTTCAATCTCAAAATGCCAGCGGAGGTTTTAGATACAGTCAAACATTACCCCGTGTTTATCCCGAGCAGGATCATCCCTGCGATTTTAGCCTTAGTCTTAAACAACCTATAAGCTATAATCCACCGCCAGCATATCAGGCAAATAGAAGCCCTTTGAAACCGCTTCAGAACGGATATCCTCAATATTCGTCTGGTAAACACGATTCTAATGTTGTAGCTAATCAAACAGGGGGCACGAATCTCATGCAATTTACACCGACTAGAATTAGTCAACAGCAAAATCCTCTTTCTTCACAACAATTATCCAGCGCTAGAACGTTGCTACCGCAGCTTAATGAGACTGTCGTTAACACACAGCTGGCACCTTCTGGATCTGCTTATACGCCTGGTATCAGTCCTCCTCTTACTGGCGCTTCCCAGCAATTAGTTATGTCTTTAAACGACGAATTCAGAGCCAGTAAAGTAATGAAAGTACAGAAAGAAGCTGGAGATGTTGCTCAGCAGGAAGTTCTTTCCGCTTTGCAAGCCACTGGATGGGACACCAATCAAGCTGCTAAACAAATCATCAAGGACAGACAAGCCAAGATTGATTCTCTTGTAAGGTAGGTATCTTAGTTCCATAAAATTTGAATAAAATTTTTAATCAGGTATCAAAATACGATTCGAATCTAGGGACTTGTGACTATTTGATGAAGATTTTATAGTTATATCAACTCATTTGTATTTTATATTCAACAAAAGACTTTAGACACTGTTAATTGAATGAAAAGAAAGTAATTAAGGATTTGATATTTCAGGCTTGGTTTAGCCGACCGTCCGCAATGCGAAGGTGCGTTGAAACAGACTGAATACGATGTGGAATTGGCAGCATCGTTGCTATTGGACAGAGTCAGATGAAACTGGATCACCGTACATCAATTAGGTGCTCAATTATCGAACCCGTTTCTGTTTGTTTTTGCAGAATACATAAAGCGTAGCTTAGTTTTACGTGAAATAAAATTATTTTTTTTTTTCGTATCGTTTAAAATCGGCGAGGAAGGCAATCGATGATGCGATAATTCCGAGCGGACTGTAACTTCCGATGGAAAAAAAAAACCAAATAGGTAACGCAGAAGCGTTATAAGAGCACCGAAAATTCCCTAAATTTATTTAATTAATAACAAGAATTTGAAACTGTTTAACTTTTAAGGTTTTCCCAGTTCGTTGAATCGCGTTTTTTCATCGTGTCGTAACGTTCTGCGAAGTTAATATTCCCAAAATTAATTTACCAAAATTTAGATATTAAATGAAGAAAAAAATAAAAAAATAAATAAAGGATAAGACGCTTTTCAAACTCTGTTATAAAGACATGGCGATCTGAGGCTAAGAAAAAGGTTGCTAATCAACAATTGTGTTTAATACTATTTGTTTCCCATCGTAATAACAGCGTTTAGATTATGTATGTATATCCATTTTAGTGAGTTTTTTTTTTTTTAATCATATGTACAATTCAGTATCATTATTATTCATTATTTATGTACGCTAATCGACTAAATCAAACAAAATATTAGTATATCAATGTTAGCGGATAACTACGGTTTTGTTCTGTTTTTTTTTTTTTTTTATTTAAGACGTAGTTTCGCTAGTTTATCTGAAAAACATTCAATTTTCTTTTAATGATATTGATTAATGGCTGTATATCGATTATTTATCCATAATCATTCAAGACTCAAATTGGATAACAGGGAAATTCCGAAATGCTCATTTGCGTTTGATCTTATTTACATCAACACATCTGCGAACAAAAAGCGTTTGATAAAAAAAAAAAGATCCTAAAGAAAATGAATCTTTGAGTGCTAAAAACTAATTTTGCACAAAGAGCACTCGGACAAGGATCAAAGACATTTTATTCCATAACTGAGGTGTATAAAAAAAAATAAGCCTTCGTCTGGTTTTTCAACTTCCTGGGGCTCCGAAGTGTGGATATTTTAGGTCTTTGACAAAATTATTTTAACTACTTTATACAGAATAATAGTTTAGCTAGGAGCGTAACGATAACAACTACTCAAAATTCTTACTGTGATAAGTATTGTTACATACTGCTACTACTACTACTACTACTACTACTACTAGAACATCAAAAACTACTACATATTGTTATTGTCACTCGCAGTAGTAAGTGAACACTAGACTAGGCCGAAAAAATCGACGATTTTTTTTTTTCCAAGTTCTTCGTTTTCGATATAACTTTTGAACAAACAATAAAGAAACAGTCGATTTTTTTAGTTCAGTCCAGTGAACACTATCAATGGATTATGCAGGATGAGGAAAATGATCGAAGCGATGCATGTTAATGTCTGTAATACTGTGAAATGAGCTTTTTAAAGCTCTATCTCTGATCACTTTCGAGGCGTGAACATTTATCGCTTTTATTGTGCCCATTGAACCTGTAGATATTACGTAAAACCACACATTATTATATTCCATTAAACGAATTGCTCTATGTTAACATAATTTATGAAAAACGAGAAAAATTTTTTTTTTTTTTTTTTTACATCATTCTAATTAGCATGTATATCCCCTACCCCCATAAACTATACCTATTATAATGACATGTTGCAAGTATAACATATAGATCTGTAAATGAATACTCTCACGTAATTCGTATTGTTGGAAAGTCAATCGTAAAAATACATTATACATATACTTGATATGCGTATAATAGTTAAGTCGTGTAGTAGCGTCGAATTTATTATTATAAGGATTTAGATTATTTTTTATTTTTTTTCTTTTCGTTCATTTTTAATCTTTAGTTTTACGTATTTAGTTTAAACAATCCTTCCACTTGCCCTTTCTCTCCCAATCCTTCCTCCTTCTTCAAGATCGAAGAATGGACAGCTATATGTGGATAAAATATTAAAGACATTGCGCAAAAATAAATAAAAAGGTTTAACAGAGTTTTAAGCTTGAATGAATATTGAAAGTCTAGTTTAGTTAGGCGGAGATAAAGTTTCATACCTCATTTCACTCATAATAAAAGAGGAAGATTTTTGTATTGAGGCGATTCAGCATGATCTGTACTGAAAGATTGACATACTTGTAAGTATGTGTTTCTATCAGGGTGGGCCAAATAAACCGGCTATTTTTTTTTTTCTTCAAAAGTTACTCTCAAAATCTTGTTCTTTGTGATCAAATACCGACCCCCAAGAAAACTCAGCTCTAACTCGCTATTTTTAATTTTCCATTTAAAATATATGGGAAATGTTCTGGTGGCGCTATACGATTTTTATATCTCGAGAACTAATATACTTGGGAAGATTCTGTACAGCTGCTTTTGTTCAAAATTGAACGCTCTACAAAAAAAGCCTCTTGGTCTTTTTCGATAAATCTAACTGTTTCCGAGTTATTCTTGTTAATAACCATTCTAATAACCATCTTAGTAACCATGAATAACTTGGAAACTGTTAGATTCGTCGAAGAATACGAAGAGACCTTTTTTGTAGAGCGTTAAATTTCGAACAAAAGTAGCTATCCAGAATCTTTCCAAGTAGATTAGTTCTTGAGATATAAAAATCGAAAAGTATCACCATATGTATTTTAAATGGAAAATAAAAAAATAGCGATGAGCGACCGCTGAATATTTATTTTAAGAACTAAGTTTCTTGAGGCTCGTTATTTGATCGTAAAGAACAAATTTCTGAGAGTACTTTTTGAAAAAAAAAGGCGGTTTATTTGGCTTACCCTAGTGTTCATCATTATAATTTTCTTTTCTGCAGAAAGAATTTTCCTGATCAATCGCCTGTATCATTACTACAGAACATTATTACCTATACCCCAATCGTTTTGATTGAAGTATACAATGTATATCATCGTCCGTGTGCATGTAGGGGGTATATAAATTTCATATGTAAATTATTTAGTGATAGATATATTTAAGACTATAGTTATAGAATTGGATAATGAAAAGTGTAAGATATATACCCGATTACCCAAATTGATAATGAAAATACATGAAATAATAATCCCCGAAAAAGAAATTGTTAATTATCGATTTAAGCTTATCCCTCTCAGTTTTAAAATTATCTACTTATTATTCTTACCGCGCTGTGTATGTATGTATGTACAGTATATTGTATATACCCTAAGTACATAGAAACATGATATAGTGGAGGTGAAACTGCAGCACTTCTCCGTTCGTTTTCACTCGACGGTTTGTAGAGAGTGGCGGTGGCTTCCTACCGAACGAAGGAGGGTCTTGCCTCTGGCTGTAGAATCCAGAAGGGAAAGCACTCACGCAATGCGCGCATCGCGCTGCTGATACTCTTCTTAAAAAATCACGCGATATAAACACTCGAAAAAATATATACATATATTTCGGTTTAATTTTTGTGAAAATATATCACGCTGCATAATTGTTACCAAAAAAAACAAAAAAACAGGAAGAACCAAAAGTGATCCTTTATCTCATAGCAACGAGCAATAGCAATAACAATAAGAACAATTGTGATGCATGTGCGAAAGTGTAACAAGTTGTGTAGGTGATTAATGTTCGAATAACGATACAAGACGACGAGTGGTGAAAAGTTTGTTAATACCTATGATAAAAAATATATGGAAAAGTGTAATTTATTGAAGAACATCATTTTACAAACAGTACATAGTATAAGTACATGAAATAACGATGCCGGCTGCATCATCGATATACTGGAACTCTCAGGATTCCCAAAAGTCATCAGGTGACGGATCCGAGCCGAGGTCTTCGTCTTCATCTTCTAGTGATAGACGCAGTTACATTGATCCCTGGGACCTGGAAAACTACGCTTACCTAAGACGCCGGCAAAATCTAGTTGTTTCACCTCGAAATGACGATCATAGACTCATACAACCCCGTAATATCTCTCCGCGGAACAACGAGTCTAGCTCCGATTCGTACTACTGGTGAATATAAGAAAAGAGGATACGGAATGAAATTTTTGACTAAAAATAAGTCAGATTATCCAGCGGAAATTTTCCCCGGTTTAAATTCGAATACTTCGTCGTATAAAAATGTCAGAAAATTTATCACAAATTCAGGGATTAACATCGATTCTCTGCAATTCGTATTCCCATATTCGCACCCCGAAATTGAGCAGCGAATTCTGTTCCAGAGATTTCAGATTGCACGTAATTTGAAAAGGACTAAAATTGCTATCAAATTGAAATTATTTTCAATCCTTTTCGACTAGAAATTTGAGACCCTGGAATACATCGATTAATTTCCATTTAGCTGTATAAACATCGCGTTAATTACCGCGGGAAAGTTTCCTTCTAACTTCATTGCTTCGAGCTGAATAAAACGAGCACTCTCATAATTATATACATACAGTAAAATATTTCATTGCGTAATCGAAGTATTCTAACGACCAGCTCTCGTTGGAATCAATTAAGTTACGTTTATTTCGACAAACAGGTACCCCAATACCGCGGTGATGCCGGATCAGTCCGGCTTTGGGGTAGGTACCCCAATCGAGGAGCTTTACCACGAACAATCTCGGCGTCATATGCAACAAGGCAATCTTCAGTATCCTGTACAACAGCCCTCGTACGAAGAAGACGCTCGCTACGTAACGCCAAATCCAGTTTATGTTCCACTGTCTGGTTAGTTAATGAAATGATACCAATTTTTCAAGAAACTTAATTACCCATAACAAGATATAAACATGATGGCTTGTGTAAATATAACTTCGTGACGCCAAGGTCGAAGTCTTCCGCGAGATCGAGGCCTGCCTAGCTCTTTCGACAGATTACTAATCTCGAAATTATTTTATAATAAAATTAACTGAAAGGAGGAATTCTTCGTTCGTTTTAATCCGAAGTCTTGACTTCGAAGATTCGTTTCATTGTCAGTCAATTACTGAGGTGAATGTAATCTACGTATAATTATCGCAGAATTTTGAAAATCGAGTCAGTCTCGAAGTTCCTAATATATAGTTCTACTAATTGGTCCACATTTTCTGTGATATGTACTTATATGCATACAAATCTAGATCTTTATTGCACTTCTTGACCGACAAACCTAGATCTATCTTGCACTTTTTGACCGTCCGAGTGACTCTAATCGTTGCGCAATCCTCGCGATCTTGATGCCATTGGAATAATTAATTTATAGCGTAAAGATTTTCACGCACACAGAAACAAATGTTTAATTCGCATACACTATAAAGAACCATGATTCATTCTCATATTATCATTCATCAATTACGAAGCCATCGATGTGATGAGATATTACACGATCGCTGGGATTATCTATGTAGTGCAATTTAGGTGTAGGTATATGTACCACGTACTACGTGTGTGCACACTGGCACGTTTTCTATAGACGTAACTTTTCTCCTTCGTGGCCTACTTGTTGTCTCTTCTAATTCAGGTTTAGAGAAACTGCCAGTCTAGATAAGTGTAGGTATAGGAAGAATTAGATCGGCAAAATTAGCTTCCAGTCGTCAATTATACGATCTCGCGAGATATTATATTCTTCCACATTAGAGCGTCGATTTCTCTCCGTGGTTTTAACATACAGGTATAATACCTACATGCCATATTTGCCCTCAGATTCTGACGCGTATGGGTCATGGTCACGCGGTCGCTGCACACCTGTTTCATTCATATTAGTGTTAATCGACACCGGAAGTAGGTTTCTCGGATAATGGTATATGTTCATACATATAGGTATACTGTCTCTATACATAAGACGCAGAAAATAGAAAACCGTTTCCACCACTCATTCGCAGTCTTATTTCGTATTGTTACACGTAGTATTATAGATATATGTATGTATATGAAATTTCTCACGGCGTCGATCAACGTATTCTCCCAACATGGGACAATTTCGAAAGAATTTATGTATAGTTACATTACGTTGCGTTGCTTCAGTAACATGAGACTTTATTGCGGAATTATCGCATATTTGAGAACACGAATTAAACATTGAACAACATTATAGGTATAGAACATGAACCACCGAGATGATAGCAATTAATTATACTCCTATAACTTCCTCTTTTTGGTTTCGATTGATTGGAAATTACGTGACCTTGTTTTTCTCGAAATCCTTAAAAATGCGTCAATTAAGTCGATTCAGGTTCTTCCTAATTGGTACCTTAACTCAATCAAGTCCAGATTTTATTGCTGTATAATCATATTTCTCGGTTCTCTTATATTCGCGCGTATATACATAGGTATAGTTAAATCCTGAAAGAGGAAAAGTTGCCGAAACTTTTTAGTTGTAATTAGGTATACATATATACATACGTACTTATACTTATAATTTAATCCGCGGAGAAAACTGATCAACAACTTTCGATCGCCGCAGAGAATAATATCTATCGGTATGTATATATGTATACATACGGTGACTTTTACATTCACCTATATACCCGCAGGTTGTCACGATCACTGCAGGGTCAACCGCCTCGATTCTCTCTCTCTCTTTCTCACACACACTCTCTTTATTTCTTTTTTTTTTATTTCTGAACCACGTCGGTTATTTACTGACAATAAAGTATAAATACATATTTAAATAGATATTTATACCATGCCTGCACGCGAATGCACTGCTATTGCATTTCCTCATTACGCAATGAACAGGATGTAACATATAACTAGAATAAATACCCCAGTAGGTATCATACCTCGGACAACGATTTTTAAGGAGTATCTAGAGAATTACACCCTCGATACTAATGCGGTGATTTAGGGAAAAAGATAAGACAAAACGAAAGTCTTACATCGCATTTCACTGATCCATATTACTTAGGATTCCGTCCACATTTAGACGGAGCCAATTGTGTTATAGGAGTCGAAAGTAGAATTTCTTTTACAAGATTGGAATCAGAGTTTAGGATTCGTATCATGAATTCGTATTCCACTTTTTGCGTTTTTTTTTTTTTTGCGCTTTCGAAATCAAATGCACTAAAATTGGGCTTTCGGCAGGAATAATTGATCTATTGGATATATAGTCAAGAGATTTTGATATCTGTATGTTTAAGCCTCCTAATTTTCATGCAATTATCTCGTACGATTAGAGAGAAAAAAATTTATTACTGCAGATACATGCTTCAAAATCTCGTTTCTAAAAAATCGAGTTTA
Source organism: Macrophya alboannulata (assembly GCA_949628255.1). Lineage (NCBI taxonomy): Eukaryota > Metazoa > Arthropoda > Insecta > Hymenoptera > Tenthredinidae > Macrophya > Macrophya alboannulata. Next base: position 3,838,980 of record OX451211.1, on the reverse strand, counting down.
TAAACACTCCAAGTTTTTATTTAGTTCAATGTCAGTGAATCAAGGCGCGAAGATCACCTCACACTTTCGCTCACACTTACTCAGTATATAAATTTATCGAATTTCTGAATGGGCTTCGCGGAGAACGTCGGGGATATTAACTAATCTGTGACATTGGGAGAAACACGTTTTATTTTATCGATTTTTAGATAGAGATTTCAAACTTTTCATTTTTCAATGCTAATATAAAAACGACTATTTAAAAAAATCCGAACTTCGCCAGCTTCTCTCTTATCTTTTTCACACACACTTTTTTTAACATAATGACCGTTTCGAAACCATTTATTTTATCAACATTTTTTCAAGGTGAAATTCCAGTCTGGTCGTTACACATCTGTATGATAATATTACGTCGATTATAAATTATAGTTCGCACTGTCCAGTAAACAAAAATCGATTCATGAAGTCCATTTTTGAAGATTCCGGATCTAAACGATCGAATTGAAATGAATACGGACTTCAGACATCAATGAAAATTCTTTTTAACATTCGGTTTCAATAGAGAATTTAGACGAATATGGGATCCTTTTCAGTTCACTGGACGATACTTCGAACCTCATGCACGACTCTGCATTGTCATAAAGTACCTATTGCGCAAAAATTATTATGCATTGTACAGCTATTTAAGGCTGCAGCAGGTACGTGAAGGAATTGTTGACAACGCGAAATCATCGCTGTACTTTCGCACAATAATTATGCCGATTCGAAAGTTGAACATGAGGATAGTCAGCAGAATAGTCAATAGAATTCGATGACCAAAGAGCTGTCCCCCCGGTAATTATATATACTGTTGTTATTTTCATCGGTAGTTTTCTCTCTGACTCGTTATACGTAACACGATCCGCACCGTTGCTGAAGTGCAATGCCTATTTATTGTAGTAAGTAGTTTCCAGAATTTTATAAAATTAATTTTATCATTTATTTTTGCACTGAGAAGATAAATCCCTGAAATAATTTCAACAACCAATTCAGCTAATTTATTATTCAGCTAATTGACGCGCTTTGCCAATATTCAAATATCGAACGTCGTGTGTATTAATATAGCCACACAGCTATAGTTGATGATTATTGCCAAACGATTTAGGGAGACGAGAATTACATACCTATATGTATAATAAAACTGTATAATCGATTATTTCATGCGTATAGCCGCAAATTTATTCACGGCTGATTTCTTTACGCGTGACTATAATAAGCGAGGGTCCTCGAATTTTAATATCGTATGGCTATGTAATAGTGTAAATAAAGATGTTGCGTGGCTATAACGACGCTGAAAGGTCAGATCTTAGGTGCGGTTAATTACCGATTCATCCGTAAAATTATAAAACTATTCGTTTCGCAATGTCCTATATAGACAAACGTCCAGCCGGACATTTCAATAGCTTATTACTTTCCATTTTTAAACGCCTATATAATCACCGAGAGTAGAGTTTGTTTATTCACTGGTCGAGAAAATCCAATAACTAAAGAATCGAATTTTTATATTATGTTTACGAAACTTCTAAACTTAGTCAAGTTCGAATCGATTAATTTTTTCAATTATACATAACATTTTTTTTTTTTTTTTTCGACAAGTTTATCAAGGTTTTTTTGGTCCCAGATATCGTAGATTATCGATAAACTTTATGATTCTATAGCAGCAGTTAATAGGCAAGAGATGCCTAATTATAATCAATTAAGCTATCCTAAGATCAGAATTAACTATGCGGCAATATGAAATACGAAAATATTTCCGAACGCTGATGATTCATGCTAATAATATTCATTCACGGTGTAACTTCGACATTCCTAATTACTCTTCATCACTGATAATATATGATATACAGTTTGTCTTCAAATCATTCATTCATTAGACTTTTATTTATATTTCAGATCTGGAACAATCTGAGGACACAGTGGATCACCCCTGGCCTGCAAAACTTCAGCCACGTCGCCGGAATAGGCCGATAAAAAACATGGCATACCACAAGTAAGTGTCCATTCAATGTGAGAATATAACGTTCTAAAAATCCCTCGAATTTACTCTGGATTATTAATGTTCATATTTCAAGAGATGAGTGTCCTTGCCCATACCATGGGCCTTTGCCTGACACCCCGGGAGCTAAGGAAGCTGGTGTTACGCCGCCTAAGCAGCTGGGATTGAACACTTATGGTCACTTAAGGATTGATTATGCAAAAAGCTGGAACTCGTTGCATCGAAAAATGAAAAATTAAGGTGGATTCTTATAGCCATAGCTGGATGGATATAACAGCCATGATCCGCCAATCATATGCATCTAATTCTTTTATATTTAATCATCTTTTCTGTATGTAAAAGGGAATTCGACACAATTAATTAGTCGTTTTTTTCACACTTTATTCATTTATAATCTTATAATAAGGATCTACATGAAATAGCGTTACTTAAGGAACTTGAAGGGGGCTGTAAATAACATTTACAAAAATTAACTATAGGTACGAAAAATTATTTATGCAAGATACAGATTGGAACATTATTTGTATTGATAAGGAAATAAAACTTAAAATTATTATTGGATTCGAACTTCTTCATTATTCTTTAACTAAACGAACCGATTTATCCTGCAAGTTATACCTGTATAAGCTTTTGCTAAAATAAATTACTCCAAGTCTACGGGTGCGTTGTTATCTGACTTAAAGAGCTTTCTCTTTGACTGAACACCCCTTGACTTTCCACGACCTCTGCTAGCTGATGGTCTTGGAGCAATTTCAACGGCGAGCTTAGGCCACCTGGACAAATGATTTTTCCATCGATATTTGCGATTAGATTTCAAGTAGACACAGAGTCACTGCAGATCTGCAGAAGTTTACAAGATGCTTGATAAATTGTAGGGATTGGTGAGAGAAGACTCATCTAAGGATTTGATTAATCAGAATCAAGTAGAAAAATGTGCTCATATATTCTTTAAAGATATATGCATGAATGTTACTATTTCCTACTTTTTATTAACACCACGTGGGGTTGCGGTGATCCTTTTAAGCGGCAAGTACGGCGTAATCTCAGGATTATCATACACGCTACTTCTTGCAATATTATTGCTCAATCTGTTCAGCTGACGAATCTGTATGAATATGAAAAATCAAACTAAGTTATCAAACGAGGCAAAATCGATGTATACAATCGTTGCCCTTCTCCATTAATCACAATGATGTTCTTTTGCTTTTAAAATTCTCAAAGCAATCATTGCTAAACCTTTTCATCAGCATCTCTCAGTTTAGCTTCATAATCTGCAGTGATTTGGGCAACACTGCTGTGGTGCAACTCAGCCTGCTTTGAAGACTTGGCTCTCGCTTCTTTCAGCTCTTCTTCTAGATCGCGAACTGTAGTAGCATATGTATCAGAATTTTTAATCATGAAAGCAGATTTCTAGTTGACCAAAAGTCGTCTCAGGCGTAATAATTACACAAGGACTGAGCTGAAGTTACTCGTAGTAAAGAAAGTAGCATTAGGATATTATAAATAATCCGATATGGATATCAAGGTGCTGGTTTGTTTGGTATGATTAGCTTTACCACGTTTCTGGTTTCCTGTGAAAATCTCCTCGCCGTGTTTTCTGCTTTCCGAAACCATGAGGTCATAGTCAATTCTGAGCTGATTGTAGGACTCAATGATCCTCTTATTTTCGGCTTGTTGTTGCCTCAAGTCCGATAGTTGTTTTGTAGCATTGTCTAACTCAGACTGCAGCTTTTGCTGCAGTATCTGTAGAGCGATGTACCCTTCCGCGAGATTCACGAATCTCTGAATGCGTCGTACCAAATTGGTAGGTAATCCCATAATGTATAAATTAACTTATTCTCTATACATGGATCTCCAAAAGTAATCAATTAGTCACCCAAATTTATTCCAAGTTATTCAAAACCGGAGCCAAGAGGTGAACGCAGACTATACAAGATTCGAAATTAGAAATCTAGATACAATTGTCTATTCGATTTAGGCATGTTGCAAAAGCTGAAACTAACTTAAAATTGATGGTTTTAAATCGCGTTCAAAAAACATCGTGCCGAGCTGTTTCGACATCCGCGATATTCAGTCGTTATTGAACCATGTTTTAAATAGACTGATGTTTTGAATTTTGAATTTATTTGCGATTTGACGGCAGCGCACAAATAAAGTGAACTAAAACCAAATAGACAAGCGGTAATCATACATACCTGACGTACGGACGCAAAATCATCAAGTAGCTGCTGTAAATCGGAGACCAGTTCTATCTGATGAGACATGTTTATACTCTTAGCAGTTCTTTAATTTAAATGATCAAAAATAGGGACTAACACGATTTAAAAATTGTCAATCCATCGATAATAGATAATTAGTAATTTGCACGATTTTTTAGCGACTCCTCAGATAGAAAATCAGGGGAAGTACCGCTGTGTGAAAAAGAAACTGGACAGCTTTTTGTACTCTCGACGAGGTGGACAAACAACGTTAAAGTCACGTGGTATAGAAAGTATGAACAGTGCCGCCAACTGTACTGATGAACCAAATCAACAATAAAACCCTAAACTCAACCACATGTAGTGAATAAAAGTGTCAAAACGTAACCTAAAATATTTTAAGATCGTATGAAAACGGTCAAAAAATTCTCTCCAATCCATAAAAATGGACGAAAAAATATCAAAACTTGTACGAAATCATTTAAACCTATTAAAATTAGAACGTGATGAAAATCTCCAGCAAATATTCAGCAATATATCATCAATCGCTCTTCGTAATTTGGAGAAGGAAGGCGAGGCGTTAAGCAAACTTTCGGTCGGCAGCTTGGCTAGTCGTGGTTTAAAACAACTCCAGATCGATTTTGTCGACCCAAATAATCTCCCTCTAAAACACGGCTTCAACGTAGGCGATCTTGTCGTTTGTATTCAGTCGAACAATCGAAGTGAACTTCTCAGAGGGCTTGTATCCGCTTTGTCTGAAAGATCAATTTCAATAACACTCACCGATCAAACAGCGAATGTCAACGAAGAAGAACAATTCGCAATAGTCAAAGCCGACTCTGATTATACATACGATTGCCAAACCAGGTTCGTGGAATAAGAAACAATTTTTCTAACGATATTTAGGTATAAAAAAGAAGAGAGACATGTGATTTTTAAATATTGCAGAGCTTTGAAGCGGCTGGAGTCAACTGAGATATATTCCTGGCGTTGTTTCAATATAATAAGAATTCTTTTTGATGATGATGAGGCTGTTGTTCAAGAGCTTTTAAAGACCGATATTCCAGTCCCGGAAAAATTTCTCAACAAAGATGACGGTCAGCTTAATTTTACGAATGTCAAATTGGCTGAGGATCAGAGAGCGGCGGTTGATTTTGCTGTGCGTCAAAAATACCTTGCCATTATCCAAGGCCCTCCTGGTACTGGGAAAACAACAACTCTTGTTGAATTGATTGGACAGTTGTGTCGGTTTGGTAAGAAGGTACTGGTTTATGAAAACACGTTTATGTGTGGGTGTATGTAAGTTTTGAATACTTTTGGGAGGGTTTAGGGGGGATCGGAGCAAAACGGGGCACTTGAAAATCTGATTAAAATGTCCAACAACATCGTCCTTCGAATTGTGACGAAAATGCTTTTTTTTCTTGAGTACCCCATCTTGCCCCAGTTACCCCAATGCAAATAAGTATGTACCTACTTCAAAGCGCTTGGTCTGTGGAAAAGAACAAGCCGTTAAACATTAAAATCGGACTAACGGTATTCTGGAAATTTAAGTTCTTGGAAATAGTTGATCCTGGGATTCCCCTTCTTTAAAAATTTACTAGTGCACATTAAGGTGACACCAAACTAGGATTTATTCTTAAACTCTTAGTCCGACCCTCTTTTACTTCTATATTCAAGCAATTTACGAAAATGGACAACTTTTCAGATTTCATTTGATAACAGATTGAATCTAGGAACCAGAAGAGCCTGGTAATTGATAGTCAAGACTTTTTTTTTATGGGAAAATACATGAAACCATCAAATCATTGATCCAGAAAAGAAACAGACGGCTATTTTAAACGATTTTCACCAGCGGATAAAATTATTATAAAGCATCGAGATTTCCGCCTTAAAACCCTGCAATTAATTTACTAGGTTTTGGTCTGCGCACCGACGAATGTTGCCGTGGATAACGTTGCGTTAAAACTATGCGAGGCGGGTATCAAGCCATTGAGGATGGGCCATCCTGCGCGAATAGCAAAACTCGTACAAAGTTGTTCTGTAGACGCAAACGTCCGCCAAGATAATGCCTACGAGATTTTGGTGGACATAAAACAATCGTTGAAAGAATTGCGAGAGAAAGAAGATGGCGATGGAGCGCAAGGAAAACCTTGGAAAAAGATCAAGGAGCTCAGTAAAGAGTATAGGGAAAGAATGGATAAACTAACTTCAGAGATAATAAGGAGACATTCCGTAAGCAGATAGAAAAGATCTTCAGTACCATTGGACAAACAGAAAAGACCATTATTTTATGTTATTACTACAGGTAATCCTCTGCACTTTGAACTCTTCAACAACTGGAAAAGGTGCTAAAGCTCTGCGGCACGTGCCGCGTGATTATTTCGACGTTGTTGTAGTGGACGAAGCTTCTCAGGCAATGGAGGCTTCAAATTGGATCGCAATACCAAACGCAGAGAAGCTTGTACTCGCCGGAGACATTAACCAGCTTCCACCAGCCGTGATGAATCAAAAAGCAGCAAAAAGCGGTCTGACTCTAAGCCTGATGGAAAGAGCGATAAAAAAACTGGGAAAAGAATCGTTCAGAAGTTTAAAAATCCAGTACAGAATGAACAGCAAGATAATGTCCTGGTCCAGCGAACAATTTTACGAGAATACCCTCAAGGCTGATAAACTGGTGGAGAATCATCTGCTCAAAGATTTGCCAGGGGCTCAAGACTGTTCGCTCACAAGTACGAGTCTTAAACCCGTTAGTACTCCTAGAATTTTTGTCTTTACTCATAAAATCCGTTACAGATGATTCTCTCCTCTTCGTCGATACCTGTGGATGCGAATGCGAAGAGTATCAGATAGGCAGTGGCACTATATCCAAAGGAAACGTCGGGGAGGCCATAGTAGTTGAGCGGATAGTAGCTGCGCTGGTAAAAGCGGGAGTCCCAGAGTCGGGAATCGGCGTAATAACGCCGTATGCTTTGCAGGTGTGAAGTTATTCATCAGAAAAAGAAGAATTTTGAGAAGGCAAATTGGTCTAGAATTGAACAGCGGAATTATTTTCGGTTTATTTTTGCAGGTCGACTTCATACGGCGAACATTATCCGCCCTTTCCATATCCGCCGAAGTCAGTACAGTCGACGGTTTTCAGGGAAGAGAAAAAGAGGTGATTATTTTATCCCTGGTCAGGAGTAACGATGAAAAATCATTGGGATTTGTTACGGACTTTAGAAGGCTCAACGTCGCGGTTACAAGAGCTAGACGACTATTGGCTGTGATTGTAAACAGCGAAACTGTTGAAGATAATAAATTGATTAGCAGCCTTTTGAAACACGTCGAAGACAACGGCGTGCTGCAAACGGCCCAGGAATATTTAGGGGGTGAGGAATTTTGTCTGGTATTCGTTTTTCTTTACCCTAGTTATGTTATAAATTTAATAATTTTTTTATGTTTATCCCAGATGATTTGGAAGACAAGAAAAAGGAGCTTGAGGATAACGTCAAAGTTAAACAAAAAGCTTCTGCCTCGGATAAAACGGATAGTAAAGTAGATAAGAAGAAGAAAAATGGGTCTAAAAACGAGGACAACATTAAAGAGGATAACAATTTGAAGAGCGTTCTTAAAGACAAGGGAATAGATCTCAGTATAAACTCTAATAGGAAAGACTATAATCCATTTGAATGTATCAGCGAAAATTGTTCTGACATTGAACTGGATGAAGATATCGATGAAGATGAGGAACTGGTTGAAGAATTGGGTGAAATTCTGCCTCTAGAAGAGAAAAATGAACCAAAACCGGTCATAAAACTGGCTAATTTGATCGCTAGCTTAAAACAACTCGAAACACCTTCTGCTGAGGGTATTGAATCGTATTATGTAATCCGTTTGATGGACTTTGTTGACTTTAGATTAATAATATTCGTTCTTATTTTTAGATAAGCCAGTGGTTTTGCCTGCGGCTGAGCCTACGCAATCGAAAAAAAAGAAAAAGAAGTCCAAAAATTCTAAGCCTAAGTCTAGAGATTCGGATATAACTGAGGAAGACGATTTTGATAAATTGATTGCATCTGTTACAGCAAATGATTATAAATGCGCAATGCCAGGCTGCAAGAAATCTACAGATTTAATTCGCGTTGATTGCGAATTTTGCAAATCTAGATTCTGCTTAAAACACGGTTCGTATATGGAAACCAGCTTCTCTCATGTATCAAAGAATAAATAAACTCTTTGCTTTCGTTATCTAGGAATGCAGGAAATTCATGGCTGTGGAGAAGCAGTGCGTAAGAAAGAGAGGAAAGAGTTTATACATCCAAAACCAGAAAGCTGCCAGCAAAAGGGAAAAGATAAATTCGCTAGGAAGTTAAAGCAGCTCGAAGAGGCTCGTAAACCGAAAAAGAAACCCGAAAAGTAATCGATAAAAATTGTGTACAAAATGTCAAAAGTTCCTCTCTAAACCTGTATATTATTTTCTAAAACAATATCTGTAGCATAGAAACTTGTAGATAGATAACAGATACCCGGAATAAACGAATTTTGTAATAAAAATGAATGGAGTTACGATTTTTGGAGTTACAAAAACAAAAACTTTAAAATGATTGTCTAAATTTGTTTATTCGATTTGTATATTTACAATTTACTGTTTGTTCCGAAGTTTGCATTCGATTATACATAATATTGATTAAAAACCAAAAAAATGTTTTTAATCAAACCAGAAAATCTATGCTGTACAGTTTGTTACCCAAAAACATCCCGAACTTAATACTAGCATCAATATCAGGCTCCAGGACCAGGTCATCCTCTGAATCCAAACCAGTTGTAGGAGCTGAAAAGAAAAAACAGAGTTAAAACTTTAAATTGGGGATGACTAATTATTTATACAACTTACTGAGCCTGGTCTTAGCCGGTTTAGAGAACAGTGTGACCTTCGGCTTGTGCAAAACTCTGATTATCAGGCATTCCAATTTACCAAGCATCTGTTTAAAAGAAAAGTATAGAAGAAACGATAGATTAGTGAATTTTCGAGTAAAATACAGTCTAAAGATTGAACTTCACTCACTTCGACTAACTCCGTTGTATGAAACGGCTGCAAAGCTGGCATGAATCTCCGCTGTACTTTAGAGAGTACTATTCCAGGATGATTTATACAATAGGCAAGAACTGCACCTAGCATTCGGTCTAATACTCTGCGATTAAGTACTCCGTCTATCCGAATCCAGGGCTTTATCACAACTTTAATTGCCTCCGCTGTGCTACGTAGTAAAAATAATAAATTCAGCATCTTTTGTCAAACTTATGGATCAAAAGTATTGTAAACATCAAAAACTCGTACTTGAAGTCAAGTTTTTTAGCCGCTTTTTGAATATCCTTCGGCTGAAGTAGCGCCGTTCTCTTTCTCTGCATTCTGCGTCTTGAATTGTTTAAATTTACCTCATTTCCGTTACCTTCGGAACAAGTTTTTCGATCGTTTTTTTGACTTTCGGTAATCGTATTGTCCTGATTTTCGATGTTATTGGATTCTAGTTCGTTAAATGCTTGCTCCCCTACATCAGATGCTACACTGTCGTCAACAATTTGTTCTTTTCCATCGAAATCGGACGGAACATCGCCCTTTTTTACCGTTTCATTCTCCTCTTCGATAGAAAAGAAACTACCAATTGGTATCGGCGAAAGAGACTCTCTCTCCCTGCGAAGTATTTTATATGAATGTATCAGCCAAGGGTCTACAAAGTGCTGATGTATGTAGCGAGCAGTCGTTACTCCGGATCGAAGGAGCAGGCGATGTTCAGTGAGCAGAGAAACAACTCTGTGCAATCGATCCTTGCTAAATGTTTTGAATTTGGTCTGAAAAATTAATGAAAAACATAGATGAAATGAGATAAAATATAGCCGAATCAACAATCGTGAAAACATTGACTCTAGAAATATTTAAAAAATTATTACGCACTATAATCTGCTTGGTTGTAGCTCCGATTTCTTTTTTATCTGCGACCCACTTATAGACTGCTTCGAGATCGATCAATTCAGTATCATCAAGCTCTCCTTTGAGATTATCTTTAAATTCTTCAAAGGAAACCTGCTCTTTAGGAAACAGAGCGAACCGTTTTAAATCATCTATCAATTCCTTAGCCCGAGAAGTTTTCAGGGGTAAAATATCGGTAGGTATTTCTAAGTTTTGGAGAGTTTCGAGGCTCCTTGGTTTGCTAGTGTCCGCTAATTTTAAAGAGCAATAAATCTTGAAGGTATTGACTACGAAGTAGTCATGAGCGTGGTGACTGTCGGATACTGCAAGATCATTGAGCTCTTCTCGCATCATAAGAAGAGCTATCCTCGTACATCGCTTCTGCATATCATTCATGTCCTCCATTTTACCACCACCATACTCAACTCCAACTTCGTAATGCATTTTCTTCATTATCTCGTTAACTCTTGTGCCGTTTGATGCTCGGGGATTTGCAGCATCTGAGGTCTTTCTTTTGCTAGTTTCTGGATAATCCCGGTTTTTAGATCGGGGCTCAATGTGTTCACCATCGATACCTGATTCCCGAATTTTGACCAAGCCTTCCTCAGTTTTTGCACGCTTTGGCGATCCTTCTTTCGAACAGTCATCTACTTCCTGATCAACAATTCCTCTCTTTTTAAAACCGTTATCTACATCTTTCTGTGCAATAACGTGAGTTTCGAGAGATGATTGAAGTTTCTGTTCTTCTTCTGAGATGGTGGTAGAATGTTTGGCTCTTTTGCTGATCGGCGATTCCCCGTCTTTGCTATTCCTACGTCTTTTTTGCGGCATGCCTTTCCTGAACGACGTCAAAGACCGGTGTGCCTCTTTGTGCTCTTCTTGGGAGTCTTCGTCTTCAGAATTCCACGATGAACTTTCGATGTCTTCTTTGCTCAAAGTGATTGTTGTTCCGTCCTGAAATCTGATGATGTGATTATCCACGTCTTCATCTGCTTCGTCATTCTCCTCTTGGTCGCTGTCAGACTCTGCTTTCTCATCCTCCAAGTTTCTAAACTCCGAAACGATCGCCTCGGGTACATTATCTTCACCAAATTCAAGAACTTGGGCGTATTTTTCTTTCCTGACAATCATTTTGCTGTCAAATTTATCCCTCTTCTCGTTTCTCTCTTTGTCTTCTATCTCTCTCTGTGATTTTATTTCATTCTCTTCCAAACGTTTGCCGATATCGTCGTTTCTACTTTTCCAATAATTCCACCTATCGCGATCCTCCTTCTCTCGTTTTTGCTTGACGATTTTATCCTCGAATTCCCTTCTCTCGAATTCATCCTCCTCTTCGACTTCAGGATCCATTAAATTCGTTCCAACGGGCTGCCTTTTCCCCAAATTGAGCTGATCTAAACTGGTAAGAATGTCCTGATACCTTTGAGCAATTCTCAAATAAGTTTCATCCTTCTCTTTCAATCTTGGATCCAACATTATTATTTGGTCCGGTATTTCGATGTCAAAATCCAACTGACCCCTTGCTAAGTAGTCATGAATTCCCACAACCAATCCGCCGGTAATAGGACCAGTTTCCATCCCGTCGACGTTATCGGGAATCGCGTAATTCAGATCTTCTGATTGATTGTCGTATTGCCAGCGAGTAAATTTGACGAGCATTTGATAAGCCTCGTTGAATATTTCGTACGGCCATTTAGTTTGAAATTTGTAAATATAGCCAGTGCTTAATTGGTACTGAGAACTGCTCATTGGCATACAATTTCCGTATTTCTTCATGGCGCACATGTAGCTTTTCTTAATCGAAACCATCTGGTCAGTTCTGATTTTAGTCATTGCCGATCTTAACAGAGTTTCAGGATACTGTTGGTAAACCCTGAACAATTGATAAGCCCAAGAAGTTCTGTCCTTTCCGCAGCACATTGAGCTGTGAATGACCGAGTTTATAGTAGCCGAATATATGCTGTTCAGGCATTTAATGTCTCTGGTAAATCCGTGGAGAGTGGACTGCCGTGTTGGGTGTTTTAGTTTATAAATAAGGTTGAATTCCTGAATTGTTTTTGGAACTAAAACAGACTCTCTTGACTCCATGTCGCTTATGTTATAATATCTCTTGTCTATGTAGGTAACAAGCTCCTTAAAAACCTTGGCAACTTCTTCCTCGTATTCGTAGGGGTTCTGACACTCTGCTTTAAGCTTTTCCACTATCCCCCCGAACCGTTTGTTGATGTAAAAGTTTTGCTTTATCTCTTCTACTCCTAAAGCGACGCTGTTTACAGTTTGGGGTTTTCTGAACATGTACAACAGCCTACGCTGGCAAGCACGCGATGTTTTGTTATGTGAATGGGAAGAATATGTGCGAAGAACGTCCCTCACAGCTGTGAAAGTGATCAACTGTTTTCTAGGATTAGGACAGAGATACATCATCGCAACTTTGCACATAAGCAATATGTTGTCTTCGTGTGGATTCCAGTCTACGCGTAGTTTATCCATTTGTTGTAAAGCGCAGAAATCAACTTCGTCGTACTTCACTCTAGGTCTGAGCTTTCGTTTTCTTGGTAAAACCCTACGAACGAATGATTTCTGTCTTGCTATATGCTGTGATACAAGTGTCTGATATTTTTGTTGTTTTGTTCTACGTTCTTCGGCTACTTTCTGTCTCTGATGTAATTTCTTACGAAATTCTGCAGCGTGTAGGGTCGCCGGACCAGTGACTTTCTTTAATCCCGTAAACTCCGTGAATTTCAAAGGCTTTGCTTTTATCTTAGACAAATGAGCGCTCCGTTGTTGGTCAATTTTCTTCCTCTCTTCACCTTTGCTGTACTGTTGATGTGTGTAGTAAGTTCCCCAATTCCAGTTACGTTTAAGATGAGCAAAGAACGCTGAATCGACACCCGCAGCCCCTTTATGATCCCCGGGAACAATGCCGTTGTCTAATTCGATCGCCTCTTCAGGGGCTCTAGCCTTGACCGCTTTTATCATGTCGGTTTTCTTCGCGAGATCTTCAAGCAGGATATCTTTACCCTGAACAACAAGTCTACCACCTAAATGAGTGTTTATGCAAGTGTTCCACATGTCGTACCAATATTTCTCTACCGTGTGTAGAGAGTCAAATACATAGCTAGTTTTTTGGTACTCCTTATTCTCTATCTTGTGATAACCGGCCGCTGAGGATGTTGTGTCGGTTATTTCAGTCCTGCGATTTAAGTAGATAAATACTTGGTCCTTTTCCTTCAGTTTTTGGGGACCAAATTGTATAAGGCCAATGTAGCAAAGTCTTGTTACAGACTCGTGGATGTTGTATATGTATTTCCGAGCTATTAGTAAAGTGTTTCTTATATGTGGTGGCAAATTCTTGACCAAAAAGTGCTTTCTTATCGGGTGACTTAGGTAAGTTATTAAATCCGGTATGAAAAACGGTACGTTATGAATTTTGACGAATATGGATAACGGCATTCGCAACAAAACGTCGCACATTATCGTCCATCCCGAAGGCCACCCTGAAAAGTATAAAAAAAAGGGATTGAAAATGAGCTTGCAAGTCCTTCCCAAATCATCAAAATCTAACAAAGAGGTACGACAATTACCTGCATGCCTAGTCAACGGCGGGATGAACATTTTCCATCCAACTTCAGTGTTGTAAATGGTGCTCATCTCCGCCTCAACTTCAGTGTCGATTTGGTATCCACTTTTGCGTAAATTAGCTACTTGAACATCCTTTGTGACCGTAGATTCCCCCGGATGTTCGTACACGGAGTAGAACAAAAATACATGCAGCATTTGCATCCGAACAAATTTTGGACTGTATCCGTAGCGTTTTCCTGCTTTCTGAAAAAGTGACCAAGAAAAGGTTTCCAGTTTATTTCGAAACTAATTGTGTGGTTCAAGGGATTTAAAAAAAAAAACGGCTTACAAAGTCATATTTCAGATTAATAGAAGCAAGTTTTGAGCTTTTCGAGGGATTGAAGGCTTCCAATCCCTTCGTATCCTCATCTGTTATCTTCTGGCTCTCCTCGTTTTGTCTTCTTTGCTTTTGCATGATTGCTTTTACTTTCTGAGAGCCAAGTAAGCAGAATTTTATCTTTGCTTGTTCTATGGCTGACTGTATAACGGTGTGTTCGACGCCAATTGTCGGATCGCAAATGAAGGTGAGATTTTTCTCCCTATCATTAGCTCGCAGCGTAAGTTTTATATTCTTTACCACGTTGTCTTTAGCCAATTTTTGGAGCAGTCTAATTATGGATTTTTTGTCAATCTTAACGTCGTACCCTTCTCGATCCTCCTCCTCGTTTATCATCTGAAAAAAAAAAAAATTGAACTGAATAACTGTAATCAGGAATTAGTCTTCGAAAAAGCTTGAAAATCCCACCTTTATCAGTTTTGTCAGATCGTCAATGACCTTGTGTTCCTTAACGGACTCAATAATCATATTAGCCCTTCTCAGAAGCCTGTAAGTAATACTGGAGACGTTTTTCCTCTCGTTAATATGCAGGTCTTCCATAAAACCAACGACTGCGCTGGTCGGTCTTCCTAAACGATACTGAGGCTTCTGCTCAACTAATTTCACCTCGATGCTATCATAAAACGATATTACTTTGGCTTGATCAACTGTCTTAAAATTCGGTATTCTTTTGCTTTGTTTTTCTAATATTTCTTCAGTTATTCGTGCCCGATCGTTCGGAATCTCTAAATCGCGATTTTTTATCATAGATTTAGACGAGCCTGGAAATCCTCGTTCGATTATGTTCAGAAACGTTTGTCTATACTTTTTCTTGACTTTAGTCATCCCGTACTTTTTCAATATTCGATTAACGGCTGTGAATTTTATCCTCAAATTAACGTCCCCGGGTTTACAAGGCTCGATTAAAATCTCATGTTTCTCTTCGTCCGTAATATCGGTAAAAGAAACGTCTTGAATACAAGCCGTGGATGTTTCCGGCTCATCAACGCCGCTGCAAACTGTAGATTCTTTCGTTTCACTTTCAACTTCTAGTTTCGAATCAAGGGGACTGTCGGAACTTTGACGAACGTTTTTAACGTCCATTGATTTCGTCAGTTCTTTTATCTTGTCCATTTCTTGTTCAAACTGTCTGTTCATTTCGCTGCTCTTTGCAAATCTTTTGGAGACAAATTGAGTAACTCGCTGTCTGCCTATATCGTTCATATAAGTAGCGACGATCTTTAACTTTACTAAATTTCTCAGCATAGTACGAGCCTGCAGCTTTGTTTGACCCATACTCTTCGCTAATTGACACTGTGAAATGCCTTCCCGACCACTTAGCTCTACGATGCGATTGGCTTGCTTCAACAATGGGACGTTTAACTTCAGTTTGGATATATCAAGCTCTGGAAATAAAATACAATGAAATAAAGTACAATGAAACAACGGGCAAATAGGAAGAGAAAGATAAAATATTTTCGGATTTACCAAAGGGTTCGTCATCGTCGTTTATTTCATCTTTACCCCAGAGTTCAGATACGTCCATATCTGGATCCAAGAGCTGTACAACTCTTACTGTCTTTTCTTTAGTGGGATTGTTCTTTTGCTGCCATTCCTTGTCCTCGGCTTTTGGATATACGGTTCTGTACGGCACTCGCTGTTCACAAATATTGGTATTTATGAGAAAATTGTGGTACTTGATGTTCAATTGGTGTTAAGAGATACTTACCAAGTCCGTTTTAACAACTTTTTGAAAGAAAGCAGTTTTGAATAGTTTCTTAATCGAGTTTTCAATCTGTAGTTCTTTTTTAATCTCGTCATACTCAGCTACGCAATTATCTTTTGCCTTCAATATTTCGATTACTTGTTCAGCCAGATAAATGACCTTGGGTTTTCTTTCGACGTAAAATCGTGGCAGATGAAGTAAGCTACCGCTGCAGCTATGCCCGGCTGTTTTCTGATGATGTATTTGTTTAGTAACCAATTTATGATCGATTAAAAATTTCCTATGATAAAACAAAGACTTTGGATCTTCCTTGAGTAAGCCGAGGCTAATTTTACCCTGAGTTACTTCACCCTGATAACGGGATCTGCCAACTCTTTCCAAAAAACAATATTGCATAACAGTCAATTCCAAAGTTGGACAAACTTCTACACCAGTCAATGCTTGCTCACGGATAGACTGTGATGCCACAAGAACAAGACTTTGACCAAATTCATCAGCTGCGTTATGAACAGTCAATGTTCTCACATATTCACTTATGTTATCTCTACTTTGGTAACTCGAACACGATCCTCTTGTACCAGTGTTAACATCGTCTATCGGAAAATGGGGATAAATATCATCCGGAACATCGTCCTATGGATATGAAAAAAAACATTTTTACCCACATAAATTTCTCGATTTACATTTAATTTTCGGGTAGATAATTCAACCGTAATGAATATTTCTACCATCTCTGTAGAACATTTGGGATAAAAATTCATTTGTCTTTTATCTCAGTCGAAATCTCCCAAAATTTTGGCTGATAGTTTGAATAGAATATCTATTTATTCAAGAAAATTTATTCAAACCCTATCCAAGCAAATAACTTGACTGATTATCCAGACTAGTTTGAGTCAGTTTTCTTCCAGTTTTGTTAAAAATTTTTGAAAAAAATTCATGTTATGGTGTCGGAATCAGATCTGGATAGAAGTCTTTCATTGTTCCTATAGAGATTGCTGATGTTTCCGAGGATGTTTGAGGGGGTAAGCTACCCTTTGAAGCTTCGAAAGATCGATTTTTCCACGGAACTTGTATTTCAGATGAATAACGTACCCGAAAGGATGGTCACCAGCGAGCGGTCTGTTGAGCGCACGGCCGCCTTTGGGCCTCAAAGGGTAGCTTACCCCCTCAAGTAGAATAATAATAATCTAATGTTTAGTCAATTTCAAGTAAGATAAGAGTGCTTACAGGTTCTAAGATCGTGCCTAGATCAGGATCTATGTATTCGTATCTATCAAATATGATAAGTTTGTCCCTGGGGGTTTCTAGCTTGTAGTAATCCAGCCCATCTACTTGGAGGCATATCGACCAAACTTGTTCCATGAAAGATTTTGACAATGGCAAGGGATCGTGGAGTCGTAACGAGAGACGCTGCCATAGCGCTGATGAAAAAATACCACAAATAGACAAATTATCATAATATAAAATGAACAGTGAAATCAAATTCAAAAAAATTGCAAATGTTCTTTATTTCCTTTCCATTTTTCACTCCCATTCTACGCTCACCTTCAAGAGTGATTCCATCCAAACCTTCGAGCGCTATTTCATCGATGACAATATCAACGATGTTGGTCGCAGGATAAGAGACCATCTTTCCTGTTTATCTTTGCCTCAATTACCGGGATATACACTGGTTATGAAACTCGTTCAGGACCTGAAATTGACGATATGTCGTTCGCGAATAAAATAATAACGGATCGGTATTAAAATAACGTTTGTAATTGATATTTGCTTCGATATAACTTCAAAATCGCAAAACAGACAATTATTTCCGGTTAAGATGTTCGTTTTCTTTAAAATTAAACGTTTTAACACAAGGTATTATCAAAATTTAAGACATAAAAGTAATACGATTGCCATTCGGATCTCAAAGCAGAACGATTGGGTTTAAAATACCTTCAAACAAATATTTATTTTTAGGTTAGAATGACGTTTCTGACGTTTCGAAGATGCACACATCGAGTAAAAGAAGATATATGAACGAGGTAGAGTTTATTAACTAAAAAATGCGATGAGGAATTACCTTTTTGCTCTTTAGTAGATAATTACATCGTAAATACTTTGTTCATTCATAACATTATTGTTACGCCGATTCAACTCGCGCGTAGTGGTAAACATGTGTGCTACCAGAGCAGACGACAACTAACAAGTGTCATAAGATGATAAAATACGTTTTTATATCGTTATCTGAATTGCGCAATTAATTAAACATTAAGTTTTATAATATTTCGAAGGAAAGGCTGCATTGTTTTAGAGGTAAGATGAATCAATCACATACATTCAGATTGCAATGAATTATTTTTTTTTCTTGTTCACTTAGAGGTTAAGATGATATTCTGTCACAATAATATTAGGATTATAAATAATAAATTGTCATAATTTATTCTTCTATTCAAGGCAGCTGTTTAATTAAATTTCATATAATATTCTGGGAAAATATGAAATAACGAAGTCAACGTAATACATATGTATAATTTAATAAGACATGATCAAAAGATGCAATTACATTAATGACAAAGAATCGTCATTAAAGAAATTTTCATATACATCATAAACAACAATAAATAGAATGATTCGATCGATTATAGCGCCTATTTCATCTGTAATATATCAAATTTCTAAATACAGGTACAGAGGATTGAAAGTCATTTATAATCAGCCTCTTTCTGAAACAATGAGTAGACGACCTAGCGCTTATTTAGCGGCAAGCGCTGAATTGAGTTTCATAAAGAGGCTAATTTCATCTTTGAAAAAACTGTTACTATTATTATAATTTTCTGATTCACTATGTTGTTGATCTTTATTACAGTAGCATAGCAAAGTCTACAATGCCGTCAAAATTGGTTGCCGTTTGTCAGATGACGTCGACGGGAGATAGAGGAAAAAATTTTGAAGTTGTATCTAGCCTTGTGTCTAGAGCTAAGGAAAGCAATGCCTGCGTGAGAGGATATCTCTTATTTATTTTTTCTTTTTTTTTCTTATTGTTCGGATATGTCCTTTTACTCAATTTGTAAAGAATATTATTGCGTGCAATTGATAAGATCTACACTCAGCAACAAAATTAACGGCGTACTCGGCATTTTTTCGCAGAGTGCCGAGTGTGTCGTTAATTTTATTGCTCAGTGTATTAACACGATCTAATGTCTATGGATTCTTAAAAATGTCTTGAAAATGTTTGAAATTATTTAGATACATTGAAAATGTCTCAAACTTGGCAAAGAATATATTAAAAGTATCGCAGACCTCTTTTCACCGTCCCAATTCACAATAAAGCATTTATTTTCAAGATCGCCCTGTTCCCAGAGGCATGCGATTACTTAGCAGACAATAAAAAGGACGTTATCGCATTAGCGGAACCGCTTGACGGGGAACTGATGCAGCGTTACAAATCTTTGGCCCTCAGTCACGATATCTGGTTATCTTTAGGGGGAATTCATGAAAAAGTAATTTGACTGGCCTCTTCAACTTCTAGCCAATTAATTAAAATATCACTAACAAAGAACAATGAGGTAATAACGACTATTTACAGTCAGCTGAGAGTTCTGGTAAAATTTACAACACGCATGTTCTAATAGACAACATGGGTGAAACCGTCGGTGTTTATCGAAAAATACATTTATTCGATATGGATAATCCAGACACGGGAGTACGGCTGATGGAATCTGACTACGTCGACAAAGGCCGCGAAATTTTGCCACCTGTAGCGACTCCAGCTGGGCTTATGGGCCTGAGTATCGTATCCTTTTGTTTCAAGGGGGTAAGCTATCCTTTACTGCCCAAAAACAGGCTTTTTTTCAAATGTCCGCGGCAAAAAAACTGCAACAGATACAAGAATTTTTCTATGTTTTATTCAATCGTTGATTCGTTGGCTTTCAAATTATGTCATAAAATTCGATTTTACTCTTTTATGTCAAAAACTATTTATTATCTTTGCTTTGAGAATTTTTTTCGAAAGTCAGATACGGTGTATTGCAGATAGTGATTTTGTGCACCACTCATCCAATTTTCATCCATCGTTGAATTGGTTTTCAAGATACTATGTCCAACTCGAAAAATGTAGTTCTTAGGGAATCACGTTTTAGTACAAGTAGTATGCTCAGGTCACGTCTATTAAAATATGCAAAAAAATCGATCTGTTGAAGATGCAAAGGGTAGCTTACCCCCTTAAATAAACTGCTATGAACTGCGAACGAAAATTCAATTTTATAAGTTTCTTTGAATTCCTTATGAGAGAAACTACGACGAAAAACTAAATTAACAGTGTTACGATATGCGATTTCCCGAATTGTCTTTAACACTGAGAAAAATGGGGGCTCAAATATTGACTTTCCCTTCGGCATTCACTTATCAAACCGGCGCTGCTCATTGGGAGATTATTTTAAGAGCTAGAGCTATCGAAAGTCAATGTTACGTGATCGCGGCTGCTCAAACGGGTACACATAATAAAAAACGTGTCAGCTGGGGACATGCGATGGTAATTATGAGTTCAGAAGCCTCTTAATATAATTTTAAGCAATTATTTATTGATTCTTCTTTCAGATTATCGATCCATGGGGCACGGTCGTTGCTCAATGCGCAGAAAAGACAGGAATTGCTTTAGCTGAGATTGATCTTGATGTGTTGGATAAAATTCGCAAGAATATGCCTTGCGAAGAACACAGACGAACGGATTTGTATCCGGAATTGAAACCCTTGAACTAACGATAAAATAACGCGAATTATTGCGCGTTTTGTATTTATATATGTTAATTAAACCGAAATGCTGAGTAATAAAATGCGAAAGAAAATATACGTTTAAAGTTTAATCTGTTTACAATAACAATTTATTACGAAGTACAATATGAGGCATGTGTTTTCCATCTAGAATATTTAATTTATTACCAGCCCAATAAATATACCTAAATACAATAATTTCAGAAAAGAATAAACGATGATAGATTCTTTTCGAATTCGAATCCGATAAAAGTTCTTCAATTACGGACAAACTCAGATCTTTTAATCCGCAACTAAAATCGAATAGAAAAAAAAAAATAAAAAAAACAACAATAAACATCCGACATTTATCCTAAATAGAAACAATAATGAATTGACCTAATTCATACATCTAAACATTTAGTTTGTTTTGCTTTGGTGATAAATGCTCTCCGCTGAATCTGGAGTATTTTGTGGACCTAGGAGATCGGCGTCAGCTCCGTTAAGAGCCCAATTATGTTCGCAGATCTCTAAGGCTTCCCATTCTGCCTTAAATGCGGCTTTTGGATCCGGAGGCATAGACATAGCGGCTCCGGAGACTTGCTCTTGTACAAGCCTCGAGGTATCTGCAGCGTTGTTTTCACCAAGTACCAATGTGTAAATAGATCTTAGTCCAAAAACGTTCAGGAAATACCAAGAGGCTGAGGAAACCCACGCGGCGTCAAGCGTCACCAACTCAATGCCTCGCTGCAGCATCGTTTTGAATCTCAGAGTTAATGGAAACGGTACTTTTGCTGTAATTTAGGGAGAAAGAAGAATGATAAAATGTCCTTAAGAGATTCGCAAAAGGGATTTTTACCCTGAATTTATCCGCCAAATGGCCTTTGTGGAATATTAACAGTAAAGATTGCTCAATTAATTCAACATTACTTGTAACAAATCCTGAAAACATCCAGTTTATCCATCCTCCGATCAATACCATGGGAAGTACATTAGTTACATTCCCTTTTAACATATCAGTCATCATGCTAGGATCAGTCATAGGATTCTGGGATACCGGTGCTCGCTTTTGGGTCTTGAAATATCCAGTTTCTTCATTGTTGAAAAAGTGTCGACGCATAATGAACGCTGATTTCGGTATATACTGTCCATTCTCGCGCAGTATTCTAGATCGTATCATTACTTGGCTGAAAAAGTTGATAAGAATAATTGAAATTGGTATAAGATTTTCGCTTCACAATATTATAGACGTTGTCTATCATTTTGTTTCATTTTATTCTGCTTCTTCTCCTTCGTTTTGGGGATATGAGTGATTTTTCATTATCGCCTACGTGTATCTTACATATGCAAATAAAATATTGAGGTTAGGGTGTCCGCAGAGCTATTTCTCTGTTTTTAAACTCACCTGTCCTGAACCTGTTGGACTTCAACCTTCTTTTGCGAGGCGAGGAGCATCGAAACATAATGCCGAACTATTCCTACCAGAAACGTGATAACTACTATGGGCAAAAATACCCACCCCCGAATATTTGAGTCGAGTAAGAGCTCGGCCATGTTTAATCACTGGAATCACAAGTGATTGATATCAGCCCCAGAAGAATGAATAGGTCTTTAAAAAGCGGATTTACTAAATTTCAGCTACAAAACGATATGATTGGTCAATTCCGTTAGATCCGCTCAATGATATTGCTCTGTGTCAATTCATGACTTAGAAATTGGAGCAAAAAGAAAGTCTTCTTCTGCTTTTTCCTTTAATGGTTATATCCTCTTGGAAAGAAAGCTTCTTCTTTACAGAAGACTATTTTGTCATTGGCTTTACACACGAACACAATACATGTTTAATATTCTTGTGCCGATCCGCAAAACGACAACGTTCCCTATCAATTGTAAACCAGGCTTAAATCCCTAGCAGCCTTGCCGCTGATCGGCCGATAGCAGCGCCCTTCGTATTCTTATGGCAATTGTTAAAGAGTTTCGATAATATTCTTTACATTTTCTAATAATCGCGTTGAATAATTACCTACGATATTAATTCATCGGATTTTACGTTATACCAAAATCTATAAACCGGTGACAAACTTTCAAAACTCGTAGCAAAACAAAAAAAAAACTACCGGCGATAATCGCGCGGCGTTATAAAAAGTAAACAACGATCATTCATCGACCATGTTGTAAACACTCCATCATAGCGTCACGCTAACGTCAGGAAATAGCTCACGCCGGTCTTGTAGTGTTTATAAAATCAAGAGTAAAAAAAAACAAACAACTATTGCGATTGTCAGTGTCAGTGTAGCGTTCATCACTTCTACAATAGATAACAACGATCCGCAAATATGCAGGGTACAATAATCGAGAATCTAAGCGGCAAGAAATTGTCTGTTCTTGTTTCTCTGCTATTCATCGGCCAAATTGTATGCTTCCTCGTCGGTGGCTTGATAGGTATGAATTCAAACAATTCAATCCTCTAGAACAATCTTACAGCGTTTCAAAATTCGACCAGAATATCATGTAAAAAAAAAAAAAAATGAAGAACAGAGAAGACCGATAAAAAAAAATTTATTCTTTCGATTTTCTTTGTAAGAACAATGAACTGTGATGTTCTTTTGTCAATGACTCTCGTTTTTACGATGCTGAAAGCAATAATGCATGAATAGATTTTTCATTGAGATAATAAAACGTTTTGATACATGTGCAATTTGTTGTTGCACAGCTCCAACCCCTGCGAGCAGTCAAAACATTCTTGGAACTGCCTGCGAAGACATTAGAGTTAATGGATCAGAGCCTGGCGGAGGAAAATGGTTTTATACTAGGGGCAAAGGACGCTGTATCAGCGTGGACATGCATGATTTCAATACCGACGATTATCAAGCTCATCAAGTTGTTTACGCATTTCAGGTACCCATTTATACAATATAAATATGAGTGTAAAACGACAAATATGTACAGCAATCTCTTTAAACGATAAGATTCATCAATTTGCATCCAACTCTTCCTATTTCATGATCTTTACAAAATATTCAATATTTTTGTTGTTTTCAAGCCCTGGAAACTCAAACTTTTCATTCAATTTCAGTGATTTGTTGAATATTTTATGGATTGTACCATTTCACAAGGTTCTTTCATAGTAGTATCCATTCATTCAAATATCACTCATTGTCAGATTCTGTTCTACCCAAAAATCTTGTTTTTTTCATCTCATTTTTAACTATATATAAACAAATTTGAGAAGAGAAGGTCTTATCAATCAAGCCGAGTCAATTTGTAAATAAACAAATTTGTTTTAGAATTCTAATATTTTAGTGCTAAAATGTATCACCTGATGTCTAGATCAAAGTTTTTAGGACAGTGTTCAGTGGTTTTGAACACGAATTCGATTTTCATTGCCTGAAACCTTGGGGCTTTTTTTATTTTTTTTACTTGAAATGAAGTATTTGGAAATGAAGGATTCTTCCTGGGATATACAATTTTTCTTCACAAAATAAGACAATTTCTTCAATAATTTACCAACTAAAGATGCAACTAAGAGTTTTTTATGGGTGCATTCTGCAATATGATCATCAATTTTATTCTCTTGTGGTTATCTTCAATGAATTACTGACTATTTAGTCTATTGCACAATTTTTTTTTCAAACTCAAAGCATGTTAGTAATAAAACAAATCACCTGAACATTGAACTGAATTCTCTTAGAATTGTAGTTCTTGACTTTTGCATGTGAATCTTATAGTTTTGGAGCCAAAAGCCTCACTTTTTGTATCTGATATCTATGGTCCATTTAATATTCTTCCGAATCCGCATTTTATCTGTTATTACAGATGCCGATACCTCGTAGTAGCGTGCAACTAGATTATTCAAGATGGCAACAGAACTTGATTGGAGTCTTACAAGTCGACGTTAGTTATCATCAACAGCTGGAATTTGGTACGGGTCACTTGATCACATCTTAAAATACGAAGCCAGATTCCGTTTTCCAACCTTTCGCCTTTCCAAGCCTATTCTTCTCCCAAAATGCATCAAAATTACACCCCAAACATTCTTGAACATGAATCCTCATCTCTGTCTCAAAATACGGAATAACAAACCTGTTTCTGTATTTTACGCTAGTAGTTATTCAATCAGTACTTCAGAAACGAATCTTTTACCCTTATTCAAAGGTAGAGAAAGAAATAATAAATTGGTAGATGTCCATTTTCCTTGGGAAAGGAAGGATGAATTATCTATCCATGAGTATCTTTTATTTTTATCGATTTTCTCTAGTGCCAGGAGCTAAGATTACTCTAGACGCAAGATTAGCCTATCGTAACAAAGGGGATCCTGACGATGCATGGAAGTTTTACGCAGCCTCAATCGAGCAGCGGCCATTGGATTGTACAATCGGCGATGTAAGCAGATAAAAGTGCTTCCAAACTCACTATGTTTCGATTTTTTCTCTCTTGTAATTTATGGATATTTTATATTGTTTAAGAAAAGGGAAGAACATATGTACAACTGCAGCGTCGTTCCTCTTTTTGAACTCGGATCATTGTACCACGATTTTTATCTCCTCAATGTACGTCTGCCTGCTGATACAGACAAGAATATCAATCAAAATTTGGGACACATCAGTGATTTGTGGCTCACGGTAATATTACTATTTACCTTTTTATCTTTTTTTTTTGCACATCTCAGGAAACCTTGGAATCCAAGGCATGATTACTCACCCTCGTAACTTGCTTCAAAGAAATTGTTTCATAGACTCCCGCAAAGTTTTATCCTATAAAAAATTCTTAGACCTCCTAAAACATTGCGGAATAATTATTATTTTGACGAATCATTCGTCAAAATCAACTAAAGTTCATCTCAAACCTTTAATAAAGCGTTAAGAAAGGATGGTGCTGTTTTTATACAGCAATTTTAAATTATTTTGCACTTAGAAATGAAAAAAATAAAAATTTTGTTTATAATTCTTCCAGGCAATTAATCAGAACGGAGGTTTTACCAAAGTATGGATCAGCTTGAAGACTATATACTTTCCAATAGTAGCTTGTGTCCTTGCCTGGTACTGGAGAAGAGTTCATATGCTCTCAAGATCGCCAGCTCTTTTGGAATACATGTTGCTCGGTCTGGGTTCTGCGTTAACATTTCTAAATCGTAAGAATTTACCGATATTTCTATCGCGAAAGAATGTACGGATTTGAAAATGATCAAAAGTTACTTTTAAACTGAATTTTGATACAGTAAAATCTTCAACTTCGTGATTTCTTCTTTACTTTTCTCACAGTGCCTCTCGAGTATTTGACACTGGCCTACGACATGCCGTTCATGCTTCTACTCGGAGATATCAGACAAGGAGTATTCTACGCCACTCTATTATCATTCTGGCTCGTTTTTGCCGGCGAACATTTGATGGTGAGAATTTTTTTATCTCAACGAACAAAAATGATCGAATCTGTGTTTTTTTATTGTAAAAATTTGTTTTTTTATATAATAATACAAAATATTTTTATAACAGTATCACATCTTTAGTAGATCAAATATTCATGCATATTCTCTAAAAACTTTCAGACGGCTTAAATTTTAGAGGGAACTGATAGACGGAATTAAAATATACCTTCTAAAATGATTAAAAAAAGTTAATTTTAACTCAGTCTTCATCATTTCAAACTCTATGGCTATAAAACTTGATACCAAGGCATCTAAAATATCTTTTTAACTTTTAATAACTTAAAATAACTATTCTGAAACATTTTTCACTATCTTCCTCAGTTCCCGAGATATTCGCCTGGTGAAATTAAAATGGGCCACCCTGTACATTGAAATCTTATCAATTTGCTTCGACAAACTATTTTCATTAGTCTTTGATGAAGCTTTACCCTTAATTCATTGTTAATAATTTGCTATAATTTTGTTTCATGCAATCGCCATCTACGCTACTAGATCCAGGTAAAGTCTCCACAAAAATCCGAACCCTAAATATCGTATAATTTTACTACACATCGAATTTTAATGATCAATCATTTTTTAAACTCATTTACAGGACAACGAACAACGCAATACACTGAAGTGTTACTGGCGTCATCTTTCAGCTGTCGGTGTTGGCTGCCTTTCATTGTTTGTATTCGATATGTGTGAGCGTGGAGTTCAGTTAAGGAACCCCTTCTACTCCATCTGGGTTACAGACATTGGAACAAAACTCGCTGTATCCTTTGAGATTCGATATTTTGTCTGTAGTTCTCTCAGATTCGAATTGAATCAAAGAATTTTATCAAGTTTTTTGCTGCCCCCTTAAATCCCTGCGTTTTTTTTTTTTTCTTGGAACGTTTTTCATCGATTCACATCGCTTTTTCCTTAACTAGATTATCAACACCATTTACAGTTGTCCTTCATCATACTGGCCGGAATTTCGGCAGGTGTTTATCTTCTGTTTCTCACCTACATGATATGGAAAGTCTTTACCAATATAAGTATCAAACGAGCTACGCTTCCGAGCATGAGTTCAGCCAGACGTTTACATTACGAAGGAGTTATTTACCGGTTCAAATTTTTAATGATGGCAACTCTTTTGTGCGCCACTTTGACCATAGTCGGTTTTATCCTTGGACAGGTGATGATCCTTAATTTACATTGATTGGTATTTAAATACGTATTCGGAAACTATAATACTAATCATGTTTTTTAGATGGCTGAAGGTCAATGGAAATGGGATGAGGATCTGGAGCTGGAAATGACTTCGGCTTTCTTCACCGGAGTATACGGAATGTGGAATATTTATATACTGGCATTGCTAGTCCTCTATGCACCCTCGCACAAGCAATGGCCGATTGAAACCTCCGGTAAGTCAATTGAACACTTCCACGTAAGAATCGAAGCTCAAAAAAGTTAATGTTCGAGATTTTCTCACTGATTTTATCCCAAGAATTGTGACTCAAAACAAACATTTTCAGAACAATATTGCAAAAGAAAAATATCTGAGGGAGTTATCATTTTTTAAAACGAGGTATAGAAGTGCTCAATAACTATTCGAATTTCACGTCTTACTTGATCGTTATTTTGATTTTGTATATTACAGATAGCATCAGCGAGGAGATAGAATTCTCGCGACTACCAACGGACCCTAATGAGATGTTATCGTTGACAGCATTCGCTCGTAAAACGGCGGTGGAATAAGAGAAGCTAAGATTAAAAAAACGGAATATTCGTGGAAAAAAAAAATACACGACGAAATTTTATGCAATGCGATCATTCAATACAAGATCTTTTTTTTAGCATTTATTTTTATTTTTTTTATCAACTATTTATTTTGTTCACGATTAGATTATCGAGCGATTACTATTATCGGTGTTAAGTTTCATACCTAGACATCTTGTTATTATTAATAAAACAAAATCTGAAGAGAATAACATAAAAGTATTAGATATAGTAGATTAAGTATTATTTTTGGCTGCTTTTTTTCTTTAATTTTTATTATTTTATTGTCTTCTTCTCTTAAAGATTTTTCATTTTATCAATTTTTATGAATTTACAACGTTGTTAGCCAACGAAAGCACCCAAGTTATCGAGGTGATTAATTTTTCGATTAAAAATAGCCGTGGATGTTTCCAGAACGGTTTAGAACGTAGGAGAGATTTATCAATAACTCAAATTCGCGACATCTACCACTCACGATAATCTATATATCGTTCATTAGTATTATGCCGATTAGCTAGCGATACTATTCAGTCTTCTCTGCTCTGCCAATATAGCAATAATATTTATTAACAATAGTCATAACCGATAATTAATTATTGTCTAAGTAGGAAATGTATTCACATAGAAACATAGTAGTCGAGGTATAGAAGTAGGGAAAAATGATTATAGTCCAAACCACTAAGAATCTCACCTCTTTTCATACTTTTTCAAATCTTTATATCATACTTTGGCATTCCTATTTTAAGTCTTCCTCTCTCCGTTTCTTAAAGAAATTAATTAAGGGGAGCCCCGAAAACCTGTTTGATGTAAAACATGAATCGAAAATCCAAAAATATCTCAATCTAAATGAAATTGAAAGAGAATCTGAATTTGCTAATTCTCTCTTTAGAAAAGAAATAAAGCTCTTGATTCGAAATAAGTCTACGTAACTTTGTGTCTTTTGATTGGGAATCAACAGAGTCTTGTAATATTGTTGTTTTTTCAACTGCCAATCATTGAAGGGGTCCCCGTGAAAGTAATGAAGAATATTTGTAGTTGATATTATGTACGCGTCAGAGTATTGGGCATTTAGTTTATTCTTGACCTCGACGAAATGATATACATTTATCCAGAAATATACATAGACTTAATATATACTAGGAGGTATATCAGTATTCAATGTTCGTTTATAAGACTTAAGTATACCAGCTGATCCGCTTAATTCTGTCTAATTTTTCATTACTTAATAACGTATTATTTTTTGTTCTTTAATTTTATTTTAATTATATAAATTTAGTATACGTAGTGATATTCGAAAAAAATTGAGAAAATGCAAACGAAAATGAATTTTATTCCTTAGTTGAAGAAAGAAAAAAAAAATGATCAATTGTAAGAAGTAGAAGACAAAAAGCCCCCGTATCTCTCCTGATGTAAAAGTGGTTTCATTCAAATTCCATGAAATTAGAATATGTTGCATTTCAAATCATGCTGCTTAAAAGTCTTCATGTGCCAAACCCCTTAAATTTAAGGGTTTCCAAGATATTTAAGTATAAAGTTCGAATAACTTGGTTAATAACCATGAATAATTTGGAAACTGTTCGATTCGTCGAAAAATACTAAGATATCTTTTTTGTAGAGCGTTCAATTTCAAACAAAAGTAGCTATGCAGAATCTTTCTAAGTAGATTAGTTCTCGAGATATAAAATCATGTGTATTTTAAATGGAAAATAAAAAGTAGCGATGAGCGATCTCTAAATATTGATAAGATAAAGAGATAAGAGCTGAGTATTCTTGAGGCTCGTTATTTGATCTTGAACAACAAGTTATTGAAAGTAACTTTTGAAAAAAATTAATAGACGGTTTAATTGACCCGCCCTTATATGTCTACATTATATGTGTGGCATAAATATGCTGCCCTTGCTAGCTGCAATTTTCGAACTTTACGCAATCTTGCAAATCCTCAACTTCAGGGGATTTGGCTCATGGAGACGTTTGATCAGCACGGTTTGAGACGCAACGTACTCCAGTTACATGAAATTTGACAGAAACCGCTTTTACATAAGGACAGAAGCGGGGTCCTTTTGTTCGGTAATAAATATCGAAAAAATTAAACTGACTGTTTTGATATTTAATTAACGTCTATATGCGTTTTAATATTTTTTTAAAAATACTTTACTAAGATTAAGCCAGTCGATGTTCCTTTAATTTTGTTTTTTAGTTGCATTAACGAATAAAATACGGACGAAATTTGGTATGTAACGTCGTTATAATAATAATAATAATAATAATAATCGAACAATACATACCGACAACTGAGCAGAACAACATCGTATCTCAAAATTTGGTTCAACAACATCGTATCTTTGTGTATACGACGTAGGAGATACGATGTCGTTGAACCAAATTTTAAGATAGACGTTGTGTTCAGCTCGGCCGTCAATATACATATAATAATTATCGTAGAGAGAATTATTGTAGCGTTGTTCGCACGATATTTATTGTATAACTATAAACATATACACACATATATATATATACATATATATATATTTAAAATTTGATAACTTTATTGACAACTTTTATATATTCATATATTCAAAATAAAAGTATTACCAAACCAAAAACTCTTGAGCATTAATTGACCTAATTTATTACAACAATAATAGCTTTTTAAATACGTTTATGATTAATAAATAGCGATTAGCTACCATTATTATTATTTTTTCTTCTCTCCTTTCAAAATATCAGACATCTTTCGAATCCGGATAATTATACGCATAATAGTATTTAAATAAAGTCTTCAATGTTTTAAAACAATCCAAATCTCAGCGAATTTTTTTATTTTCATTCAAATATTCCCGCGTGGGCTGCGTGCGCACGATGTATGTAGCGCCATCTTTGAAAATCCGAATAGCAATCAAGAGATAGCATGATGGGGCGTTTAGTGAGCGAGACACGGACAAAGATATGCAATAGATGTGTTAGGCATGAGTAGACGCGCCGTGTGGACGCGCAGCTTACACACATGTTCTGTTACGAACAAAGAGATACACGTAGAGTAAGCGAGTGAGATATATTAGGCCGTATGAAGAGAGAAAGAGAGATAGACATAGCGAGTATAGGTAGAATAGTGCGTGGATTTCCTATCCAGCTAAACTGGTGAAATAGAAGAGTCAGCAGAGAGAGATCAGATGCGTAAAGTCCGTGAGCTGACAGGTCGCGGGTTGCGAGACTGATACTTAATAATATTATATAAAATAATAAAATATAATATCGAGGAAAGGGATTGACAGTGTTTTAAAATAAATGAATTGAAAGAAAAAAATAAAAATAAAAATAATCGAGAAATAAATAAGCTCTCCATTGTCCGTTTTACTCGACTTTAAAGAACAACGTCACGACGACAACGACGACGACTACTACTACTACTACTACTAAACTAAGAGACTACGAACATCTACGCACGTATGTATGTACGTACATACGTTGCGTTTAATCAAAAAAACCCCCCCTCTTATAATCCGATAATAATAATCTTTCATCGAAATGATTATCTAGCATTAACATAATAAACTAGTGCTGGCTATTGCAGTTTGTGATAAACAGGGGGAGGAGAGGAATTAGTTAGTTAATTAGTTGATATACACACACATTCTCTCTCTCTCTCTCTCTCTCTCTCTCTCTCTCTCTCTCACACTTTTATTTTCTCTCTTTCTCTCTCTCTCTCTTTCTCTTGCTTTCTCTCTCTCTCTATCTTCGGCTGGATCATTTTAGCTTTGTTAAAATAACACGCAGTGGTATTTACTTAAGTCCTCCCTCGATCGCTCTAATTTTTCATTCGTCGATAAGTGGGATCGCGTGTTCGATTGTTTTCCATAAATAAAAGAAGAAAAAAAAAGAAAGAAAAATAAATACGGTATATGTATACCTCACACTGTCAAGTGAGTTCGTCGGAGTTAGATGGTGTTGTGTGACCAGTGAGAGTGGTGAAAACAAAGAAACATCGCTTTAAAATCGCATTTTGTGTACGGGTGGTTCTGTCCGCCGTCCGAGTCCGCCAGAACGGCAAACCTTCAACGAAGTTTATAAACTTGATAGTGTTTTTCTTTCTGGGACTCTATACGCAGCTGCTCCTCGGTCACTGTGTGCGGGGGTCTGGCTGCTGCCGTGGGGTGTTTTGTGTTTTGTTTTAAACACATTTAACATACATACAGTTTTTTTTTTTTTCGTTTTTTTCTTTTCTATTTCTTTATTTATACAATAATAAATAATTTTCATTTCTCGTTCTCTCGATTAGCCCCCCCCCCCCCCCCCCATGTGGTATAAATGATAACGTCACTGCACAGTTCATACTGCTCCGAGATATTGTAATTCTCGTTGAAAAAACTAAATAATAATAATAATATCGTTAATAAAATAAAAGAAATAAAAAGACTTGAGATTAGTAGTGATATTTATTAGGTGCACATGTATGTGTGAATCAGTGTCGGTGTGCCCCGTTAGCGCGGATTGTGACAATAAACTAAAGATAATAAAAGATAAATCATACCTATACCCCGCAAAACTTAGAAAACATCGTTTACATACGTTAATAAATGTATACATATGTATAACGTAACCGCCACAGTCTTATATACATACGTATACATAGATATACATATGTGTATGAGTAAAGCAGAATTAAACGCGATTTAACAATATTTCGAAGTTAAAAAAAAAAATTAAAAATAATCTGAAAAGTTTGCTTTATCTTTCTTGAATTTAACATTATTATTATTTGGCTGTTTATTTTTTTGTTTCAATTGAAAAATCGCATTGTAACAGAATCGTGTATTCAATATACCGTATACTAAAGAAGGACATACAACGTATTTAATAACCTTAATAATAATAATAATAATAATAATAATAATAATAATAATTATAATCACATAATCGTCGCGAAGTCATCGCACGAAGATATAATAGTAATTGTATACCCTAACCCCTGCAACACCATTCATCATCAGATAAAAGATAGACGAAAATAATTTATATATATAGATGTATATATATAGATATATATAGATATATCTATATATATATATATATATATTTATATACTGTATTATTTTATATTTATAAATTGAAGAAAAGTTCACGTTTTATTATATTCATCGACAACAACAACAACAACAACAACAAATATGTCGTCGCCAAGCGCTGGCAAGCGACGTATGGACACGGATGTCATCAAACTGTATCCTTGACTCAATATAATAATATAACATAACATATAATTATTTAAGCAAAGTATATTAATAACATAAGCTCGCTGGTTGGTTCGTCGGTTAGATTTACATATATTTTTTTTTTCTCTTTAGTTTTTAACTAACGTCAAAATTCGGATAAAAGATCGTTGACATGATCACAGAATGACCCGATGACGGGCTAAAAGGAAATGTGAAAACATATCTCATATTTACGCTCTCGTCCCTCTTGGGAGCCATCGTTTAATTTAGTTCAGATTTCGTATATATACCTATCAGAGTTAATACATGAATTAAATAGTATAATATCGTCATATCGGTTGAGGTATTTTAATACCTACTATCGGTTTCAAAGTTCCTGACCCCTAGCTTTCGAAGAGTGTAACTCGTTGAAAAAAAATCGGAAAAATATGGGACTAGAAGCATTTTGTAGCTTGAGGATTTCTTCTATTCCTCAAGAAGATTCAATTTTTTTCAATCATTAGTTTGTTATTTATGGCGACTAAAGTGAAAAAAAGTGCGGTATTTTGGAGGCTTTTCTGAACACTCAACTTCAACCGCCTGCCACTCGTTTAATAGTAATCGGAAAAATATGTGGATTTTACTGGTGATGCATCAATCTTTTAGAAACACGTCCATGCAAGTAAAATTAGAATTTGACGAAGCGTTCTAAAGTTATTAACAAATATATGCGACAGTGCTATCTCGTCAACGGAAAACGATACGACATCGTATAAAATGTTAAATGATACGTTAAGTACTCACAAATGACGTCCGATGAACGGATTATCGGCAACTTTCGTTTATTAAGAATAAAAAATTATTGTATTTTTAGTTCATTTCAAAAGCATGCCGCGGAAACGGTGTTACATGAACACTGGAGAAAAGTTCGTGAAAAGGCGTAACCCGGACAAATTTCAACACAAACTTGAATTGTCTCGTGGTCATGACTATAAGTTCAGCCACATGTCATGGAAAAGAAATCCAGGCACGAAAAATTCTTTTGGCGATACCCTTGTCGACCCTTACCGAACACTTGAAGTGCTAGAACGAACAGTGGTGTAGCAGTGAAATATTTGCGATTTCAAAATTCAAGCAAGTCTAAAAGTTTGCTGAGGTGACGCACTTTCAAAAAATTTTCTCGAGTGTTCATGTAACATCACTCCTGCGGTACGCCTTTGAAGGGAATTAAAATTCAGTAATTTTTTACTCCCAATAAACGAAAGTTGCCAATAATCCATTCATAGGACATCATTTGTAAGTACTTAACGTATCATTTGACCTTTTTTACGATTTCGTATCGTTTTCCGCTGACGAGATAGCACCGTCGCATATATTTGTTAATAACATTAGAACGCTTCGTCAAATTCCAATTTTACTAGCATGAACGTGTTTCTAAAAGATTGATGCATCACCAGTAAAATCCACATATTTTTCCGATTACTATTAAACGAATGGCAGGCGGTTGAAGTTGAGTGTTCAGAAAAGCCTCCAAAATACCGCACTTTTTTTCACTTTAGTCGCCATAAATAACAAACTAATGATTGAAAAAAATTGAATCTTCTTGAGGAATAGAAGAAATCCTCAAGCTACAAAATGCTTCTAGTCCCATATTTTTCCGATTTTTTTTCAACGAGTTACACTCTTCGAAAGCTAGGGGTCAGGAATTTTGAAACCGATAGTAGATCATACACGCTGCAGGTTTATGTGTATGTTGTTTTTAAATTTTATAGTACAGAGATTCGGTGTTTCTAAACCCATGGCCAAGATTTTTACACACACAAACACGCCACGCAAAGCATAATTGTGTATGTACGTGTTTATGCATTTATACCTATATTGTATTTACGTATATAGGTATTGTATGTACGTAATACGTACGCCCCTGAATCTCATTCCTTATACACACGTCTCGCCTCTCGTTTCTTTCCTCTCGCTCATTCACTCACTCCACAGCACACAGCTGTTTTTCACCAGCTGATTGCGCGACTAGAATACAATCATGGTAGGAGAAGGACGACGACGTGGTGGAGGGAGAGAAGCGAGTGGGAGGGTTGTATACCTACATGTAGGTAGGCATGTATAAGAGTACATACGCACAGGCGCGGATACAAAATTTTGCTGGGGGGGGGGGGGGGGGGGAGCAATTTCTGTTCGATTTTACCTATCCTTCAAAAAATTTGTTCCGAACAAAGAAATAAATTGATAAAATTTTAGTTCGTTATCCATGTAATACTTGCATTTGAATGTTCAGCTTTCTTTGCTTTTATGCAAACTTTGGAAGTATATTTTTCTTTTTTTCAATTTATTTCGAACCATTTGAGCGTCCGGGAGTATGAAAATTGGAAAATACCTAAAATCGGGTAATATTCATAATATTAGGTAACATACATGTACCCAAATCGTCTCCAAATAATTCAAAGAAATAAAAAGAATCCCTTGAAAATTTCAGCTTCTCATTCTGAACCCTAAACTCCTCGCGCAAGGAAGGAATGAATTTCACCATATATTTAAAATGCGAGGCTATATTTATTTATATAGGCTATATATATTAACAATAAAGAGTAATAAAAAAATCTGTATATATCGCGAGAAATTAGTGAGCGTAGGTGTTACTATTTGGGTAAAACTCTATCGTTATGTTACGTTGTCAGTTTTTGATATACGATATTTTAACAAATTAGACAAAATAGGTCGGATTCAAATGATTTATAATTAAATATAGAAATATAAACCATTGCAAAAACATATATATATATATATATATATGTATTTTAAATGGCGAAATTCACCCCCTTTGCGGGAGGGTTTAAGGTTGAGATGGTCAAAAGCTGAAATTTTTAAGGGATTTTTTTTTTTTTTTTTTTTCAAATTTGGAGACGATTTGGGAGGGTTGTCGCCAAAAAATTTGTACCCTAAATAAAGACCACTCTGAACTGTATACATACGGATTCCGTAGATCCACGACACACACCGCATCCCTAGTATTCATCTCGTTCGTCAGCTGATTATTATTTATTCGAACGATGAACTCATTCCTCCCCTCATACTCCTCTCTCTCTCTCTCTCTCTCTCCGCCCCCTCAGCCTCTACCCTGAACGAAATAACGCTGTGTCACTTTTACCCAGTCTAGGCTTCTGTAATTCTGTAAGCATTCGTTGTTAATGTTCCCTTCTTTTCTATTTTTTTTTTTTTTTTTTTTGTTTCTATTTTTCTTTTTTTTGCCATCTATTTCGGTCTTTGTCTCATCTTCGAGTGGGTGTTAGATTCTTTTGTTTTCTGCTTTTTTTTTCTCTTTCTTCTCTTACTCTCATTAGTTATTAATTTATATATACCTATAATACAAACACTCGACGAGTATACAGGGATTTATTTTTGTCGGCCGGTGTACACTTCATTTTGTACAAATCTCTAATTATAGAACGATGATATACTGAACAACGTTATAATTTAAGATTTGTCTACATCGACCCCGACAGAATCGACCTTCCCTCCCTCCCTCTCTCTTTCTCTTTATCTCTCTCTCTCCCACTCACCCTCCTCCTACCACTAAGACACTCCGAATTTGACGCTAATTATTATAGGTATATGTATATTTCTTTTTATTTCGTAGAATAAAATTTTCTCATTCTTTTCAAATCAAATTTGTCTACTTTCAATTATATTAGAAGTTTTTTCTTTTCTCCAACGAACAATGATAATTGAGATGAAACTATATAATGATAGGTAATAATATATGAGATGACTACTTTTTTTTTAACGTGTCAAGATTTCAAATCATTTTATGTATGTATGTAGTATATACGTATAATCCGAATTCTTCAAGTTATAGATATGAGAAGAATTGTTTTTGTTGTTGATAAAATTTAATATCATCAATGAAACGCGTTGGTATGACCGTCTCGCTCGGCCTATCTATCTATATTCCAATTCGAATTCGTTGATTTATATATCAACGATGAATGACTATATGTATATATACGGATAGCGATTAATTGTGTATTACATTGATGTACGTATTTTTATTTTCTTCTTTGTCGAGGTATTGAAAATTGATAACAAGAACAACACATTCACGAATTGTATATGAGAGTAACTATACACATTATTTATATACATGTATATTAATATATATACGATTTTTTGTTAAAACCGTTAATTAAAAACATTCATCAAGGCCATTTTCAATGAATGTATGTATGTACATACTGCGGGTGATTCAGGATGAACCAAATTTCGTGAAAACATTCCTCGAGACGTTCTGAGGCTAAATGCCCTTTACCAAAAATTCGAGGGCCTAATAGTTTCCGAGCTACGGAATATATTAGTTGACCAATCACAGAGCTTAGAGCTGACCGATTCAGGGCCGGGTCAAAAGAATAAAATTAGTAGTGCCCGCGAGTCTAAGCCTGTAAAATTTTATTTTCATTTTTTGACAGGAATGTCGACGTCAGCTACGAAAATCGAAAATGAAATTTCACAGGCTAAGACCCACGGGTACTGCTAATTTTATTATTTTGACTCGCCCCTGACTCGGTCAGCTCTGAGCTCTGTGATTTGTCAACTAAGATATTCCGTAGCTCGGAAACTATTAGGACCTCGAATTTTTGGTAAAGGGCATTGAGTCTTAGAATACCTTGAGCAATATATACCCATAAACTTTGGCGTGCTTCATCCTGAATCACTCTGTACACTTTATATATTGCTTTTTCTCAACTTATATTTTGACGATATATTAATTCGTGAGATAAAATTTTTCAACCTTCAGATCAACAGGTCTTTGTCTCCTGAGGAAAATAAGCCCGGAATTATGTTTATCGGAGCAATATTACTCGTTCAATCGTCAGGGAAGCTGTTAAATACGTGTATAACCTCTTTAGAGTATAGAAATCTCGCGCTTTCGTGTAATTAATCTTAGATACAATTTGAACTACCCCGTCTCTCTGTACAGTTGTTCGTTATCAATATGATTTATATACTCGAGGATGTGTATATACGTGAATGTATATTAGAAAAAAAAAAAACTAGACATAGTTGTGGCTAAATGTTACTTTTAACATTTATAATTTATTTATCTCCTCGTCGGGGTTCAAGGGGCAAACCACTCAATTGCAACACTTTATATGAGCCAATTTCATCGTGTCTCTGCAGACTCACGGAAAAGTCTTCTGCCATTGATACATAATATCTGCAGGGACAATTCAAAAAAAAAAAAAAAAAAAAAAAGAGGAACAGCTGTAGATTTTTAAACAAGGTTCTATTTCGATATTATATATGAATTATTTTTTCTCTCTTCTTCGACTGCAGCTGCCGCTCATGCACTCTTCG
Organism: Macrophya alboannulata; assembly: GCA_949628255.1. Lineage (NCBI taxonomy): Eukaryota > Metazoa > Arthropoda > Insecta > Hymenoptera > Tenthredinidae > Macrophya > Macrophya alboannulata. Next base: position 3,800,706 of record OX451211.1, on the reverse strand, counting down.
CAGTTTTTTCTTTTTTCTAATCAGGCAAACACATCGTCGCCATTTTTACTATTTTCCTTAACGTATTATGTATATTTATTATTTGTTTAACGTCGATTGCAGAATCGAAAGTAAACACGAAGTAACGATATTGGGTGGCCTCAATGAATTTTCCGTTAAATTCTACGGGCCGAGAGGAAGTGAGTATAGAATTTTTCATTGGCATATTATTATTATTATTTTTTTTTTTTACATTTTTTATATTTTTGTAAAATTCAAAATTTACATCGCCGTTTCATTATACGCAAACCGGAAAATATATGTATATATATATATTTTCGAAACTTGAGCTAAAATTGTGAGAAAAATGAGAGAAAAAAAAAACAAAAAAAAAAAATTAATAACCGAAAAAAAAGCCAAAAATTGTACAAAAAAATGAATAAATAACTAAAAATAAAAAATATATAAATTTTGGTCGAAAACATCGCTATAAGTATAAATGCGTTACATATTCAACCTCGCGCAGTTTCTTAAAATAAATCTTGAAAATACTTTGAGACACGTGCGCGGAGAGACTGAAAAGCCGTGACTTAAATAAGAAACAAGAATCACACGATGATTGTAGGTGTAGATATATGTATTTCGAGATTAATGACGAATGATTCTTTGATTTTCTTTTATTTCTCGACATTATTACGTGTCACGTGTACAGTGTAGTCAAATTATAACTGAAAAAAAAAAAATCAAATCGATAGATATAATATAGAAGAATTCATTCAGAATCGTATGTTTATACTTATTACTAAAATAACAAAACACAACACCGCGCTTTTGAATTCAAATTTCGAATGCGCAGTGATCGTCGTAGTCGTGGTCGCGACGCGACCGTTAAATACAATCGGTAGGTACCTTTAAATCTGGGCCTTGGCCATGGTTCTATTGAGTTTAAAATAAACTCTGTATATACCCATCTACGCCTTGACTGCAACTCGCTCGTTTTTATCCGTTGCAATCTTGATGTACGAATTAATTATATCTCATTTTCAGAAAAACAAAAATTAAAAAAAAAAAAAAAAAAATTTATTTGATCAAAAACCGTTACAATTTTGTTTATCAATTTTCTTTCCCCATCCGATTTCGTCAAACTTTGAAATTAAATATTTGATAAAAATTATACCAGTATGTATGTAGTTGATGTATAAATATACGTATATGAGCTATTTCACAAATTCCTGGTGTGCAGGTTTTGTATCTCAAAATTTTTGACTATTTTTTAATTCCTATCATCAATGGTTATTATCCATGAAAATGTGGCAAAATTCATCTCGGTATATTTTCTTTTTTAGTCAAATTTCATGCCATTTTAGATATTTCACGTTTTTGATTTTTATTTTTATTTATTAATTTATTTAGTCAAAGATAAAAAATTTTGAATACATTTTTCAACGGAAATTTTCGGCTCTTTTGATTGGAAAATATTTTCATGTGTCTCAGACAATAGGAAGTCGAAAATACATATACGGTCGAACCTTCTTCCGCAAGTCGGAATTCGGTTTTTTAAAAAGAGAATAGAGTATTTGAAAATTTTGAGGAACGCATAAAAACTGCAGAAATTTGTGAGTCGACTAATATATAGAAAGAAACAAAATAATAAAGAAAATGGAATTATCATTCAAATGTTTATGGATATACGTTTCAGCGCCTTATGAAGGCGGAATATGGAAAGTGAGAGTTCATCTCCCTGAGCATTATCCATTCAAATCCCCATCGATTGGGTTCATGAACAAAGTGTATCATCCCAATATCGACGAAGTTTCGGGCACCGTCTGTCTCGACGTAATTAACCAGGCCTGGACTGCGTTATACGGTGAGAAATAAAACAGAGTATAACATACATATATGTACTTATAACAAGCAGACTTTGATTACTAATACTTCCGTGCAAAAGTTGATAAATTTTTTTCTTCGTAATTATTTCTCACATTTTTCCCGATTTGAAAATGGAAAAACCTATGATACTATAGCGACAATATATATACTAGAAACGTTGAAATCGACTTAACCGTTCGTTCTCTTTTAATCCTCACAGTCATTGCAACTCTGAGCAATGAGCAATGGCTAAATTTTTACAAACATTGGAATATCTCATTTCTTCGTTTACGATCACATTCTCTGAAAACATGATTTTTTCCGGTTATTTTGAACCTTACCAAAGCTATTGATCGATAAAACTGCCGAAATTCCAGCTAAAAATGTGAAGAGTCACTGATATCATATTTAGCTACATTTTTTTACGATAACTCGAGAACGATGCGAGATATCGGGATCAAATTTGGGGAGTAGATTTCTGGCCGCTCTTCTCTACTGCCGATCCATGATTTTTTGAAAAAAGAATCGTCGTTAATTTTTTAAACTTTGCTGAGGTCGATATTTTCTGTTCGAAAACCGCCGTTTTGCAGGAATTTTCCGAGCTAACAAAACGAATAAAGAAAACGCGTTGAGATAATTTAGTTAATATTTTTTGGCTCTCATATCTCGGGTAAACTATTCGCTAAAAAGTCAAAGTACGAAATCATTTCTTAACGATTTATTAACGAAGTAATTGTCAGAATTAGCAAGAGTCTGACGCACCGGTAAACCTACTCTGGGAATATTATTTTGAAATTGGGTATTCGGACTGGAATCCAGATATACATGTTTTGAAATGATAATGGCTCAACTTCATAATGTGTTTTCCCTGGTCAGTGCTTATTTCCGGAACTTGTTTCACACATTACGATTCACTCATCCTTTAATTACGGGGTGGAAAATCTCTGGAAAATTTAGAGAAGTTAGCGGATTTATTAACATAACATATTTGGGATCCATATATGCGCTTGAATGTATCATTCCAGTATGAAGGGAACGTATTTTTCATCCGTTACTCACTTAGTTTCGTTCTACGGTACTCGAAAATTCTCAAGAAACAATCAGAATTTGATACTAGAGAGCAAAAACATCTCTACCAGATTCCGAATCTTTTCCTCAGACTGTTTCGAAGATATGTGGGATTGAGTAATCACCAAAAGCATTATACAGGATTTTTAATTCTCATTAGACTTTACGATGCATAAAAGTAGTCGAGAAAAATTGACTATTCTGTTTCTCTATTCTAAATAAATAAATGAATAAACGAATAGCATATCATAAGTTTATAGAAATTCCATATCCATGCCATATAATCTAAAATATTTTTTCATTCTTTCTATCTTTTCAGATCTATCAAATATTTTTGAATCGTTTTTACCTCAGCTGTTGACGTACCCAAATCCAATCGATCCATTAAATGGAGATGCAGCCGCGATGTACCTTCACAAACCTGAAGAATACAAAAAGAAAGTAGCCGGTAAGCGAGAGAGAGAGACAAAGAAATTAATAAACTGATTCATTATTTATCAGATGAAACAATTCCCATCTTTTTATTCTTGTTTGCTTTTATATAAAAATAATTTGTTATACTCTAAAAAGATCCATGAAAGATTAGAAGTAAGTAGTTATTTCAACGAGTAAATTAGAGTAATTGAAAAAAAAAAAAATACTAGTTTTAAGCGGTTGGTGAAAAAATTAAAAACAATTTTCGTTAACAGATTACGTTAGGAAATATGCAACAGAGGAGGCGTTACGGGATCAGGAAAACGGAGGTACGGGGAACGGGGTTTCGTCTGACAGCGAATCGTCTATGAGTGACTTTAGCGAAGACGAAGCACAAGACATGGAGTTGTAACCAAATATCTTATCACCCGTACCCATATCCTTAATTTTAAAGTCCAAAAAAACAGCATCAATGATAGTTCGTTTGAAAGAATTTAAAAACGTGCTTAATTTTGATCATATATTTATATTTAGTCGTCGTCCGATAAAATTTTTTCCTAAGTAACGAATAATCGGCGACTAGATAGTAAAACAAAAAAAATCAATCAGGATCACGCATCATTAGTTTATTGATCTCGCGTATATAAAATCATCGGTCGTCGCGTATCGGACCGTTCAAGAAAACGTCGACTGACCGTCACGCTTATTATCCTACGATCGTATTAAATTTCTTATCGGCGGCTGATTTTAAAATAACTATGTTAAGAAGAAACAGGAAAGAAAAGAAAATATATCATTTTTATAGTTTAATCATTTTTTACTTTAAAAAGAGCCTAACAAATTATTTTCGGATAAATTATACGCAGATTATTTTCTAACTAACTAAGAAGGAAAATCAACTGGGCAAAATATATTTTCCAAATTTTCCTGACTATGAAAAAGAAAAAAAAAAAAAAAAAATGGCGTTCTCTAAAAAAGGAGCTCTCCCACCTTAAATCCTATCTTAGATTTCCCAAAATTTACCTAATCACAGGATGCAAAGCTGCGACCATATCCATCCAGGGTTTAAAGCAAACTTCAAACGTCGATTGGGCGATGATATCGATTCCACATCACCAAAATCAACTAGATCTTCAATACAAGACAATCTGACGCTACTTTCTTCGATGATAACCGATGAAGATATTGGGGAATCATTTTCGAAAAATTCTAACATGGATGTAGACGTGGATTTTGATGAAAACAATGTCCTATAACGATGGAAGAAAGATTAAAAAATCCTCCGTAAAGTGAACTAACTTTTTACTTTGGAAGTTTGTTCAGCTATTATCTTTGCACGGTAATGATAGGCGACTTATAGTTTGTGTAATTATTATTTATTATTATTATTCTTATTTGTTAGATTTATTATAACGACTGTTCAAACAAGAGATACTATAAATTTGAAGATAACAAAGAAAAATAATCAAAAATACCAGACCTATCAGACTCGTTATTCGCAAGTATTATCTTGTGATTGTATTCACTTTGGAGACCCAAATCTGCAGTTCAATTGTATCTATATACATACACAAAATCGCCAAAAGCTACATGATACTATATATTTAAAGCTCAAACTCTCGATCTGGAAACTTTCTAACTTAAAAAGCATCGCAGTCTCACTTTTTAATAGAAAAATGAAGATGCGAGGATTAATCTATCTTATGTTCCAATGGAGTTTTAAAAGATCTGATCATTCGAAATGATCATATTTTTTTTCTTATCTACGGAAATTTAGAAAAGTTGATATCAACGGAATAATCGTGTTAAATTTCACCGACTCAAACGTGAGACTATTTGAGATACGTCTTAGAAAAGTTCGATTAATTTGAGTTTAAAATGAGTTTAGATAGGTTTTAGCTATATTGTATTGGCTAGTAATGAGTGAAAGGTGTTTCAAGGATTCCTCTTTAATTAAAGGGAAAAAATTGTATCAAGTTTTGAATAGAAACAGAAAAAAAAAAAAAAAACTAGATGATAGAATTATATTTCAAAAATTTTCTACAAACTTATGCGAAACAAAGAGAGATATTATTGCAAAAAATCGTTCATTTCGTTCATCGTTCATATTTTTTTTCTTCCCCCCGATCGATTAAATTTGTTTGTATCTTCGAATTTTGAAAATTAAAAAAGATTGAAACAACATACGGGCTGTGTTTAAAACAATACAATTTTCGTTCCGGTTTGATGAAAATTAGATTTTTTTTTTTTTTTTTTTAATAAATTTCTATAGGGCCTATCGGATGTCTCATTCCTTGTTCATAATCGGTTGTCTCTGATCTTATTGAGTTCGTTAAAATAATTTTATAACTTGAGACTGTTATTGAAAACACGATGATTTCGTTTTATCGCTTTGTTCTATCGTTACACATGAAACACCTAATTTTGAACCAAGGAATTATTTGCTTGTGACAATACAGTCTCCATTATTAACAGTAATGATCGTAATAACGATAATAATTGTTAGTGGTAATCACATTCGAAAAATGGAAATTTATGTGTTTACGGTTTAAAACAAAATTAAATAGGGATAATATCTGAGGCAAATTACATTGTCTAGATTAATGCTGCATAAGTTCACTGCGCAAAGATATTATTATTTGTATTTTTATTATTTGTATTTTTATTTTTTCGAAAATCTTGATGATTATTATTTATCAATAATTAATCGGAATTAATTTATTTATATTATTGATTATTATTATTATTATTATTATTGTTATTATTATTATTATTGTTACTTGAAATATAGATATACAATACATCATATGTGCATAATATAGGGAATTTCTGCGGATCAGAAAACTAAACGCAATATTCGTATTTTTTTTTGTTCTTTATTAGATCTCTTAACATCATGATAAAATACATACATATACTTATAGTTAATATTAAAATAAGTTAATAAAATTTAATTTATACATGTTATTGATGTTCGTATATTATTGAAATGATAATAAATAACAATTTTACCGTTTATCGAACAATTATAAATCTTATAGTATATGTCTTTTAAGTTTCGCGAAAGATAAGATTTTTTTTTTTTTTTGTTCTTCGTTTCCAATTTATTCATTCCATCTTACATCGAGTCATCGAAGAACTTGATAAAAAAATAGATAGAAATTTTTCGAAAAAATCGAATTGCTAATTAGACGGTAATAACGCTTTGCAAATTATCTCTCTTTATTTACGTTATAAAATTGTATAGGTATTCTCATTATTTCATCTCGTTATTCTACATCACGTTTTTAATATTTATGTTAATTCTTTGCCTGCCAATTAGTCTATAAACAATTATTACCATGATACATAGAGATAATCGAGCACACTTACAACAACCCTGTATCGGGACAAATTATATAGGTAAAATTTATTTCGTCTATTCAATATATTTTCAATATCTTCGTAGTTTAACGTACACATACATACATGAAATATAAATATGGTAATTTCGATTCAATCAATTTGCACAAAAACGTGTTACATTACATATTACAATATATATATTTATTATTTATGAATCGTAGTTACTGCAAGCCCGTTTAACTAGCAATACCAATTTACCATTGTCTCCTCCCCTAAAAAAAAAAAAAAAAAAACAATAATAAAATAATACGTTTCTCTTAATTTATTAATGTGAGATCAGCGCGGGAGTCTGTTCCGAAACTGGCACAATCACTGCATCGCTAAGATGCAGTAAAAAGCGTTAAAATTTCGTGTTACATTTCAACCACCGATGATAATTATGTATAAATACAAAATATAGTAACGTTTTTGAATTATCTACGTCGAGTTCCTTGACTATTATTTAAAAAACGTTTATTATATGTATTTACTATTTTTAATCGGTACCACTGTCGCGAAATACATTGATCGATGCAGTCTTCTGCTTTATGAAATGTTGATCAATTCGGATACGTGTTGAAAAAGTTCATCACCGTAGCTCACAATTGCGAATATTAAATTAATAGACTAAACCAAACGTTGAAAATCCAATGTAATGATAAGTATATATTTTTTTAACGTGAGAAAAAAAAAACGCTTTTTCTGTTGTTAGAAAAAAATAAAGGGAATTTTAGAAATCGAGTATAAATTCAAACTATCATTAATATTGTTGAGTATTATACAGATAATTATATTATACACACACACAATACTTCTGGGTTTAAAAACGAAACTAATAAACTATAAAGTGAAGAAGATTATAGATAGAATTCTATATTTAACTAACAATTTAGAATCTTCATATAAAATAATTGATAATTAATTATTATAATCCTGAAATTTGTTTTCGACACAATTTTATCACGTTTATGATACAATATAATAGAGTTGAAACAAGACCCGTGGGAATAAAATTGATTTTGAAAAAAAGAAAAAAAAAAACTGAGGGATTTATAGACGAGGAAGTACTACCTATACGCTATTACGTATAACGTAGTTGAATATGATCGTGTTAATAAGGATGATAATCGTATCGACGTAATCATGAATATATAAAACAATCGTATCGTCGTAAATGTAACGTTATATTTTATCGAAACAAAAAGGAAAAGGAAAGAGAGGGGGAAAGAGAGAGAGAGAGAGAGAAAAAAAATTGTTTTTAACGAGATAATAATAGTTATTTAATATAGTGATTAATTATAAGTAAAACTGCAGCGTGGGTGAACGTATAAACGCGACCGCGCGAAAGACCAACCCGAAGAATTGATATTAAGAATAATAATAATAATAATAATAATAATAATAATAATAATAATAATAATAATTTAAATAACAGTAATCTAACGGTACTCGTGATCTTTTTTATTAGATTGCGGGTGTAGATACCTATCCCGTCGTTCGAGTAGACGACGTGTTATAGCAATATTTTATCGTGTTTAATGATGGCACGGAGAAGTAAGATGAGTAAAGACGAAGGAGCGAGCGTATTATAGAATTATTTTTCAATGCCATTTGGTAAATTAATAACGAGCAACGTTAATGTATGTGTCTCTTATAGTCTTGTTATAAGAAAATCATTGGTCTTGGGTTTTTTTTTTTTTTTTTGCGATTCTCTTTGGAACAGTTAGGCAAACGGATTAGCCCTCAATTTGAAAATATTGTTCTTATTATTAATTAACAGTAAATAAATAATTAAATGCGAATAAAGAAAACCGTTAACACTCAGCTGTTCTCGTATATAGCAACACGAGGTTTACAAAATGAACTTTAATATTAAAAATATTTATTATATTATAAATACAATATATATATATACATAACAAATATAAATGATGAATATATTATATTGAATTACTAATAATTATTAAGCAAAATGCAATTTTTTGGTACAATAAAATGAAAACGTAATTTTTGGTGGATAATTTATTATATCTCCTATATTATCACATACATATCGTAATCTCTTGTGTCTAGTATATTATCAATTTATCAATATTCTATATCCTCGCCGTCGGTTTTTTTTTTCTTTTTTTGTTTTCAACTATTTGTTATCGTTAAACAGTTTTGTCGAGATATAATGACATTCAAATTCAAATTTCGAACCCCTTAATTCTGCATACGATATTCAATTGTTCCGATTTCGGAACACTATTCGAATTGCAAATGCATCTCTTTGCCACGATGAAGAAAAAAAGTAATTTTTCATTAACATTTTTCCTTATCGTGTCATCACACATCTATCATCTCCGTGATCAATTTATAAATATTCTACCAATGTGCATTAATTTTTTGTCGACTGATTGTTATCGTTAAACAGTTTTTATTGAGATGTGATGGCATTTAAATTTAAATTTTGAATCGCCTAATTTTGCATACGACTTTCAATATTGTTTCGATTTCCGAACACGATTCGAATTAAAAAACGCAACACTTCGATACGGTGAAATCAAATCGTAATTTTTTCCAACATATTCTGTCTTCTTTCATAAAGATTTTTTCTTCTTCTCGAGACGTGGCGGAATTCAAGTTCAAATTTTGTTTTATTTTTCACCGTCTGGCTCAGACTTTGAATCGTACAAAAAATGAGAGAATATATAAAGAAGCGGATGATCGTAGCATATATTCTGAATGGAGTGTAGGAGCTGTAGTCAGCGCGCTAGTTTACTGAACGAGATTTTTATTCCCATCTTAAATAGATGAAAGAAAATTGCGCACGCAACCCTTTCTGGTCCAATATTCATCCAACAGTCTATGATACATCGTTTATTATTTCTTCCGTTCGTACATATCATTCATCGTTGAAAAACATCTTCTCTTTTAGCTGTGAAATTTTCCACAATCTGAATTAGCATCAGCTCAATTACCATGCGGTGACAAAAAATTTTCCGCTTTTAGAACGCAGTTTAAATTCACAAATCAAACGCATTCAAGAAGATTCAATTATACAAGGGCGCATAATATATCATCTTAAGATAATTCATATTCCAAGTAGGATATATCGAGCAAATATTTGCAATAATCGAATGGAATAAATGAAAACGTGTAGCTGGAAAATCGATAAAGCTGTTTCCATAAGGGAAGTACATAAATAACGAGATTTCAGATTGAAACTTCTAACGAAAATTTCGTTATTATTTACAATCGTCTTTTAATATTTCATTCCAGCGGTTGAAGAGCGCGGCATTATGGAACGCGGCTTTAACAGCTACCGATTATCCAGCACGCATTCACAATCCACTCTCCCATACCTTACACACAAACGCACATACATCCAAACACATCCATACGCATACATCAGTACGAAATCGCATTCAAGTCAGTCGCTCCTCAGCCGCCGGCGTGAAGGCAGTTGTAATGTTGAAATTGGAATGCATGTGGCATATGTATGCTGTTTATGGATATTTATTCGATCGAGTTTCGCGCGTTGAAACAGTCGAAGGTCGTTGTAGTAGTATGTAAAAGCATAGAGTAATAAAAAAAAAAAAGTAAATAAAACGAATAAAGAGTAGAATCTCTGTCTTCGATATCATCGTGAAGCATGTGCAAAATAATCATAGACTACGAAGTGTGTGTGTGTGTTGGGTGTTCCGTTATACATTTGTGTTGGTAAAGTGTGTTGTTTAAACCCTATTTGACCGACGTACTTACGCACCGATTGGTTAGCGACGACAAATCTAAAAACAATTGACTGTGCACAGTGGAGTGACAGAAAACGAACAGTGATTTTCTGTTTTAATTTAAACCGCCAAAATTTTGATTCCCAAATATTTATACAGGGTCGTGTGTGATCTTTGAATGTGAGAAAGCCCTAAGAGAAATGAGATTTTCTTGTCTCTATTCAAACTAATTATATAAAATACATATAAATGAGGATTTATTAAAACGTTTACGCCGAGAACGACACAGACTTTGGCTTTAGCTAAGGAGCTACGTCATCACGATCTTAAAGTAAGCATTCGAAATGTTAGATATGTTAATAAGTATAGTGACATACATATACGGTATAACCATCTATATCTATATACATATGTATACTCTAAGAAGATAGAATATCTCTGTTTTTTTATTCTCATTTTTACCATTTCGTTTCGTTACTTACAAAATAAGATAAGCGAAACAACAAACAATTATCGAAAGAACGTTTTTAATTCATAAATTACATCAAATTTTCTTATATCGATCATTTCTTCGTGAATTTACAATTTTAGAAACATAAATCGTTCGATTTTTTACTCGACTTGTTATTCGATAAAACGAAAACATTCAATCTCTCTGTTTTTTTTTTTTGCACTTTTTTGCACACTGGTTATAAAGCTATATTGCTCAACATCACAAACATGACTATTGTATCTGAAAAAAAAGAAACAAAACCATAAACATATAGTATACACACTTGTTTTTGTTTATTTCTTTCCAATAACCGAAAAGGTCACAAATATAGTCACATTGCTGCAATGATTTGAGTAATCTATCATTAAACAGTTCTTGGCGTTACAATAAAATTATATGCACTTTGAATGTGTCCTTTCCTCACTCAGTTGCAGTTGTAATTTTTTTATTTTTTAATTCATTTATTAATGCTGTTAATATCTTGAAAAATTTCAGCAACCACATACATATCTACCTGTTCGGCTACTTTATTGTAGACATCTTCTTTAAGCCACTCTTTAAGACATTAAACGTCCGGAAGATGTATTTTAGACGTCTAAAGATCGTTTGATGTATCCAAGATGTGTTTTGAGACATCCAAACAAACAGATGACACTATAGAGAGAACATCCTGCAGATGTATTTAATGACCTTTTAGACATTGTGTTAGCTGCAGAGCAGGGATTATAATACCTACCAATCAACTCTGTTTTGTTTTTGCCAAAAAAAAAAAATGAGAAAAATAAAATGAACATGAAAAAAAAAGAACGAGACCTGTAGGTTGATACATCACTAAAGCATCTTAAACCAGTTTACAAATAATAAAAATTTAGCGATCTTTATTCTTGGATATATTATTTGTAAAAAATAAACATATCGAGCGTACCGAGGATCTCAGATTCTGAGAGTCTTGAACCTTTCTTTTGAATTGTGTATGATTAATATTTGTTAATTTTTATTTGCTCTAAAATATCGATTGTAATCACTGACTGTAATGTTTATCTCATCGGTAAGCCGTGATCTAAGACTGTTGACTCGAAAGTCAAATCTTAAATGGAAAAAGGAGTGAAGATATTCTCAATGCAAACTTTAATTAGAATTTACTATAAGCTTTGAATTTTGATACTTTCGGTTCAGAAATCCCAGTATAGAATTTAACCAAGACTCTAATTAGAACAATTAGCAACTAGGCAATGTTTGTCCATAGAATGAAGTAAGAATAGAGTTATTGTATTGGGTAACGAGTCGGTTTTCTCTGTATCATAATGTAGATACTCTTAGTGTATGCCGCTGTATAGGGATTGTATACCGATTGATGCTCCATTCTGTTCTTTCATAGTAGAGCAAAAGTTCACCCACTTGTGAAAACTGAGAAAGTTTAAAAAAAAATAACAAAATAAATAAATAAAAAAAAAGATTGGTCATCGTACTCCGATGAAATTACATCATATTAATAATTTGCCAATATTATAGCCCACAAGGCCGAAATACGTCTTAAGATATTCTTAAGTCATGTTAGTTATGTCACTTTTCAGACACCTTTTAGACATCTGTAAAACGTTGAGAGTCTGAAGAGATGAGTTGAATGTCCAACCGAGTGACATAAGACATCCTACAGACGTATTTCGGTGGTTTTTTTCATACATTATGCCATCATATTGTTTATATCATTTTAATAACACGGTTTGAACTGTTTCTTTAATGAAACAGTTGATCTTAACGTTGATCTGACGTTGGTCTTTGTCTTTCGATATGCCTTGAAAACTGATATGAACAACAAAGAAGAGCATTTGAGTGGAGGAGTGGTGAACACACCCATTTAGTAAAAACAAATGACTTACAACTTATGTTTTCTGTTTAATATACATACTACAGTTATTTTTTTGTGGGCATTTTTTTCTTCGGTATAGCATCACACTTTATTCTCAAAAGTCGCGGTTTTGTGATTAGTAATAAAAGACACAAAACACACGTATAACACAAATTTGAAAATACAAATTCATGCTAAAACTTGAGTCAACCAAAGCTGCAGCTTGATCCACTGGATCAGTTGTGTTAGATGAACCAGATCTGAAAGCGAATATTATTAACGGTCAACTAACATTTCCTAATGTCCATCGGGAGTTGAAATAATGCCTCAAATTCATTAATTCAATACTTTGAGAGCGGTATATTCAGTATTTACAAAACTATTATTTCTAAATTGTTTTTATTTCATTTTCAGGCAATGATGAATCTACAATGATACAGGACTAAGAGAGTCCTTAAAATTTGACAAAAGATATCAGAGGTGTGGGACCTCGGGAAAATTCAAGATGGGGGAAATCCTGGGTTCGGCAAGTTTCCTTCACTTGGGTGACATCGTCAGCCTATACGCAGAGGGAAATGTTTCTGGATTTCTCTCTACTCTTGGGTAAGAAATATTTTCATCGTTTAGAAATTTGCCAAATATCATTATTATTTCAGGAAAAAAAACATAAATAAATAAAAATAAAAACTCCGACAGATATGAAAATTGAAAAGTTGAAGTTTACACAGTTTCATTATTTAAAAAAAAAACTTAACTAGGAGCACATTTTTCTCCTCCAACCTCTTCTGTCTTTTATAGACCAGTTTTCTGTGAAACTTGGGTTGTTGTTACATGAATATGATATCGTCACATTGATGCTCATCAAGCCTTGCAATATCTTGTTACAATATCCATGCAAAGTTGCATTTACGTATTAAATAACGTTTACTAAATTTACTAGAATTTATTAAATTGTAGGAACTAAGTTGGAGAGAAAAACGGATCAAAAATAGCTAGCAAAATGTTGAGTGAAACGTCTGGGGGACTGTGGAGGCTTTAAAATCAATGGAAAAATTGGCGTTCACTTAATTTTAGACGTCAGTCATTTAGAGTATATTTACTAAAAAAAAAAAAAAGACTAAATCTAGTTTAAAATATTAAAAAATCTACTTTTATTAATTCGATTTCATTACGAATATTTAATCTTCAGCGTGATACGTCCAAACTATATGCGAAGCTGATTCTGCTGTACGTTCGATATTTAGATCCTTAGTAGCCGAAAATAGATTATCGGATTTTCTAATTTGTTTATTTTCTTGAATGATCAGAATTAATGCGGTCTTGAAATTCTGGTACACGTGTACCTGCTGTAACAAGTCAGATAAAATCGTATAATTCATACAGATATTACAATAATACTATTTGAAAAATTGATAAACTTAATTCCTTAAACACATTTTTTTTTTGTTCAAATATTCTCAACGTTTCACGATCTAAAAAGTCAAAATATTGAGCAAATGAAGAACAAAATAATTTGATTCGGTCTATTTATATCGTAGTATACGCTTTAGGTATACGTCACGCTGCCATGCGGACGTCGCAAATGTCTATGTGACGTCACAGATCGCTTTTAAATAAACATAGGTCATACTGCATAAAGGCAATATCCATATTCGTAAAAAAAAAGACAATAGAACCGTTCTATAACATCGAAATCTCTTGAAAAATAGATCGAAATAGTTGTTCTCGATGTGAAGAAAAAAAAAAGAACGACAATATTTTCGTTAAATGGATTTTCAAATTATTCAAAGCGACTGACTTATCGATCCAAAAAAAACTTTTTTGAGGTATTAATACTGTATCTACGTCACACAGATGACGTCATAAGTCGCGTCTACAACCGTTCGGTCACGTGGTGGTTAGAAAAACGCAAATTTTGACCAAACTAAGTAGATTATTTATTCAAAAACTGAATTTCTGCAAACTATATGCAACATTCTATGAGACCGGAGGCTGAAATCAGATGAAAACGTCTTTTTTCGTTAAAAAAAAAGCGAAATTTTCGTTAAATATGAGAGCAAAATGGCGGCTGTTTCAACGAAATTCTATTCTTTTTCTCCCATCATTTGCGAGACTAATTGATCTGAATGTGAATAATGAACAGATGAATAAAAAGAACTGGGTAGAGGAAATACATACGTAGATGTATAGCTATTCATTAGTTACGCTCAATGTTTACTTATTAACAGCTGTTATGCCATATCATAAGCGTTTCATATAAAGCGCATAATTTTTTACCTTGAAAAGTTTTACCCCGATCTTGTTAGGAAACTGGGTGAACTATTATGGAATGATTCTTAGTCGATATATTATATAGCCTACGTTAAACGCAATTTAAAGAAAGCGCAGCGGTTCAAAACGCCGCAATCTTTATCAGAAAAAAAAAGTTAAAAAAAATTTGAATTCATTTGGAGATACTGATTATTTTCAATTCAGACATGGGAAACAAAATAAAAATTGAATTATTGAGAAGAAAAAATTTTTATCGGGAGGCAAATATATTTGAATGTCGAATCTTTTTTTTTTCATCCCAAAACCCATCTCGTCTTGTATATTTATATATCTATATTCGTTTCCGTGAATCGTATCCCGCGCGTATCTTATAATAAGATCGTTGGTTATATCATGCACGCGTATTATATTGAAATTTTTTGAACGTTGTAAATGATGAATTCAGAGGAACCGTGGCGAGGTAAAAAATCGTGGCCATTTGTACATAATACGTTACAATATGTGCATGAATATATATCCTCTGAATGGGTTTTTTTATTTTTTTTATTTTTTAATTTCTTCATATAGATCGTTTATATAAAACTCGGTAATTTTAAAACTGATCAACAACTAAATCATAGACCTATAACGATCATCGAAATAAAGAAATTTCAAAAATATAGGTCATCCTGAAACTTATCGCTGTGTATTTACGTTGCGTCAAGAAGCTTTAATTCTATGCTCATAACTTTGACCGTATAACTCTATAAACGAATTAACTATGTATACACGTAACAGGCGATATACGCTAAAACCGTAGCTACTAACCGCAGTCTCATCTTATTATAACTCACAATGTGACTTATAATTATCAACGAAAGCATGGCCTGCCCTAATATTGATCCGTATAAGTCTTCGGCTGATTGTGAGTTAAATTTAGAGGAAATGAGGACTATATTTGTTACAGTATGGGTCAAAGGGGCCAAAATCTTTTTCACGTCTATTAATAAACTTCGTTTTATCGATTTTGTTCCCTTTAAATTTGGTCAAATAGAATAGTAGCAATTTGTACTTTCATATATACTCAATTTTTTATATCCTCGAAAGAAAAAAAAAAAAACAAAGAGATTTGAAACGAGGACGATTGGAAACTGAAAATTTTTACGTTTATCTATATTTTTTTTTTTTTTTGTTTGAAAACATTCGGCCCAGTAGTTTCCGAGATATCGTTGAAAACGTTTGAGGACGTTCGATTTTTGGGGCGATAGTTTAACCGGAAGTTGACACTGGGATTTTGTGGCGCGAATAATTAGAAAATAAACTACAACTGCAGTTTATAATCATTCTTTAAGAAACAGTACCAAGACTAGGTTTACTTTACTTTTTTTTACTTCTCAAAAACAAAACAAAAAAAAAAAAATCGTCGGTATTTCGGAGAAGAAAGATATAAAAGCGCAAAGATGCCCACGTGAGTCTTTTTTTCTTCTTTAATATCCGGTTGTGTGGTTTCCGAGGTATAATTTAAAACGTTCGAGGAATTTCGGTTTTTGCAACGATACTTTAACCGGAAGTTTACTTTGGTACGTTGCAGGGCGAACAATTTAAAAATAAACTACGTACATTAATTATTCGGAATAATTTTCGATTCACAGTTCCTCAAATTCGTGCGAATAAACGTTTGTATCTTTTTCCACTGTGATACTGACGAAGATATGTAAAACCGCGATTTCCTGGAGGCGTAAGAAACCGCAATTTTTTTTTTCTTTCTTTCTTTCAAAAGATAAACTATCGTAATGCAATCAACAAAGTCGGATTTTTTTTTTCTATAGAATGAGAAATTCGAAGGAATTGAAAATCACGAATTCATATAAATAAATATTCTACGTACATTCAATATCAAATAGCACCTTTCTTATTGAATTTTATTCATAAATATATCGATTTAATGAATGATTATAGAATTATATTTGTTTATAAATTTGTAAATTGTTTAGCTAATAAAATCTAATTCCAAATTCTTTACTGAGAAAAATTTTGAAATAAAATTTATTCTGTAAAATGGGTCACATACATCATAAGGTAGAATTAAGGCATCTATTATTCTATCTACTTAACGTTTATTGACTATAATTTATTGGCCGATTGTATTGTATTGAAAAGAAAACAATGGGTAGTTTAAATAATTCACAGAGCATCTATTACTTGAAAGAATTTCTACAACGTTATATGTATAAGCATAATAGAGAATTAACTCAGAGTCAAATAGTTATTACATTTTATCACGAATAGTAAATTATTCGATCTTTTAACATTGATCGTAGCAGTTTTTACGATTTTTTCGATTATACTTGAAAATATTTTACATAATTTTCTTGGTCATGATAGTTTTCGAGGAAGTTTTCAAGTTGACGAAAAAAGATAACGTTCTTTGACCACAATAAGTTTATTATTGTGGCTGGTAAAATTTGAAAATAATAAAAGTTGTATGGAACGAATATCAACATTCTGAACAACGAAAAGCTTTGATCAGGAATTTTAACGGTGCTAAAAATATTTTTTATACGAACTATGATCACCCTGAAGGGTAAATAGCGTATTTGATGAAATTCATCTTCTCCCTGTTAAAATTCATCAAATCGTTAGCAGCCTCCTTGATGATTCCCTGTTATATTTTGCTTTTTTTTCTACTTCCGCAGAATACTCTATTGTACTTTACACACAGAGTATTATTTTAATTTGTATACTTTACACAGAATTTTTCGCAGACATGCAATCAGGCCATTAATAATATTAGAAGAATGCAGAACTTGTAAATAAATCTAGCATGAAATCTACTTTGATCTGTTAATAGGTAAAAGATAACTTTATATATGTTATAACAGAACCCAGTTTATGCGTAAACTATAAATTAAAACTTTGATCTCCATTGTCTCCGGTAAAGCTAATACCCCATTTTTAAAATTCCCCGGAGTAAAATTAAACCTATCTAGTTTTTGTACTGACGATAAAAGCAAGATTATCGAAGCCTCTTATGAATTTTCATCAATTTTATGCAGAAAAATTTTTCTTCTTCAAATATTCTTCCAAACCATCTTCAATTTTCATATTTTTACGCATTAACAGAGGAAGTTTTTATCTCCGATTAGTCGGAGGATATCCTTTATCACTTTTATCTGCTTTGCTTTATCCGTCTCGACAGAATCAGCTACAAAGTACAAAATTGTTTAACTCCTGAAAATGATTTTATCTTTTTATTTATTTATTTATTAATCTTTTTCATTTTATTTACACAGGCTGGTCGACGACAGATGCGTCGTTTGCCCGGAGGCAGGTGATCTGTCTAATCCTCCGAAGAAATTTCGAGGTAATTAAAAGCGATTTTGATAAAATATGAGAACTAATTTTGCAGATGAAATGAGCGATTGATCAATTTTTTAAAACTCATTTTTCAGATTGCCTATTTAAAATATGCCCAATGCACCGTTATTCTGCTCAAAAACAGTTCTGGAAAGCTGCTAAACAGAGCGGTAGTTCAAGCACAGATGCTGTATTGCTCAAAAGACTTCACGTAAGAATGATTTGATGAAATTTTAATTCTTATTAACGTTTCGGAGAGCATTTTTCTCTCTTACTTAACTTAAACTCTTCGAATATTCATTTCCTTAAGTCAAAGATAAAGTTAAAAAAAAACTGTCGATTTATTCTCTTTCAGCATGCGGCTGAGATAGAGAAAAAACAAAATGAAAGTGAACATAAAAAACTAATGGGCACTGTTGTTTCCTATGGAAATGTTATTCAGGTAAGTTCGGTATCTAATTGATGAAAAAAAACACTGTTTCCTTTCATTTTCGTTGATCATTATCATCGTATTTTGAATCAAAAACTAATAATGAAGTCCTTTATTCCAGCTGCTGCATCTTAAGTCTAACAAATTCCTGACAGTAAACAAAAGGCTTCCAGCATTGCTGGAAAAGAATGCCATGAGGGTGTACTTGGATGCGAATGGTAACGAGGGATCGTGGATCTACATCGCCCCATTTTACAAACTCAGAAGCCATGGTGACAGCGTAGTAGTAGGTGACAAAGTCATAATGGAGCCAGTGAACGCCGGAAGCCAGGGATTACACGTAGCAGCTAACTACGAGCTAAGTGATAATCCCGGCTGCAAGGAGGTTCGTCTTTCACAGTTGGATGTTATTTCGAAATGAAGTTTACGAATCATTCACAAAATTTATCATAGTGATTTGTCGGTATGAATAAAGTCTTATGACCGCAGGTAAACGTCGTGAATTCTTCAACGTCATGGAAAGTGACTCTTTTTATGGAGCACCGGGAGAATCAGGAGGAAATACTGAAGGGGGGTGATGTTGTGAGGCTCTTTCACGCTGAGCAAGAAAAATTCCTAACTATGGATGAGTACAAGAAAAAGCAGCACGTTTTTTTGAGAACAACAGGCAGGACTAGCGCCACAGCTGCGACTAGTAGCAAAGCCTTGTGGGAAGTTGAGGCTAGTATTAAAACTGTCTGGAACTTATATGTTTGATATTATCTCTGTGATTTTAACTCAGATAATGAAACGTGTTTATATTTCAGGTCGTTCAACACGATCCTTGTAGAGGCGGCGCTGGACATTGGAACTCGTTGTTCAGATTCAAACATTTAGCTACTGGACAGTATCTAGCTGCTGAAATCGACACAGATGAGCCACGAGAAATGACAACAGGCAAGCGTGGTAAGGCATGCGGAATGAAGGCGGTGTATTCCGCAACGTTGCACATATTTCTTTATTATTTTAAATAAACATCACCTCTTTAAGCCTTTTACTATCCTTTTTTACTCTGAATGTCTAGAATGCTCGAACACAATGTGAAACACGAATGATATCTATGTCTAACAGCCACAATAAAGAAAAGAAAATTGATATTGTCTAAATAAAATGTTGATAATTGACTTTTTAGAAACTTGCACGGTCTCATAATTTACTATTATGTACCTAATACTGTTCTTCGCTATTTCTTAATTGTCTATAACGCATGACTAGATCCAAAATGCTAGAATACAAACTCCTCAATTCGAACATCTCAGCCATTTTCTCCCTTTTATTCTTCCCTCAGAACCAATAGGTCCTGTTTATCGGCTGGTATCTGTTCCTCACAGCAACGAAATAAGTTCTCTATTCGAATTGGATCCTACAACATTGACCAGAGGCGATAGTCTCGTACCACAGTCGTCGTTCGTCAGGCTTCATCACATATGTACAAATACTTGGGTCCACTCTACTAGCGTACCGATCGACAAAGATGACGAGAAGCCGGTCATGTCTAAGGTAGACCTTTGGAGTTGAATTCTGAAAAAATCTACAGCACGTTTAGATCTTTGGAAGTGTAAAATCAATCAGGAAAACACATTTAGTGATTGTTTTCTATATTTTCCTCAGGTCGGCTGCGCCATAAGCAAAGAAGACAAAGAGGCCTTTGCCCTGAGGTCTGTTTCTCCGGTTGAAGTACGCGATTTAGACTTTGCAAATGACGCGTGTAAAGTATTGGCTTTAAGTAGCGGGAAACTTGAGAGAGGAACTATTTCGCACAACGAGAGAAGGGCGGTGACCAGTCTGCTTCAAGACATAGTTTACTTTATCGCAGGCTTTGAGAATGATCAGAACAAGTCCGAGGCGCTTGAATTGACCGTCTCTAACGCTCTGAGAGACAGACAGAAGCTTTTAAGAGAACAATATATACTCGGACAACTTTTTAAGATTCTTCAGGTAAACTACACGTTTCAAAAACAAAAAAGTGTCAAAAAACCATCTCAAAGATGAAATTTTAATCTTCAACATGGTTTTTGAACATTGCTTTTCAAGATGCAATTTTCTCCCTGAGTGTATGACAGATATACACCAATCGCGTTGATGTATTAACTCTTTTCGTATAATTTTTAGGCACCATTTTTAGAATCAGCTGCCGGCGAAGGACCTTTTCTTAGAATAGAAGAGCTCAACGATCCCAGACACGCTTCTTATAAATACATGTTTCGGTTGTGCTATCGAATCCTGAGACTGTCGCAACAGGATTACAGAAAAAACCAGGTAGATTTGCTTGGTATTGAGTGACGCTAAAAAAAGATGATAAAACTTGACGATAATTTCTCCCCCCGGTATTATTCACAGCAATTATATCCCTTTTACCTTTTTCCATTCCAGGAGTACATAGCTAAGCATTTTGCATTCATGCAAAAGCAAATTGGCTACGACATACTGGCTGAGGACACGATAACTGCTTTGCTACACAACAATCGTAAGCTATTAGAAAAGCACATAACTGCTGCAGAGATAGAGACGTTTGTTGGATTGGTTAGAAAAAATATGTACAATTGGGAGTCACGGTTCTTAGACTATCTTTCAGACCTCTGTATATCAAATAAAAAAGCTATCGCTGTGACCCAGGAGTTGATATGCAAAAGCGTGCTGAGTACAAAGAACGAAGACATATTAATCGACACTAGGTAAAAAAAAAAAAAACGATAATACGAAATTTTTGGCCGTAAAATTCTTTGCTTAACAGTCCATTTCTTTGCCCAGAATAACTAACACTCCTGTCGAGGTTGAAGACATTGACGAACGAGGCGAAAACGACGAACCTCACATAACTATCATTGATGAACTCGAAGTTTCTCTCGTGTGGAGTAAAGGGACAGTAAGTTGTTTGACGATTTAGAAATCACAAAGAAGGCAATTTTATCGCGAATTCTTTGAGTATTCACGACTCAATTCTTCAATTACAGCGATGCATGTCTCTCAGTGATTTGTCCAGGGGTGCTAAAATGGGAAATGTAGAAGACGCTGCAATATTAGACTATTATAGACATCAGCTCAACTTGTTCAGCAACATGTGTCTTAATAGGCAGTATTTAGCTTTGAACAACTTATCGCCGCATCTAGACATCGATCTGATCCTAAAGTACGTTGTCATATATTTTTTAATACATTTTTTCACCCTCAAGCCAGTTCAAGAATGTAAAAATTAAAAAAAATCAAAACTGAATAACTGAACTTGCTATTAGCTGTTTTACGAATATTCTTAACCTCGATTCTCACTTGTTGATTATTAACAATAAAAGCAAGAATCTTTTCTCCCCGAAAATAATTTACAGAGGGTATATCTCGCCTAAAACGTTTTATATCTTTGACTAATTCGATTCCGAAAGAACTTCTGTAAAGTAGAGCATCAATTTCCCTGATTTTTCATAAAAATTAAATCGTTTCAGATGCATGGCGGATGAGACTGTTCCGTACCGTTTACGGGCTTCGTTTTGTCGATTGATGTTGCATTTGCACGTCGACCGAGACCCTCAAGAGCCGGTAACCCCGGTAAAATATGCTCGGCTTTGGTCAGAAATACCACCGAAAATGAGTATCAATGAGTAAGTTGTTTCGTTGGACGCTCCAAACCTTGTAACAAGCTATAAATTTAGATCTGAACAATCAAACAACGATGTAAAACACGTTCATTTTCAGCTACGATACTAATAAAACTCCGGATCACAACAAGGAAGCTGTTCGTGCCAGATTTAGCTCAACTATAATGTTCGTAGAAGATTATCTTTGTAACGTTGTTGCAAAGATGTGGTCATTTGCGGACGAGGAACAAAACAGGCTCACCTTTGAGGTGAGATTACTTTCCGGTTTAAAAATTTGGTTTATGTGATGGGAAAAAATAGAAATGAAAATCTTGAAAAATGATGAAAATATGTTTTTTTCAGGTCGTCAAATTGGCTCGGGATCTGATTTATTTCGGGTTCTATAGTTTCAGCGATTTGCTGAGACTAACAAAGACATTGTTAAATATATTGGATTGCGTATCAGAGAGCGATTTTGCTGATGGAAAAATACCAACAGGTGAAATTCACTGTAAGTTTTGGACTAATACCTCCTCATCCTGCTGTAATAATGTTAAACTATTTTTTTTTTATCTATTACATGTGATCATTATAATAATTCGAATTAATAATGAATTTGGAAATACTTTCACAGAGATTACATTGATCAATGTACGGGGGTGTCCCATTTGTAAAATACGCATTATATTAGTATAAGATATCTCGAGAACTAGAAATGCTATTGAAAAATGTTTCAGGTAAAAGTTGTATGGTTTCGAGGGAGACATTTGATGATGCTATGAGTTTTGAATGTTTGTAGGGTTTTACTGGGGTTTTTATGAGGTAACTTTCGTTTCTTAAATGGGAAGCCCTATTTTTTAGTGCAGATTCATAATCTACATAAAAAAAAAAAAAGTTACTTTTGTGTTTCTATTTAAAAAACAAAAGTTACCTCTAAAAAACCCTATGAAAATTCAAAACCCATAGCATATTATCAAATGTCCCTCTCGGAACCATACAACTTTCGTCTGAAACATTTTTTAATAGCATCTCTAGTTTGCGAGATATCTTGATGGGTATTTTACAAATAGGACACCCTGTATATTCATCATTTATTGTTAGTCAACCAAATGGAGACAATTTTACTGATTTTAAACTTCGATTTGTCAAAAGTTTGAGTAAACATACCCAAAGAGCCTCGTTATTAGGCGCGTGATTTACAACTTTTCTACTATATTATTGAGATTTCGAATAGTTTAACAATATTCTTAACTAACCAGCTATCCTCTACCGTTTTATGTATAGCTGAGAATACGGATTCAGAAGAACAAGGTAAATCCGTGACTAACTCATTAGTGTGCGTATAAATAGTTTATAGAAAGTCGTGTGGTTTGTAACAAGAAAATAGTGTGAAAAATGACGAGAAAAGAGAGAAAAAAAAAGGAAAATTGCATGAAAGACGTAGATAGTGCTGTTTCTGTTTGTTTGGATTAGAAAATATCTCCTCATCCTTCAATTTGTGCCGTTGGTTATTATTCTGTGCTAGATCAATGTCTTGTTCGGCTTATTGTGTCAAGTATAACAACTACGGAGCCTGTTTCTAACTCCTATTCGTAACAAACCTTCTTACAATTTCTTTATTCCTAATCTTGTTGTTTCTTTTTGATACAACCAAGTTTCTTTTCATATAAACCTTTTGAAAATTGGTCAAACTGTTGCTTTATGAGTTACAACAATCCCTCCGATGTTTGCACGCAGTATTTCAGATTTTTTCCCCGCAAGCTTTTGGTACTTTTAGCGTTTTCCGATTCCTTATCAATCGAAAACCATAAGATTTTTCCAAATTCATATGAAAAAAAAAAATAAAAATACTCAGAGTAATGTTTTACTCTACTTTAGTTGTGTTCACAATCATAATTTGTACTTTATTTTCATTTCAACGACTAAATTACGACCATAAAATCCAGTCTTTGATATCTACCAGCCTGTAAGTCAATAATAAAAATTAAATCCCACCTCCTAGCTGAAGGAGGAGTTTTGCGATGCATCGGAGACATGGGAGCAGTAATGACAAGCTTAACGCTAGGCCCAGCAGGCCAGGTATTAGCCGGGGCATCTACACCACGTCCAAAACCAAGCATGAAGACTGAGTATCCGTTGGTAATGGATACAAAACTGAAGATAATTGAGATCCTTCAATTTATTCTAGACGTACGTTTAGATTACAGGATTTCATGTCTCCTCAGTATATTCAAACAGGAATTTGACGAGTCCGAGAAAGCCTCGGGAGACCTTAATCTTGGTCAGAAAGAAATCAACTTAGATAACATCGGCTCTCAAGCAGAAGGAATATTCGGTAGCAGGTAAACAGAGTCTATTCCTTTTTTCAGAATTTTTTCGGTCCTGTAGAGGCGCAGATTTTTCCTTTGATTATGGCAAAAGCATTTTGCTTGCTGATTCATCCCTCTTTTAGTTTTGTTTTCATTTTTTTTTCGTTCCTCGGTTTATAATTCTCGGCTCATATTCGATTCAAAAAAAATTTACCAAAGAATTAAAATCGTTTGAAAATTTTACCCGCTTTTACACGTATTATTCTTTTTTCTTTTATCCTTGCGTTATTGCCACGCTTTTTAGCGAGGAGTGCGTTGTACTGGATCTTGACGGTCAAGGAGGGAGAACATTTCTACGAGTCTTGCTTCATTTAGCAATGCATGATTATCCGCCGCTAGTTTCCGGCGCTCTGCATCTACTCTTCAGACATTTTAGCCAGCGACAAGAAGTATTGCAGGCTTTCAAACAGGTTTGATATCAGAAATTGTATCCTACATGCAAAGATCTGCCAGAAAAGAAAAAAAATGAACTGAATTCCCCCTCTCAATTTCCTAAATCTTTTCAAACAAAGACCTATGTCAGTTGATAATCACTGCAACTTTGTTCAGGTTCAACTTTTAGTCTCAGACAGCGACGTCGAGTCTTATAAACAGATCAAATCCGACCTAGATGTACTACGTCAGTCTGTTGAAAAATCCGAACTATGGGTTTACAAATCTAAAGCCACCGAGGAACACAGCAGTAAAAAGAAAAAGAACAAAGACGAAGAGGAGGATAATGCTACGCCAAGAAAAGCTCCGCCCCAGTTATCACCTACGGATAAAAAAGGTTTGTAAATAGAAAACTGCACAATATATTTACAGCGTATCAAAAAAGTTCGGACTTTTTCACATAAAAAAAAAAACACCTTGAGTCATTTTTATTTCAATTTCGATGTAATTTTAATCTCGACACAGGGTCGGCGATCGACTTGGACGTTGGTCCGCCTTTGCATCCTGATCAAGCCGAAGAGTACAAAAAAATCCAGCAAATATTGATTAGGATGAATAAATTGTGTATTCAAACGCTTTCCGGAGGTCACTTTAAGGCGAGAAAGCACGAGCAAAGACTTTTGCGTAACGTCGGTGTTCATACGGTAGTTTTGGACTTGCTTCAAGTGCCTTTTGACGCAAAGGAAGATGTGAGAATGAATGAACTGATGCGTTTAGCTCACGATTTTCTTCAGAACTTTTGTTTGGACAATCAGCAAAATCAAGTCCTACTCCATAAACAACTTGATTTATTTTTAAACCCTGGTATTCGAGAGGCACAAACTGTTTGCAGTATATTTCAAGACAATTCGACGCTTTGTAACGAAGTCAATCCAAAAGTTATACAGCACTTTGTTCATTGCATTGAAACACACGGAAGGCATGTCCAATATCTTAAGTTTCTTCAAACTATAGTCAAGGCAGAAAATCAATTTATAAGAAAGTGCCAAGAACTGGTTATGCAAGAGGTGAGTTTGATTGTAATTTGATTTTAGACTATTGATTCAAGGTATTTAGGTGTTTATAACAGAGCACTTTCACGTTGAATACGAAGTCCAAAAATCGTCGATGCTCAGGATCGTCTCATCGATTTTTTCCCAAAAATTATCACTCAAAACAAACATTTTCAGAGCATTATCGTCGCAAGAGAAAAATAATTCAAGTAGTTACGATTTTTTGAAAACTTTGACTTTTTCATTGATGAGATTTTTTTTACATTATCATTGATAGCTCAGCCGCTGTTGGCACTATCAAATTCAAGTTTTGCATGCTGAAAGAACATGAAAAAACCTTTAATATGAGACATCTTAGACTGAATTTGATGCTGTTTTACCAGTTTTGTACCACAAAGATTGTCTTCTTCTAAATAATTAATAACTTGGAGCCCTCGATTTAAAAAATTCTCAACTCGTCGCAAAAAATGATCGATTTCATGAGGAACATCTTGGTGCAAAAAAAAGCTACTTCTTTTTCTTACAACCAGTAAGGATCAGAAAAAGAAGAAGTGATTTTTTTTGCACCAAGATGTTCCTCGTGAAATCGACTTTTTGGGGGTTTCGGTGTTACACGAAACTGCTCAACAAAGAACTATAATTCAATCAATCGACTGTGATATGTGTAAAAATGAAAGAACTAACAAGCATTATGATATCCGGTAAATCTTTATTTTTAGTTAGTTCAAGCTGGCGAGGATGTTTTAGTTTTCTACAACGATAGATCATCGTTCAATCAATTTGTGGAAATGATGAGATCTGAAAGGCATAGAATGGACGAAAGTAGCCCTTTAAGGTAAACACTGAAACCGCAAAATTTAAGCTTGTGAAAAAATGAAGATCTAAACTTCTTTCAACTCCTTGCACAATCAGGTACCACGTTGAACTGGTGAAGCTTTTAGCCTGCTGTACGATGGGAAAAAATGTAAACACAGAAATAAAATGCCACAGTTTACTTCCACTGGACGATATAGTCGCCATGGTTTCACACCAGGATTGCATACCGGAGGTAAATTAAAATTGACCAAGTCTGGATTTGAATAATGAAAACACTATCCGCGAATTCAATTTACAGGTCAAAGACGCGTACATTAATTTCTTGAACCATTGCTACATCGATACAGAAGTAGAAATGAAGGAGATCTATACTTCTAATCACATGTGGTCACTTTTTGAAAAATCATTCATCGTAGACATGGGAATTATCGCCGCAGCTACTCACGATCGTCGCCACGCAGACAGCGCCTTAGAGAATTACGTTACTAACGGCTTGATGAACGTCATCGCCACGTTTTTCAGCAGCCCGTTTTCTGATCAGAGCACCACAGTACAGGTATAGTAAATTATTATTCAAATATCACCTTACAGATGGGTTTTTTTTGGGATATTTATGACTGCTAGATCTGAATCGAGGGAATTGAATAATTATTATTATGATATATTTGGTAAAAAAATTTCTATATTTTATTCATACTATTATTATTACTGTATATAGATCAGATATTCGCACGAGTATTGACTACCTGCGTTAATTAGTCGAGGATTTATATCTGTCTTATAAAGATCCTTAAGTTCTTAAAATTATTATATTATTTGTCCTGCTTTACGATCGAAGCTCTACGAAATTGAGGTAATTTTGTAGAATGATGAGATCGTTTAATTAGCTGCTTAGATTACGCTGATAAACTAGATAATAATAAGGCTTATAGAATTCAACGGATTGGGGAAAAAAAATCACTAAACTATGAGGTGTAAAGAAAGCTATCTAAATAATTAATCAAATAATTAAATCTCAACAATTTCAAACGCTGATCATTAATATCATAAACAAAATTATAATACATAAAAGATATAAAACAACAGAAAAAAAATTCTATTAAGATAAACCTTTATGCATGGTAGTTATAAAGGCACCTATCAATTCACAATCGAACACACGTCCGTTTCGAACTAACATACATTTTTTTTTTTTGCCTTACCTTTTTTTCACCCATTTATATTATCCTCGATTACTGTAAACTGGGGTGACTTGAAACACTTTTGGCCTTTAATTTTGATTAACAAGAAATTAAGGCTGACTGACACAGGAACAAAAATTGTTTAGTGGTTCATTTTTGAGCATGGAAGAAGCCCTGTGAGTCTAGAGGTAATAGTGATTGTCGGAGTTGAAGAAAATTTAGATAAAAAAAAAGCGATTTTTAGTCAAATCAGTCTTTGGAAACTTGGAAAACTTACAACATTCGAAGACAAACTCACATTAAAATTGTTTCAGAATGTTTAACTAATTTGCTCAAGTCGAATGGATGATAAAAATATACGTTAGAATGGAATAGCTTTCAAATTATATTGTTTTAAAAAAAGGGACTCATTTTATACCTAGAAATTTTTTCAAATAAGCTTCTTGCCATCCTTTCAAAACAAAGTAGGACATATAACAGTATAACAAAAAAAAAACCTGTCCCAGTGCTTCAAGTCACCCCTTCGATAAGAAAATTTGTCGAAATCAAACGTCTGGTCATGTTTAGGTTTTTCTCTCATTTAACGTTCATAAAAAATAGTAATTTACTTTCCATTTTTTGGAACACAAGAAAAGACTCAACGCAGTATTGCGAGGACATCAATTTTTTCATTCAAATTGTTGACAAACACTATTTCATTGCATTTTGGGGCATAGAGAACCCCGAAAACTTACCCAGAGATAGTGACACTGTGTAATTGTAAAATAATATCAAGTGTTTGTAATCACCCCATATCTCCATGAATCAGTCCAGCGCGTTAGATAAAAACGACCAAAGTTATAGTTGCGAGTATATTGACAATTGGTAAAAGCAATAATTTGATAACTTAAGAAGGTAGTTAGACGTGTGTTTGGTTCGCTGGTTGCACTAGCGGCATGTTGTGTGTTTTTGGCATGCGTCAACCACCCATCTTTGGCTCATCAAACTGGTTCAATGGGCGTGTGGTTACTGGGTTCGGTTTGGTGGCGGTTCGGTTCGGTTTCTGTTACTAATAGAAACATCTACACGAAGCAAGACTCTTTTGGAGTCTCAAGGAGTGCGATAAGAACAGTGATAACAATATCGACGATTACGTGAGTAACATGGTTGGCATGCTTCCTGAGGTACTGGCTCTTCTTATCCTACCTATTCTCAATTCTCACACTTAACGCTGTAGCATTGTCTCATTTGGCACATATTATGTCTACCAAAATTCGCTATGGCCTTAAGCTGTATTTTGATCCAAAAAAGTGGGGCTTCTTTACGGAGATTCTATTTCGAGATAGTAATTGATTAACAAAATGAATTCGATTTCATTCCAAAAGTGAAGGAATGCTCTGTCTGTCTGGCATTTCGTTTTATTCACAGTTTCACAAGATACATCACATTTTTTGGATCAACCTTAAATATAATGCTGCATGTAAAAATTCACGCTATACAGTTTTGTAAAAACTTTTATTGACCTTCGAAAATTCTGAATCAAATTTTAAACAATTTTGTTTCTAACTCTTCATTTTGTCAGTAAGAAAATTTGAATAAATTCTTTCATATCATTGAATTGTGTTTTTCTTGATTATTTAACGGTGTTCAATATCTATAATCGATCAGTAAATTCTTTCTAATCGTTGTATCTATGTGAATACAATAAACCGTGATAAACTCAGGCAATATCAACTAAAAAAATATTTTCTTTTTCTGTCAGACACGTCAGCCGATATTCGTTCAGTTGTTACACGCTGCATTTAAAGTTTCGCAATGCTCGTGGCTGCATTCTGGACAACGATTCAATGCCGAAAACTGTATAAGAACATTATCAGATGTTGGTGAGTTTGGAATAACTGAATATAAGAGAATAACAAGTGTTTAAACAGATCATCGAAAGCTTTCTCTATTCCTACTCTATCCCTACTGTTATATTCTTCTTTTTCAATAGCTAAAGGAAGAGGAATAGCCATTCCAACAGATCTGGAAGGTCAAGTTGCCGCGTTGTTTAGTAAAGCTGCTATGCTCAGCAGACAGACTAGCAAATGGATTCAGGTAGCGAAGCAGCCCAAAATTGAGCATAGTCAAAGCCAGGTAATGATTCTTCAAGACATGTTAGAATCCTTATTTTTTATTAGCTCAGTGTTGTCATTTAGACAAATCAAAAAAAAAAAAATATATATATATATATAGTTAGAAATGGTAAAACTTGAATAATATCAAATTTTTCACAACGTTTTATTCTTGCTAAGAACGACTTGGTTTCTTTTTGGAATAACAGTGACGAGGTAACTTGCATATACCTATAATATGTGATTGACATTATTTTATTCCTCAGCACAAACACAACGAAAAGCACGAATTGGAAGTAAAATATGAATACAGCAAAAGCTCAGCACTGCTTCTAACGAACATTATGCAGCTCATAGAATAGCAAATTTTTATAATATCGTTTTTCCATCACTTTCCTTAATAGAAGAATTCCTCTTTAACTCTAATTCAACTCACTCTGTTATTGACGATACAATTCTTATTCTTTAAGCAGTTTATGCGGCTTGATAGAAGCATCATCGAGGGACTACAAGACATCGTGTCTCTCCTGGAAGAACAATTAAAACCTTTGGTGCAATCCGAGTTATCTCTTTTAGTCGATATACTCTATCGACCAGAGTTACTGTTCCCGGCTTCAACAGAGGCCAGGAAACGGTGTGAAAATGGCGGTTTTATACGTCGGTATGTGAATATTTTTTGTCTCAAGAACAATTTTTTTTGTCGTTTTTTTTTTTTTTTAACACCATTCAAGAAAAGCAGAGTCTTTGAATTAATCGAGCCACAATTTTCTCTCTCATTGTCTGATTTCTTTCTTCCGTTAACTCTAAAATGTTGATATTACCCTTGAAGAGAAACGGAAAATGAGAATGTGTAATCTATCCCTTAATTTTTAGATTGATAAAACATACAGAAAAGTTGTTAGAAGAAAAAGAAGAGAAATTATGCGTCAAGGTTTTGAGGACGTTGAGAGAGATGATGGCTATCGATGCGGAGTATGGAGAGAAGGTCAGTTGTAGATGATTAAAAAAGCATGAGAATAAAAACTCGAGCTAGGAAATCATCAATCATACAGAATATCAGTTCACGGTAATTAAAAGACGAGGTGTTTGTTTCCAAAATATAAAAAAATAGACAGCTATTACCGTATTGTTTCGAATGTAAGTCGATCCTTCGATCCGAGACCGCATTTCAAGACTGTTTTTCATTGTTTTTTTTTTATTACTGTATTTATGGTTGTTTAAAAAAAAAACGATATTTTTTTCGTTCTTCAATGACACACATTCAATTCTACGCTTTTTTCTTTTTAAGTGCCACCAGAATATTTCCCATGTATTTTGAATGAAAAATAAAAAATAGCGATGAGCGGCCTCTAAATATTATAATATTAAGCGCTCAGTTTTGTGAGGCTCGTTATTTGATCATAAAGAACAAGTTTTTGAGAGTAACTTTTGCTTACAAATTTGAAAACTCCAACGCTCACTGAAAATCCCGAACCATGGATCAGCACCGAAAAAACTCTATTTATATTCGAAACAATATCAACGGTAATTAATTTGTGAAAATATTAAAGATTTAAATTTGCACGAAACAAGCGCCGCGAATGTCAGAGCACACTAGTATAATATTATGTCCGCAGTTAGATATCGTTAAAAAGCTTGCTTGATAAAAATATATATTGTTGATGATAATAATAATTTCTGATAAATCTTAAGTTAATTTGTAACTGAGTTGCTGAAAAAAGAAAAGAAAAGAATCAAAAGATATGAATGCTATGCTATACCAAATGTTCGGATTCTCACGCCGGTGAGTATAGACTGCAAGTACGGTAGAATAGATCTGTAGGTAAGGTGTACGTTTTCATGCTGCAAAGGAGGATGTGGAATTCGTGGACTGTCTGCTTGCCGCAGGAATGGAAACGGTTGACTCCAACGTTGAATACCAATCCAATGATCAATGCAACGATCGTCATATGACCCAGCAAGAGCGGGTAAAACATAGAAAGTTTGACAAAGTTATATCTTTCTATAAGCACAATCGTAACCAACGCGGATTCATATTAGTTTTCTAACTATTATCAATACCAATCGGGAGCTATTTCCTCCGCAACTCACATATATTCGCATTCGTTATAAGAGCACTTCCATGTCAAAACCCGAGCCCAAAAAAGTCGATGCTCAGGATCTTCGCACCGATTTTTTTTCCCAATAATTATGACGAAAAACGAACATTTTCAGACCAATATCGTCGTAAAAAAATAATAATTGAGGAAGTTATGATTTTTCGAAAATTTTGACCTACTCATTGATGAGTGAATTCTAGGTCAATAGTTGGGCCACCTTTAGAGCTATCAATTTCACCTTTTGCACGCTGAAAGAACATGTAAAAACCTCCAAAATGAGACTTCTTAGACTCAATTTGATGCTGTTTTACCAGTTTTATGCGACGAATAGTGTCTTTTTCAAAATAACTAACAACTCGAGACCCTCAATTTCAAAAAATCTCAACTTGTTACCGAAAATCATCGATTTCATGAGGAATATTTGTACATACTTCAGAAGTAGAAAGTTTTCTCATGTTCTATCAGTGTGCATCACTTGCTCTGAAAATGTTCGTTTTGAGTCATAGTTTTTGGGAAAAAATCCATGATAAGATCCTGCCAGCATCCACTTTTCTTTGGCTTCGATTTTCACGTGGAAATGCTCATAATACAGATGATATTAAAAATGAAAATAGAGCAAAAACTAATAAAAATTAGAATATATCCTCTATTTAAAAGCAATTTCATATCTGTGAGTCACGCAGGAATCTTTCAATAATGAAGTTGCCTTATTGCATCAATACGTCATATGTTTCCGTGGGTAATAATGCTTTCAATTGATAAATGGAATTATTCAAACCAATCAATATATGATGCGACTGATTTATTATCGCAAATCCTTGAGATGAGAAAAAAACAACTAAAAAAAATTATGCAACTTTTCCATTATGTGATCATGTGATCATGTGGTGATTATAGTAAAATAATTGACTTAAAACAGCTGCAAGAACTGTATGATCTTTAGGAACAGAAAATATTGCCTCAAAATGATAAAGAGAGTTTTTTTTTCACATTAAAAATATTTAAACCAGTTGATTAATGTGGTCATTTATATTATTAGCCTTGGATCGTTGATTAATTGATGAAAAAGTTTATGCATAAAATGATATAAGTTACGATTGGCATCATCAAAGATTAACTTGAGAGTTTTGCCTTTTAGCCAAGATGTTCGATGTTGATATGAATTATACCTATAAAAGTGAATTGTGAACTTCACTGGCCATGAAATTTCTATCTTATACATATATATATATAGGTCGTAAATAATGCGATCACGAGCTTTCTAAAGTTTTCCTAAATAAATTATGACGACTGCAAATGAAAATCATGATCAAATAAAAAACAAGCTAAAAAATTCTTCCACTAATATCGCGTTACATAATTATATTAGGAAAGCTTGGATTGTGTAAAAAAAACAAAAAAAAACGGTGCGGCATGTTACGCAGTTATAAAGAATGCATGTATTTTCATGGTACTGCATGTCTCATTCACATCCATCACAGTCATTTGTATCAACAGCTTATGGAATCTACTTTAGAAAATTGTCTTGCGTTATCGAACAGGTAGAAAGAATTACCGTCCAATTGTATAGATTTAGTTTCTCTTTTTTTTCTACGGTCTAATGAAGCGGCGAACGATCGCTTCCTGAGTCATTTCAAGAGCCGTCGTGTTACATTAAATGAAAGAAAGGGAAATATTCTACTAAGTTTTTTCTCTTCAACATTTTCAAAATTTAAAACGCAGCTCTGTGGATGACTTGGATAAGAATGGTCAGAAAAATTGTTACCAGAAAAAGAAAATAAAAATATTGCATAATATGTAAATAAAATTGTCTACTAATCATCGTTGTTTAGCTAAACAATGCAACTACTCGATGTACCAATACGTTATGCAGCATATCCTGATCATCTGTTATAATATTAATCCAACAATTTAATTCATTGTACCCTAGAAAAAAAATTTCTTTCAAAGTTAAGTAGAGATTAGATGATGATAATTTGACAAGGATATCAATTCTTTTAGCTTTAGAATTTTTTAGTTTCAGATTTTTTTTAGCACGACAGAGTAACGATGAAATGACAAATACTGTAGGGTTACCCTTTGGAATTCATACAGTTAGGATTCATATAGTTTTCATAGAGTTTATAGAGAAAAATTTCTTTATGTATATTCATGTTAGTTAATCGACGATAAATACTGAAATACAAAGATGTAGATATTGTAAATACATTTATTATAACGTATTAACTTTACCCTCATAACTGGACCAAAAAAAAAAACACATGATCTTTTTCTAATCTTTATTATCAATTATTTCACGCTAAGCACAAAGAACAGCTGTATATAGCAAAAAACACTACACGTTTTTAAAAATATGATATGATATGATATGATATTTAACACGTTTAACAAATGCTTAGTTAATTAATTATTTATCACATCCTGCATTTATATTAGAGGAAGTGATACAAGGAAATCTTCTGCATAAAATCTACCTGCGTAAATTATATTCTGGTATTGGTACATCTTTAACAGACCCAAAATCTTTCACCCATTTTTTTTTTTTTTTTATTATTTCATATTGAAATTATAGGTATTTATTTTTCGCAGGGTGACGTGCTCAGGCATAATCTACTCATACGTTATTTCGGCAAAATATTTGTACAAAAACCAGAACATGTTGAAATCGGTGTACCTTGTACTACCGCTGTTACACACGGACCCGGAGGTACTAAATATTCAATTCATACTCTGAGTAGCTGATTAAAAATTGATTTACATTTAAAAAAAAAAAAACATCTGTAAAGTTAGGCTCTATGTTTAAAATCAAATTATATCTGTACTTTGCTTGCAAAGACAAGTGTTTAACAATCAATATACAATAATATTTGATAACGATTGAATAACTTCTGACCATCAATAACCAGTCATTTTTATTGCAGCTAAAATATTGCTTCGTGCCGGAAGAACTCTTCACGACGTACAGAGCCATTTGGACAAAGAAGGGGCTTCAGATTTAGTAGTCGAATTAGTTATCAAGAGTGTTCATTCACCAAGTATATTTGTTGAAGCTGTAGAGTTGGGAATAGCTTTGTTAGAAGGTGGTAATCCGATAATCCAAAAAAGTATGTTCACCAAATTGATGGGCGGAGATCTGAGTCAATCCTTCTTCAAGGTACGACCTTTCCCATTCTAAAATCCCTATTCATAAAACAACCCTTACCAAATAACAACAAAAATACATTTTCGCTCAGGTTTT
Organism: Macrophya alboannulata; assembly: GCA_949628255.1. Taxonomy (NCBI): domain Eukaryota; kingdom Metazoa; phylum Arthropoda; class Insecta; order Hymenoptera; family Tenthredinidae; genus Macrophya; species Macrophya alboannulata. Next base: position 3,765,069 of record OX451211.1, on the reverse strand, counting down.
CTTCGACAAAATGAAAGATTCACAACAGGAAATAAAGTCTACAGTCACTGTAAACACATCGGACATTGCTGCTAAGGCTCACGAGGACAAGGAACAGAGTAAAGACATGGAAAAAATATCAAGAAAACGTGGGCCGGGTAAGAGAACAATTATTTTTAAACTCTTTGCACTTTGACACAAAGAGTTTTTGAGGAATCATTAAATTGCAGGAAAGCCAAATGGAATAGTGATCACAGACGAGCTGCACGAAGAATTGAACCAAGCAGCTGCCTCAACAGCCCATGCTTATGCAAGCGTTAGGAATTTAGCATCGGGAGATGAAGCGAGCCATAATTTAGCCCTTGGTTCTGCGCTGGAAGATATGCTGGCGGAAAAACTTGAAAGACAGAAAACTGGCTCTGGGAACAGCGGAGAAAGAGACGAGGCACAATTGAGCGTGAAAGTTCTAGTCATGCAACCGATACTAAGGTTTCTTCAACTTCTCTGCGAAAATCATAACAGGGATTTACAGGTGATTGGAAAATTGGAGTAAGCGTCGACTGGGGTGACTTGAAACACTTGATATTGTTTTAAATTATACAGGGTGGCCCATTTTGAACGAGATAGGCTGATATTTTCGACCCTTTATAGTGGTACTCTCCCTAGTCGAGGTTCGAACATACAGACATTCTTCTTTGGCCCAAATGGACCACTGTACAATGTTTATTGTAGTGTAAATTATCCTGGTTTTCTTGTTAACTGTAAGCATAGTCAAAGAGTGTTCCAAGTCAGCCTGGTTGACGGTGTGTTAAACAATTAGATTTAGATTCCTAACTTGCGTTAAATATGTCTCAGAATCTTCTCCGTAATCAAAACAACAAAACCAACTTCAACCTGGTTTCTGAGACGTTGATGTTCCTTGATTGCATATGCGGTTCTACTACGGGCGGCTTAGGCCTCCTTGGTTTATACATACACGAGCATAACGTAGTTCTGATAAATCAAACTTTAGAAACTTTGACTGAATACTGTCAAGGGCCGTGTCACGACAACCAGAACTGCATAGCTACACACGAGTCTAATGGCTTAGACATAATAACAGCGTTAATACTAAACGATATTAATCCCCTTGGAAAAACTCGTATGGATTTAGTATTGGAGCTGAAAAATAACGCGAGTAAATTACTGCTTGCTATAATGGAGAGCAGAGGAGACAGCGAAAATGCTGAAAGAATATTGTACAACATGAATCCAAAGCAACTAGTCGATGTCGCTTGCAGAGCTTTTCATCAGGAATCTTTAGACGAGGATGACGATGCTGATGACTCTTCCACCGATGGGGAAGACAGCGCTTCTCCTAAAGAAGTAATTTGTCGATATCAAATATTGCCAAGGTTTTTCACTCGTTTATTTTACTTTCAATATTTATTTCCAGGTCGGACACAACATTTACATTCTTTGTCATCAACTGGCGCAACACAACAAGGAATTATCGACTATGTTGAAACCGTCTGAACACAACAATACTGATCCAAAGACTAACAGAGCGCTACAATATTATGCGACTCACACTGCTCAAATAGAGGTAAGAAGTCTTGGATATTGAGTTAATTTTGATTCTTGTTGAACGAAAATTATTACCATTTCAGATCGTCAGACAAGACAGAACTTTGGAGCAAATAGTATTTCCTATACCAGAAATTTGCGAGCTTATAACGCACGACACAAAGATTAGAGTCTTGAGCACGGCTGAACTTGATGATCAAGGATCTAAAGTATCGGACTTTTTTGAAAGGACTGAAGATATGTTTAATGAGATGAAGTGGCAGAAAAAACTCAGAGGTATTCTATCAAACTGACATTTTAAGAATTACATTATGAGCACTTCCGGGCAAAATCCGAAGCCCAAAAAAGTCGATGCTCAGGATCTTTTCACCGATATTTAATTTTTTTTTCAACAAAAACTATAACTCGGAACAAACATTTTTGGAGATTTTTGGAGAACACGAAACTGTTCTTGTAACACAATTTCTGAAATTACCTATTATTTCAGGACAACCAATGCTCTTTTGGGTGAGCAGTTACATGTCCTTGTGGAGTAACATCTTATTCAATTGTGCCGTTCTCATCAATCTTATTGTGGCATTTTTCTATCCATTTGTTGACTCTGTACCAAGTAAGTGATATACCGTATTTTCAATTGTCTAAATAATCTCAGATGTTCTGAATCAGTAAATTGTCTAATTTGCTTTCTAGAACTGAGTCCACATCTGTCCGGTCTTATTTGGACTGTGATGTTATCTTCGGCAGCAATAGTCGTTACTTTACCCAGAGAATCCGGCATCCGTACATTAGTCGCCTCAACTATACTGCGTTTAATATTCTCCGTGGGACCCGAACCGACTTTATGGTTGCTGGGCTTTTTAACGGTAAGTATTACGACCTAGAATTCTGATAAATAGAGCATAAAAATAAAGACAAAGACAAGTGTGAACAAACTTTGTCTGATTTTAAAATTATTCCATAATTCGCAGGTCCTTCTAAAAATCATCCATCTTATAAGCATAATAGGCAATCAAGGAACGCTGAGCAAAAGTATAGAACAGATAGTAACAAACGTCGAACTTTTGTATCATTTGTCTTATTTGATATTCTGCTTCCTTGGGATCGCAATGCATCCGTTTTTCTTCTCCGTTCTGGTGAGTCTCGCAAATCCGAAGGTTTTCGCATCCACATTCTCCATTGTTTTAATTGTTAATTCTCTTTCTTTGCTGTGTAGTTATTCGACGTCGTTTACCGAGAAGAAACTCTACTCAATGTCATCAAGTCAGTAACTAGAAATGGTCGGTCAATTATTCTAACAGCTGTACTGGCTTTGATACTCGTATACATGTTTTCTATTATCGGCTACATGTTCTTTAAGGATGACTTTTTGGTCAGCATCGACGAAGAGATTATTCGTGAGTTTTTTTTTTCTTAATTAGAGAAGTTATTCTGTCTGCTTTCTTCGACGATAGGGAAGTTGCCTAATTCATCAATATTGTATGTTTCTTAAAACATTACTTATTCGAAAATTCACAAAAAAATAAATAACTATAAGTAAAATACACAAAACAAAAAATTATGCAACTTTCCGACCATTCTAAATACGTTTTTGTCAATCATTTCATATCATCCATCCAGCTACTTTGAGCGAAGATATCGTAGGAACGTGTGACTCTAACGACACAGAAGACTGCGAAAAGACGGAAACCGTGTCTCGTTATGCACGAGCAGGTCAGTATGCTTAATACCTAAGTATCTAAAGAATAGCGATACATCGCGAACTAATGAAGTTTTGTTATTTCTTATGCCTTGAAAACGTCTCTAATTCTGTTTACGAAGGATCAAAATCTCTCTTCAAACAGTAAATGTTATTTTATTTATCTATTTATCATTCATTTATTCCATGTAACATTGAACAGCAGACAACGAGGAATCGTCTAAAAAATCTGAAGTCGTTAGTGTAGGGGGAGAGATCAAGGAAAGAGCTTGCGATTCTTTGGTCATGTGTATAGTGACAACTTTGAATCAGGGTTTAAGAAACGGTGGAGGAATCGGCGACATACTAAGAGCGCCGTCGAGCACGGTGAGAGTTGATTTATATTCTTAATTATTGGTTTATTTATGTTTTAAAAACTAGTATCTCTTAGATATAAAGGAGATATTCAGTTTAAGTCAATGGGTAATGTGTTTTTTAGGAAGCGTTATTTGTTGCCAGAGTTGTCTACGATCTCCTCTTCTTCTTCATTGTTATCATTATCGTACTGAATTTGATATTCGGTGTGATAATTGATACATTTGCCGATCTTAGATCAGAGAAACAACAAAAAGAACTGATCCTGAAAAGCACTTGCTTTATTTGCGGTACGTACCCCAGAAACTTGCATCGAAAGGTGAATATTGATCTCGCGATCCTCTCTGTGTTCGGTAAATAAACAACACACCTAACAAATTCCTTTATTTTGAAAAATATCGCTTTTGCCTCTGATTTTTTTTTTTTATCACATCAGCGTATATTGCTTTTTCGGACTTTTTCAATCATCAAACAATTTCAATACCCTTTTATTTTGCACAACATGATTCAATAATTGTAAGAAAAAACATTTTTAGAATACCTTCGCCCGGAAAGTGAAACACTTCATATTATTTTACATTATCTAGTTTTACTGTCTCTGGGCAAGGTTCCGAATGGCTTCGACCTCTTCCAATCTTCTGGTTTATTGTAATCAAAGGCCAAAAGTGTTCAAAATCAGTTCAGCTTACGCTAGACTCAAATTTTTGAAGTAATATATTCTTTTATTTCTGAAAAAAAAAAAAAAACATTTCAATGTACATAGAATCGCTTTTGCAATTTTATAAGCTGTGGATCTTTAAATCGTGCTGCTAATAATCCTTGAATCCCGCTTTTGAATGCGAAAAAAAAAAAACACCGCCGAACATATATTATTGGAATCATTATTCGCTCTCGACAGATTCGTTACCATTATATTGATAGAAATTATTATCAAATTCGCAGGTTTGAACAGATCGGCGTTTGACAACAAGACAGTATCATTTGAGGAGCACATAAAGCACGAGCACAACATGTGGCATTATCTGTATTTCATAGTATTGGTAAAAGTAAAAGATCCGACAGAATTTACAGGTCCGGAATCCTACGTATACGCAATGGTTAAGGTAATAGTTCGTAGAGTTTGCATAATAAATGAATACTTGTATAAATGCAGCATGTAAGCTCTATGCACTTTCACAGGATCGTAATCTCGAGTGGTTTCCAAGACTTAGAGCAAAATCTCTTGCTGCTGACGAAGGAGAAGGCGAACAAGTTGAACTTAGAAGTTTACAGTCTCAACTTGAATCTACGCAACATTTAGTCAGATGCTTATCTCAACAACTGACCGAACTTCGAGACCAGGTAATGTTCAATTTTGAAACAAATATGCAAAAGAAAAAAAAAAAAAAAAGAGAGTAACCGAATTCATTCTTCTATGAAGATATTTTTTATTTATTTCTTTTCATTCTTATAAACTTTTTATTATTTAAAATAGATGACCGAACAACGAAAACAAAAGCAGCGTTGGGGGCTGTTGAATCCTTCTTCTGCATTCCGAAACAATATCCCTGCGTAAACGCGTAATCATATCTATTCTCGTAAGATTCGAAAATAAGAAAATGAAGAAGAAGAAGAAGAAGAAGAAGAAGACTGTGAAATCGTCGTATTTTAACGAATCTCAAGTTCAACAGAATAAGAAGAATAAGTAGAAAAAGAGGAATAATAAGAGTGTTGTATAAAATATCAACTGTTTGGGAACAGTTGATCAGAGTGGAATTAAAACGGTTTTTGTTCCTAATCAGTGGAAGCATTTATTTTGGTAATTTTTTTTTTTTTCTTTCTTTTTTTTTCTTTTCTTCTCGCTTATTCATCAGCTCTTAGTAGTGTTTGATCGTTGAAACAATATTTTCTAAATGCATAGTTAAGCATGTATGTAATTATACGTATGTATATATTCATGATAATCTCATAGAATTGAGTCGTTCGATCACTTTTTACCCCCCCAAAAAAAAAATTGAAAAAAATTCTAATCAATGATATACATTGATCAAAACCGATTATTAACTTGTGACAGAGAATTCGTGATCTGGAACAGCTATTTGCATGATTTATTGCATTTAATGATAAAATTCAAAGGATTAGTAAAAAGTTGAGTTATTTTTTTTTTAAATAAGATTTTATCAATTTTCGGCCAGTTTTTTTTTTTTCTTTTCTTTTATTCCGATCAATTCCTCCAGGTGGCCTAATCATTTCGATATTCAATAGAAGATTATTAAACGGATATTGAAAGTAAAATTTTCTTTGATCTATAATTCTATCTATATTTCACAATTATTGTACGGATTAAAATATACGTTATAATATATATATATATGTACACACACACACACACACACACACACACACACGCGCGCACACACACATATAGTTTCTATTTTTGATATACTTTTCATTTGAAATAGGTATATATACATGCATATGCGTATGTATTATATGTATAGTTCTCTTACAATAGCATTTATTATTATGATTATGATTATTATTATTATTATTGTTATTATTATAATTACTATTATTATATAGAAAACATATTGATATATTTATTTCGTATATAGGTATATATGGATAAAGATAATTGTCCAACAGATTCTGATTGAAAAACATAGAAGATAAATAAAAAAGCGCAAGCCGTCTGGGAAAAAGTACGAATGAAAATTTTGTTACGTATGAACACCGCATCATATGCGCGACTAAAGTTGTAATACAAAATTCATAAAAAATTCTCTCGTCTATGATTATTGGGATAAAAATGAATTATATTATATAAAATTTTATTATTATTCTTTCTGTTTGTCGAATTTAGTAGCTGGCGTATTTTAGCGCAATTGTAGCGATTCTTGGATCCACTATTATATCATTATACTAATTCTCAATTGAAAATGAAATTTTTTTCTTGCTCATTTTTTTTGTAACTTAAAAACTACGAAAGTGAATGAAAAACTAATCAAACAAAATAAAAAAAAAAAAAAATTGAGACTAAACAAAGTTAATTACGCTCAAGAGAGGTACGGTTCGTAACGAATAGACCGTCAATAAATAATAATTGTTGTACTATACATATAAGTAGAAAAAAACAAAAAAAATTAAGAATTGGGGATGAAGAAAAACAGGAAAGTAGTAAACGAGGAAGGAAAAAAAAAATTTATATTATATCTTCTCGGTATATTTAATATACGTGTAGGATATAGTTTTCCTTTATAGTCGTGTATACGGAATAACGATCTGCACTCATGGGTATATTATAAATATACAATTATATATACATTATGCATCGATCTTTTTTGGATCGTTGTGGAAAAGTTTATTAATAATAATAATAATAATTCTTCAATATTATAATATTATTCGGGTGAGAATATAGAAATTTATATCTATATATAGATATAGTAGGTATATAAATTTAGACAATCAATCAATGAATCAATCGATAGTACACATTCAATAAATGACTTAAAGTATATAGGTAGGTAACATACGTACGTTATTTAAACAACATGCATATTACATACATTACGGATTAATTGATATATGTATACATCTAAGCTGTGGTAGTTTTAGGGAACAATACATATACATACATATATTGAAAAAGAAGGAAAAACCAGTAAGAAAAAAAAAAATTATATGGAAAAGGGTAAATGGGTCAAAAAAACAAAAAAACAATATACACATATATAGAAATAACAACAAAATATAAAAATTTCACGGTATAGCATGAAGAAATCATTGATATGCTCAGCGAAATCGAATGAATCTTATTATGGATATTTACGAATAAATTTTAATTATACACACACCCGCAAATAAAATGCATAAACATTAGGGTGGCAATATTTTTTCGACTTTTCACTCTCAAAGTTCTCGTGAAAATAAATATTAATATTTTTACTTGAAATTTTAGTATGTTCCTTCTACAAATCTACGTAGAAAAGATTGAATCAGTGAGAAACTGAAGAATAAGGAAAAATTTTATATTTTATAGAATAAAGAAAGATTTTCGACCATTATTGAAATTTTTAAAATGCTTCAGCGACCTCTACAAATTCTTTAATTGAACTGAAATTTTTGAAATTCTTCAGTGACCTCTTAAAATTCTTTAATTAGGGCTGAAATTTTGAGAGGGCTCTCGAAATGTATAAAACTAACAGATTTTCATGTGAGGTTCGAAAAAAAAAACCAACAAAAAAAATTCGAAAAAATATTGCGACCCTAATATACATACATACATGGATTATATTATACCTATATATAAAAATGCAAACTAAATATATACAATTTATATTATATTAAATCAGTCATGTTTTCGATCTGTCGCGTATTACCTCTTCAACATATTTTTTCATGCCTTACAATTAGTTATTATAGTAGGTATATCCAATATTTGATAGGTATTATATATAGTTATAATTATATCTGTATAATAAAGATAATTTTTGTATAATGATTTCTAAACTTTTAGTATCTTATATTATGTATACATAAAGATAGATAGATAGATAAATAGGTCGGTAGATAAATACTTTATTATACATTATATAATATTAGCATGTATGTTTGTATGTGAATGAAATTGATAAAACGTTATGGCGATGGATCTGGATTGATAATATAACACTTACTAATATCTATAATAGATGTGCATATAATCGCGGTATGAGATTCGTTTACGATCAGAAAACGATATAACTATATAATATAATGTACACATTATAGATTATAGTTGATTAAATAGATAATAAAAACCATACGCAATTATACTTCACGTTGCATATTATAATTTTGGCAAATACGGAAATCTGCGACATCAAATATTTTGTATGACTCTCAGTTTGCAGAGTTCACTGTTAACGAATCGCTATGAGTATACCATTTTTGTTCTTTATGATCAAGTAACGAGCCTCAAGAAAACTCGGTGCTTAATATTAATATTTGAAGGTCGTTCATCGCTATTTTTATTTTTTTATTTTCCATTTAAAATACATGGGAAATATTCTGGTGGCACGTTTCGAATTTTATATCTCAAGAACTGATTCACTTGGAAAGATTCTGCATAGCAACTTTTGTTCAAAATTTAACACTCTACAAAAAAGGTATCTTGGTATTTTTCGATAAATCTAACTGTTTCCAAGATATTCATGGTTATACTCCAGTTCACAGAATTTGAATGGAACCGTTTTCACATAAGAACAAATGCGAGGTTCTTTAAATATAGGAATTGTGAGTAAGCAGGATATTAGGGAATAAGATCCATTATCAGATATTGAGTAAATGTATTATTTATTCAAAAAACCAGCTGGAAATTAGCTGCGGTATAATTAAAGGATAACATTCGAATTCTAGGAGCTGATCGCCTCGGGCTCTTAGGATTCAGGGAAAAGCTCATCCCAGGTGAAGTGCTTGCACACATTATTTGAGACAAGTAAAATACGTTCTATCACAGCCTTCTCAAGTCCCGGAAGTAGGCTTGCGAGTACTGAAGCCTTCTCGTCATTCAAGAGCTTGTTAGTTACCTCACCAATCGCCGCATCACCCTCGAAAAGATTTTCCAGCTTAACGTTATAGTCCTTGATCTGTAGCTTAAGATCCATGCTGGGGAAATAGTACAATGTCTTTCCACCGCGAGTTACTTTCTTGCCATGAATCGTTCCTCGGCCAGTTACACTCGCTAAAGAATAAAAGAAAAGTGAATCGGTAAAAATCGTTAATAGGAATCAAGGGAAATTTTTTATGGAATAGTTTATCTCACTCACTCGCTGATAATGTGATAGGTCCTTTTCCTTTCAAGGGAATCGAAGCTATCGTTGCATCGATCTCATAGGTTCCACGGGCTTCAATTTTCGGGAATGTAACGCCGAATGAGAAGGTATCGGCATTTAGATCGACGACTACATTGTCGATTTTGAAGTCCTTTCCTCCTGTTAGCTGCAAGTTTTTGCCCTCAGCCTTTACCCTGAAATATATTCAAGTTCGAAGTTAACAAAATTGAATCGAACGGAGAAATACCTGGATTTTATTCAGAAATTGAATTTTAAAAAATTTTTCTTCTTTACTGACAAAAAAAAGAAAAAGTCTTATTCAAACTTCAACACTCAGATCTCGGATATCTTACCCTGTTCCCAAGTTCAAGACTAATATGTCCAAAGTCAGAGGGTCGAGCTGCGGTACTTCAAGCTCGGGGATTCCTGTGACCAGCTTGTCCCTCAGGCTGAGAATACTATTTTCGATACACTTGTTGATTTGAGGATCATTCCGTTTGCAGATATGGATATAATCGGCTATAGAAAATTAAATGGAAGAATGAAAGTATAAAATAATTAATAACAATTGAGTTATGCGTTGATATACAAATCGCGTAAATGTTTGTACAAATATTGAAGGACAATGTCCAAAGGGAATTCGAACGTTGAAAAATGTCTACAAAATTTAAGTTTATTGCGTCTGCATGCTGGTGTCTCTCATGGGTCCTTTTGAAATTGTCTCATACGATAGATAAATGATTTTTAAAGCGATACCCAAACATCCAATGTGTTAATTTTCTTTCTAATATCGAAATTGATATGTGTTTAATATTTTATCAGAATAGAAACTTACGAATTTTCGCCTCGACTGATATCAACGCGGCAGTTGCGACGAGCAATAATGCGAGATACTTCATCATTGTGGGTGTTGGTTTTTTCTTTCAGCGATTTCAGTTCGGTCAAGTATATTCCTTCGATCACTACTGAAGTCCAGATGTATATGTTGAGTGATCCCGAAAAGCAGGATCCTTTTATACTAAACGCTGTGTGTCTCATCGATCGCAAGTATACATTCGGTTGCTATACGTGTATAGTTGCTGCCGAAGGAGAAAATGCTAATGGAAATGAAATCTTGAGGAAAAAATAACAGTACGCTGAAATTATAACAAATTTCGTATACTTTATATTCGATCGACGTGATCGCATCTCGAGAATCAATAATATACTACTATAACGCTAATTTACAATCGAATTGCTTTCGAAGATTCCAAAAAGATAATTTCAGATTCTCTTCCAACGTCCATAAGCGTAAAGCTGTACTGAGAAAAAAAAAAATTAAAAAATATCTAACACAGTTGATTAACAATTTTTTTTTTTCTCATTGATATATCGCACATCGATACGTAAGTCATGATAATATACAAAATGATGAATTTTTTTTTTCATACAGATTATATCTTTCATTGAAAACAAAGACATTTTCCCTATACTTTTCCTGTCGTACAGACGTGTCTTTTGATATTCAAATCACGACAATCCACATACAATACGATTCTACGAACGTTTGATGGTCATTTTATTTTACGAATAATTACTTCCCATCTCGTGAGACTCGTTCCGCATTTTTATCATCGATTCTCGGGTATTTTTGTTATTATTATTATTATAACTATTAATATTAATATTATTATGTGAATTATTTTTCAATCTGCGATAAGATAATTATTGGTTTTTTTTCCGGATCTTACGATATGGACTTGATTCTTTTTTTTTTTTGTAAAAATTCTCAAGTGCTTCGATCAATTAATTGTGGTTTTTATGTTAAATAATTATTATACCCTGTATGTATAACATATATAACTTTCGTTGCAAAAACAGAAAATAGAGTGACTGTCTTAAGAATGTTGAAATACGGAGACAATATGTGACATGTGATACAGGTATATATTAAACACAGCTCCGGGAATAAATTACATTGAAAATTCAGCTGCAGATATTGACGATATCGAATTTTATTTTATTGGCCAAATAATTTTTGTACATAAAAATCTACAAGTATCCAATAGATTGCGATGAATAACTGCAACAAATGGATAATTATCATAAATTATCTAAATTAACAATTACGACATGTTGTCGTTTAATTTTTATTTTACATTTACAATCAAGCTACGTACGAAACCGGCGGTGGCACTGCGTACCGGAAGTAACGTTTCTATTTTCACAAATTTCGAAATATGTACACTGAATACTGTGTCATCTGAATCCTTCGTATCTCATCGCGGTGTAGTGACAACCCAGCTCGAAGGTCACCTGGTATAAATTTGCTCCTATTCATCATATATAATATATAAATAATTGTATGAGTCCAAAACAAGTTTTTCGGGATATACGTGAAAAAAAAGGAAGAAAGAAGATTATCTTATTTGGTCATCTCACTGGGCCGTTAAGAAAATAATATTCGTGGGTCGCTTTTCCCGCGCTGTTCCTCCTCATCCAGTTTTATTTTTTTATTTATTTTTATTTTTTGATAACTATATTTATCATAATATATGTATAATACTGTGTGTCACTGTGTTTCGGTGTCCTTCATGGCAACCCATATTTTTCATTAGGTAGTTTTTTTTCTGCTTAAAAAAATCAATCGACTTTCATATGAAACATTTTTTTGTAAGACATCAATTTTTCATCATATTCAGCTGAAAAACTAGAGATTTTTTGAACTTTTGTGAACATTTCACCTCTAAATTATAAAAATGGAGAAAAATTGTAAGAGACAAAAAGTCCGTAATTTCGTGCAAAGAATTTCGGAGAATAATTGCAGAATTTTTTCCAATAACTTTTTATCGCAGCTTCATCAATTGCAAGAAAAAAAATCAAAAAATTGTTGAAAAAAATTCTGCAATTATTCTCCAAGAATCTTTGCATGAAATTGCATACTTTTTGTCTTCTGCAATTTTTCTTTTTCTTTGATAGCTTAGAGGTGAAATGTTCTCAAAACTTTAAAAATCTCTAGCTGTTCACCTGAATATCATAAAAAATTGATGTCTCACAGAAAAATGTTTGATACAAAAGTCGTTTGATTTTCTAAGTAAAACAAAATTACGTAATAGAAAATATGGGTTTACATTCAAAAAAACAAAGTTGACCTTTCCCTGACCTCAGCAGTGCCTCCACTGAAAAATCCAATAACGCCAACTTTTTTCACTTTTTGAACCCTGCAACTTTTGTTCAAAATATTTTTTCATATCTCTCTTAGTTTGGGAAATATCGGCCTGGGAGGACTACAACCAAACACCCCGTATGTTGCCTACACGTTTTTGCGGCGTTTAACGTTGCCTTGAAATATACCTACCCGTTATTTGACTCACAATTAAACTGGTAGATTTACTTATTGCTTATAACTTGAACTACGGAAATAGTTGGACTTGAATAGACCCTGAATATATTTAGCATATAATTAAAGAACAAATTTAAGCCATTGCTCCTTGTAAATAATATAGATTTATCAATTCTGCCTATATCAAAATGCTTTTACATCGGTTTTATTGATTACGTCTTGATTATTAATAGCAAGTAACGATCATCATATCTAAATAATTACAAAATAATCAATCGTTTTCATCGAATCAAATGCAACGTCAACTTGGATAGGATCGATATACTAAAGATCGATAAATTCTTATACATTTATTCGTTGTTGATTAAACCAAGCTAATCTTGTAATACAGTTGTATTCTATACTTTGGCTGAGATTGAAGTGCGGCTTTATCGTAGAATTCTTCCATATTTCGTGAATTTCATTCTTTCTCATATAATTATATTTGACGTAATAATTGAGTGGTTTTGCATATGCACTGAATTACGCATTATAGCTATAATTCTTGCATAAATTATCCTTTCGATATCTCCGCAGCAAATAAACAGAGCTCGTAGTCGCAGTCCTTCCTCATCGCTAGATGCGTGGAAAGAGCTGATGAAACCGTTGAGATCCACTTTCCTCCGACCTTTTTATACCGATGTTCCATTTTCTGGATAAAATAATTCGGAATATCTCACCGTGGTTAAGAAAATCCTTCGACAATGAGAATTTGGAGGTAGCTACGTCTTTTCAAGTCATTATGAGCTGAGGAAATTCCTTCGGTCTATCTGCAAGGGCGATCGTTATTTTTTGATACCGAATATCGTTGCAGTAGATTTTTTAGCCATACCTATAACAATTCGTATATCAGTTTGATTTGAGTAACGATTTTTTTTGAACGCATGCAGAAATGTTTTCGAACACGTAAAGGATATTGACCCTGCACTCGGTGCATGCACAGCAAAAATAAGCATTCGTATTGCAGTTTGTTTCTACGTGAGGAATTCGGACAGCTACTATATACTTGCGTAGGCACCTTGAAGGTTCAACTAACGCGAATTTTTAACGTAAACAACTTTCTCGCGATATTTTCGGACCTGTATAATAGTGATGTGAAATAGTGCTCGGCTAGTCCGTGACACACGTGAATATGATGCGAACCGACCGAGATATATCTCAGTAAACCAAAACGAATTGAAAAAAAAAAAATGGAATTCTGAATAATTCATCGCGGTTTTGTTGCCCCGATACCGCGATCTCTCGCGGATCCGAAGCTGTATCTTTTTTTCAGAGATGCAAATGCTTGACGTCGTATCCCTGCACGAATTTAATTTATTCGAATTCGAATTAACATGTATAGGAATCGTCTTGTATATTTGATTGCGAATCGCAAATTGGAATTCAAAGGTAGCGTTTCCGATACGGTTTGGTTTATAATTGGGATGCTACGTATTCAGTTTCTATATTTATTATGAAACTGGAGAACAAAAAACGAAAACGCCGATTTTTTGATACCGATACAGCCGATATAGGAGTTAATAGCTTTTGCTGAATTTTCCGAACGATTTTCCTAATCCTATTATTTCGTCCTCTTTGTCGAATCTCTATTCTTCTTTTTTATACATCGGATAAATTGTATCTGTGCTTCCTGAACGTCAGTTTCTATAACTCCAGCAGAACCTGTAGTATATTTCCGTCCGCAAACCTCAGGATTTTGTTTTATTCTTTATAATTAGCCAAGGACTTTTTGCGTCAGTTGTTTAACCCAGCAAACAAGTTTCTGGCCAAGTTTGTTCCGATTAAGTATTTGCTTTGGTTCCAGGAATAAAGACTATAATTGGTACAATACTTCGTTCAGGTAGTATTTTTCTACAGCCGCACAATTCCTTCCACTTCTTCCCGAGCGAAATTCTCTTCGGGCAGATTATTTGCATCTCCACATGAACTCGTTCTCTTTATTATATTCATACATTTCTGAAATCCTTATTTTCCACTAAAACTAATTGTGGATTGATATTTTTTGCTTATATTATATAGGGCTGCTACATAACATACAAGTACGCCGCCTAATTGGATTCCTGGCATAACTGGGCTAAGAAGAAGACGTGCGAGTAGTGGGAGTACACAGAGACGTAATTATTAATGACACACATAGTATAGAAGTCCGATTACACGTGAAACTAATTGTATAGCAGAAAGGAAACGAAGAGAGACTCCATAAAATGTGATGGATATACATAAGAAATTATAAGAAAATGATTACAAATGATTACAAATTGTACATATAACATTCACAATGAGAAATATTGTATTGATGCCGCAACAATAAATTCCCAGATATACCTATGAATAATGACTTCGTTATTTTCCATTCTCCCCTTCCTATGACTCTTTATTCCAGATGTTAAATAAGGTGAGCGAATTTTGATAGTTTTAAGAAAGTACGGTCGATTAGGACTGGGCAAATTTCGAAAATCCAAAATGACTTAAGCATATACAGACTCGCATAGAGACATACAATCCTACGACTAAATGCATGCATGCATGTATGCTGTCGGTTTGTCCCGCCAAAAAATTTCAGCACACCTCCTCGGGTCAGATGTTCTCCTGATACCAGGAGCAATTTTTCAACTTAAAATTTAAAAAATTCTCAATTTCGTAGGCGAATGAGACATGCACAGAGAGAGAGCGAGAGATATATCTATACGAATGCATGCTTGCTCAGACATACACTCAGGGGGTTTTCCCGCCAAAAATTTCGGCACACCTCCTCGGGTCAGATGTTTTCCTGATACCAGGAGCAATTTTTCAACTTAAAATTTAAAAAATTCTCAATTTCGTAGGCGAATGAGACATGCACAGAGAGAGAGCGAGAGATATATCTATACGAATGCATGCTTGCTTAGACATACACTCAGGGGTTTTCCCGCCAAAAATTTCGGCACACCTCCTCGGGTCAGATGTTTTCCTGATACCAGGAGCAATTTTTCGACTTAAAATTTCCAAAATTCTATAAATTATAAGCGAATGAGACATGCACAGAGAGAGAGCGAGAGACACATCTATACGAATGCATGCTTGCTCAGACATACACTCAGGGGGTTTTCCCGCCAAAAATTTCGGCACACCTCCTCGGGTCAGATGTTTTCCTGATACCAGGAGCAATTTTTCAACTTAAAATTTAAAAAATTCTCAATTTCGTAGGCGAATGAGACATGCACAGAGAGAGAGCGAGAGATATATCTATACGAATGCATGCTTGCTTAGACATACACTCAGGGGTTTTCCCGCCAAAAATTTCGGCACACCTCCTCGGGTCAGATGTTTTCCTGATACCAGGAGCAATTTTTCGACTTAAAATTTCCAAAATTCTATAAATTGTAAGCGAATGAGACATGCACAGAGAGAGAGCGAGAGACACATCTATACGAATGCATGCTTGCTCAGACATACACTCAGGGGGTTTTCCCGCCAAAAATTTCGGCACACCTCCTCGGGTCAGATGTTTTCCTGATACCAGGAGCAATTTTTCGACTTAAAATTTCCAAAATTCTATAAATTGTAAGCGAATGAGACATGCACAGAGAGAGAGCGAGAGACACATCTATACGAATGCATGCTTGCTCAGACATACACTCAGGGGGTTTTCCCGCCAAAAATTTCGGCACACCTCCTCGGGTCAGATGTTTTCCTGATACCAGGAGCAATTTTTCGACTTAAAATTTCCAAAATTCTATAAATTGTAAGCGAATGAGACATGCACAGAGAGAGAGCGAGAGACACATCTATACGAATGCATGCTTGCTCAGACATACACTCAGGGGGTTTTCCCGCCAAAAATTTCGGCACACCTCTTCGGGTCAGATGTTCTCCTGATACCAGGAGCAATTTTTCGACTTAAAATTTCAAAAATTCTCAATTTCGTAAGCGAAAATTCGAGTATTGGAAACGTCTGTCTTATGAAATTAATTCATTGTATAACAATCCTGTGTCAATGACTCCGATGACCAAAACAGAAAAGGAAAAGTATACGAAGGATCAAATTTGTCACATGTGCGGAGAATGTATCGAGGAGTCGGATGTAAAGGTTCGAGATCATTGTCATCTGACGGGAAAATACAGAGGTCCAGCTCATTCGAAGTGTAATCTGAAATATTATTCAAATCATGTGATTCCGATTATTTTTCACAACCTAACATCTTACGACGCTCATTTTATAATAGAACAAATTGCCTCCCAGTTTGACGGTAGAGTTAGCGTGATTCCTTTAAACAAAGAAGAATATATATCCTTCACCAAGAGAGTTAGTGGCAGACGAATGCAGTTGCGGTTTGTCGATTCGTTCAGATTTATGAGCTCGAGTCTTTCAAATTTAGTTCAATATCTTGGAGAAACAAATTTATGTATCACAAGATCTGCGTTTAGTGTCGTTGACGATGAGAATTTCAGCTTGTTAGCTAGAAAGGGAGTTTTTCCGTACGATTACGTCGTGGATGAAAGTAAATTGCGTGAAACGTCACTCCCCGAGGCAAAACATTTTTACAATCGGCTAACAGATTCAGATATATCAGATGAAGACTATTTGCATGCTGTAAACGTGTGGAACAAGTTTAATTTACAGACACTTGGAGAATATAGCGATCTGTATTTAAAAACCGATGTTATGCTGTTGGCGGACGTGTTCGAAAATTTTCGCGGAAGCTGTCTGCAGAACTACAATTTAGATCCTACGCATTACTACACGATACCCGGATTGGCATGGGATGCTATGTTAAAATTAACTAAGATCGAGCTCGAGCTACTAACTGACATTGATATGGTTATGTTTATCGAAAGAGGGATTCGAGGAGGTGTTAGCCAGTGTTGCAATCGTTACGGTAAGGCTAACAATAGGTATATGAAGGATTACGATAATACAGTCGACGAAACCTATTTGATGTACTTCGACGTTGATAATCTATACGGCTGGGCGATGTCGAAGAACCTACCCCTAAAAAGGTGCCAGGATTGATGAAGGATGAAAGTAGCGGAGAGATAATGTTAGAATTTGTCGGATTAAGATCGAAGATGTATTCGTTCCGCATGTCTAACATGGAAGTAAAGAAGGCTAAAGGAGTTAAAAATTCTGTGGTAAAAAAATCTATCACCTTCAACGATTATTTGGATTGTTTGAAAAATTATAGTACAACACACCGAGAACAGCGGAGTATTCAGTCAAGACTGCACAAAGTGTATTCAATCTGTCAGAAAAAAATAGCTCTCAACGCTCGCGACGATAAAAGATCCATAATACCTAATTCCACCGACACGCTGCCCTGGGGGCATTACAGTGAACACGTGCAACGAAATTGACGCAAACAGCCGATCAAGAAGTTGTATACCTTTTATCTAGTTTTAGACATTGAGCTGAGCAGCCAAGAAAATTATTTCAGTGTCTGAGTCGAGATGCGATCGTATGAGGAAATTATATATATATAATCGTTAATTCCTATACAAACAAATAATTTGCCAAGAAATGTTTCGAAAATGAGACGAAACATTCCGCACAAAGTTAATTTTGTGACATTGGCCTGAGCAGCCAAATTATCTCTTTGCCAAAGTTTAGTGCCAAATGAAGGCAACATTTCCAACTGAGCCTGGGTACCAACGATAAACAGACTCCCAGACTAAGGCTGTTTATGCCTAGGTCCCAGAAGTGCTGGACACTCGAGAACTAGACTAAACAGGAGAGGAGTCTGAGGATAACGAGAGGGAAGTGCATCAGTTCCCGCTGGACCTTCGTCGAGAAAAGAATAGTCTTACCATTGCATTTTAATATTATATACATTCATCACATTCATCCAGTTTATATTTTTATATCTCTATATCCATATTATAAAATGCAACGTAGTTTTAAATAAAAAGTTCACTACACAAATTATTATTACTTTGTCAGGGTGGAGATGCTGCATTGTAGCGCCGAAAAAATGTATAGCCTATAATTTTGGCTACTAAATTGTTATACAATGTGATAAAGCGCCAAGAAATTTTCATGACACGAGCCAAGACAGCTTGCATAAAAGATTCGCAACGTCTCGACAGATCTTCAGTGAGGAATCATGGCTTGGAATAATACAATCTACATTATGTTAGTAACGGCTCTCGCCGTTTCAAAATCAACGGGGGCTCAACAACTTGAAGAATGTAAGTTTAATTTGATGCGACTAATGTTTTAATCGGTTTCATATACATTGAGCTCACGTTTCAGCATTCACTCAAGTGGGACAGTGCGAAGCTGCCAGAGCCAGACAATTGGATCACGGGAGGATGTACGATCGCAGAATTTCGAGATGCAGAGACCTCAACGAGTACCTCACGCAAGAGATCCGCAACAGAGTTAGATCGGCGATTCAATTGAAAATACTGAATCAGCAGTGTGAGGCTCACGTCGAATCGGTAGTGTATAATACGACGAGAATAAAATTTCCTGGTATGATTTTCACACAATTTTTTTTCTTATAAAAAAATGATTTGGTTCTATGTTTTTTTTTTTTTTTCAGAGGACATACAAGGATGTTGGGAGAGTATGGAGAACGATAAGGCCTCCAACGCTATAAAGGCAGACGATCTAAACTTTTGCGAACGTCGCACAAGAGTGCTTGACCAAAACAAAGCTGAACTTGCTAAAATAAACAATTTTTTAGATTCTTATTACGGGCTGTGCAATAAGCACATCGGCGCCGTTAGTATGGCGAACTGTAACGGCCAATAATAAATTGTTTTACTGTTGGCCGTCACAGTTCGCCATACTAACGGCGCCGATGTGCTTATTGCACAGCCCGTAATAAGAATCTAAAAAATTGTTTATTTTAGCAAGTTCAGCTTTGTTTTGGTCAAGCACTCTTGTGCGACGTTCGCAAAAGTTTAGATCGTCTGCCTTTATAGCGTTGGAGGCCTTATCGTTCTCCATACTCTCCCAACATCCTTGTATGTCCTCTGAAAAAAAAAAAAACATAGAACCAAATCATTTTTTTATAAGAAAAAAAATTGTGTGAAAATCATACCAGGAAATTTTATTCTCGTCGTATTATACACTATCGATTCGACGTGAGCCTCACACTGCCGATTCAGTATTTTCAATTGAATCGCCGATCTAACTCTGTTGCGGATCTCTTGCGTGAGGTACTCGTTGAGGTCTCTGCATCTCGAAATTCTGCGATCGTACATCCTCCCGTGATCCAATTGTCTGGCTCTGGCAGCTTCGCACTGTCCCACTTGAGTGAATGCTGAAACGTAAGCTCAATGTATATGGAACCGATTAAAACATTAGTCGCATCAAATTAAACTTACATTCTTCAAGTTGTTGAGCCCCCGTTGATTTTGAAACGGCGAGAGCCGTTACTAACATAATGTAGATTGTATTATTCCAAGCCATGATTCCTCACTGAAGATCTGTCGAGACGTTGCGAATCTTTTATGCAAGCTGTCTTGGCTCGTGTCATGAAATTTTTTTGGCGCTTTATCACATTGTATAACAATTTAGTAGCCAAAATTATAGGCTTTACATTTTTTCGGCGCTACAATGCAGCATCTCGACCCTAACAAACTAATAATAATTTGGCACTAAACTTTGGCAAAGAGATAATTTGGCTGCTCAGGCCAATGTCACAAAATTAACTTTGTGCGGAATGTTTCGTCTCATTTTCGAAACATTTCTTGGCAAATTATTTGTTTGTATAGGAATTAACGATTATATATATATAATTTCCTCATACGATCGCATCTCGACTCAGACACTGAAATAATTTTCTTGGCTGCTCAGCTCAATGTCTAAAACTAGATAAAAGGTATACAACTTCTTGATCGGCTGTTTGCGTCAATTTCGTTGCACGTGTTCACTGTAATGCCCCCAGGGCAGCGTGTCGGTGGAATTAGGTATTATGGATCTTTTATCGTCGCGAGCGTTGAGAGCTATTTTTTTCTGACAGATTGAATACACTTTGTGCAGTCTTGACTGAATACTCCGCTGTTCTCGGTGTGTTGCACTATAATTTTTCAAACAATCCAAATAATCGTTGGAGGTGATAGATTTTTTCACCACAGAATTTTTAACTCCTTTAGCCTTCTTGACTTCCATGTTAGACATGCGGAACGAATACATCTTCGATCTTAATCCGACAAATTCTAACATTATCTCTCCGCTACTTTCATCCTTCATCAATCCTGGCACCTTTTTGTTCTCTAATGGCATATCATATCTATTCTTAACCATATAATCGCTTGTATCAAATCTATGGATATCCAGTTTCATTGTAGAATAAATATCATCACATTTTATATGGTACAATAAACTGTCCGTATCCGTGTACAACAGTTTGCAATTATTCTAAAATTTAGGTAACATGTATTCGTAATGAAATTCGTACAAACAAGTTTTTGATATATCTAATATGCACATTCCAACATAAATAGGTTTGTCTATGACAACCTTGATTTTCTGCATCTCTATTGCTATAAAATTTGGATTAAAAATAGTTCTGCGATGAAAATTAGTCTTTGAAATCAGAGAATTTGCTCCGTATCGCCCATACCATTCTGTTACTAACTTTATGTCTACGCGTTTTCGTACATTTTCCATAGTCTTTCCGAATACCGAATTGTTCATCAATTTGAATAAATTTTTTTCGAAATCATCCTTTGCCTGGACTCTCAAGTGTGTGTTGAAATCAATATACGGTTTAAGCCAGGCTGATTGATCAAATTGTAGAACTTTATGAATTTTTGTAATCTTTACACCATGGTTTAAGACCTGCTGTAAAATCAAATAATGTCCCACGTATCGTTCTTTCTTGTTGAATGTTGTCATCAGTTTTGCGTGCTGCGATCCAATTGGTTTCTCTGAACTCGGGCAAAATGGTAGATCCTTGTGCAGATCGTGAATCTCTCTTGGGTATTCCAAATCAACTTCTAAAACGTATCCAATACTCGAATTTTCGGCTATAGTTTGCAGATGAAAATCTCCGAGATTGGTTACCCACCGAAAATTTTGCTGGGGTAGGTTCTTCGAGATCGCCCAGCCGTATAGATTATTAACGTCGAAGTACATCAAATAGGTTTCGTCGACTGTATTATCGTAATCCTTCATATACCTATTGTTAGCCTTACCGTAACGATTGCAACACTGGCTAACACCTCCTCGAATCCCTCTTTCGATAAACATAACCATATCAATGTCAGTTAGTAGCTCGAGCTCGATCTTAGTTAATTTTAACATAGCATCCCATGCCAATCCGGGTATCGTGTAGTAATGCGTAGGATCTAAATTGTAGTTCTGCAGACAGCTTCCGCGAAAATTTTCGAACACGTCCGCCAACAGCATAACATCGGTTTTTAAATACAGATCGCTATATTCTCCAAGTGTCTGTAAATTAAACTTGTTCCACACGTTTACAGCATGCAAATAGTCTTCATCTGATATATCTGAATCTGTTAGCCGATTGTAAAAATGTTTTGCCTCGGGGAGTGACGTTTCACGCAATTTACTTTCATCCACGACGTAATCGTACGGAAAAACTCCCTTTCTAGCTAACAAGCTGAAATTCTCATCGTCAACGACACTAAACGCAGATCTTGTGATAAATAAATTTGTTTCTCCAAGATATTGAACTAAATTTGAAAGACTCGAGCTCATGAATCTGAACGAATCGACAAACCGCAACTGCATTCGTGTGCCGCTAACTCTCTTGGTGAAGGATATATATTTTTCTTTGTTTAAAGGAATCACGCTAACTCTACCGTCAAACTGGGAGGCAATTTGTTCTATTATAAAATGAGCGTCGTAAGATGTTAGGTTGTGAAAAATAATCGGAATCACATGATTTGAATAATATTTCAGATTACACTTCGAATGAGCTGGACCTCTGTATTTTCCCGTCAGATGACAATGATCTCGAACCTTTACATCCGACTCCTCGATACATTCTCCGCACATGTGACAAATTTGATCCTTCGTATACTTTTCCTTTTCTGTTTTGGTCATCGGAGTCATTGACACAGGATTGTCATACAATGAATTAATTTCATAAGACAGACGTTTCAACTTTTCGGCAAACCACTCAGCACACGAAGCGCCTCTGTAATGCTCGTATCGAGATAGAGACTGGTCGTACGCGCAATGTACATAATATCCTACACTGTAGGCTGTGTGTTTTTGATATGCGTTGGTTCGCTCACCTAGGTTAATATCTTCTACTGTTTCCAAATAACACTCAAAATCGGCATAGACTACAAACGGCACTAATTCTTTGCGAGAATAATTTTTAAACTTGAGCCATTTATCGTCAGACAAAGGAAGTTTCACAGCACACTCATTGATTTTCGAGCAATCTGTGGTATGCTCCTTTAATTTTTTGTCGCTGTGAAAATGACCTAAACATCTGTCGCAAAGGTACATTTTATGTCGCACTACGATCTGACTGGAGATAAGTCTCGATAAACTCTTAATCCAACAAAAATGTGAATAGTCTCCCTTAGATATCATGAGCAGATTTATATGTTTAATCATTACATTGTCCGTTAAATAAATAGGTGCAACGATAAAATCTTTGTCTCCGGTTGTATACACGTTGATCGATATATTGTTTTGAATCTCAAACTTCTTGATTTGATTTAACGTCATAGGAAACGGAATATTATTAACATCAAGTACAGTCTTATAATGTGGATAAGATCTCTGTAAGCTCACATTATTTGGTGTTGGATATAATGCCGATACAATTGCCCAAGCAAAACATGCGTCATCATCCGTTTCAATGTTTATAACAGCTTTTTTGTTCTTAATCTTGGTTGGGAGATCGATAAATCCGAATCCTCGTATCGGTTCACATTTGTTGATGTTTATGGTCATGTTTATGATACTACTTATAGCCCATCCGCTATCTCTTTCTTGAAATTCTTCCAATTGATGTAAAATGTTGTGAACGACTGATTCCTGATACCATTGGTCTAAGTCTGTAGCGAGTAAAATTTGTTTCGTTGGTGTATGAAAATATTTCATATCTACATTATCTTTAGCCGTAAATTCGCCTGACAGCACCAAATAAATTTTAACGCAGTAAAATTGTCTCTGAACATTTCGCAGACGAATGCAAATAGTTGATTTAACGTCGTCGAGAAATTGTCTAACATCAATGTGCGCAAGATTAGTAATTAAACCAGTTCGAATACGGCTGTCAAATGCCGATGCAACATCTTCCCAGATGTACGTTTTTGTCTTACGTGTCCTCTGGGTTATTCCTCTTGCTACCAAAATTTTATTTTTGATCACAGCTTCATTGCTTTTCAATCTGCGTATTCGAGTGTCATAATTCTGTTTGGTTCCAGGAAAATTTGCACTTTGTAACTTGGAACGCAATAATTTCAGAACAGAATTACAGCTCTTCAAGTATTTTTCATTCAAATTCAGTTCTGTATGTTGTAATAGGAGTTTGAATTGCTCTTGGAGATTTTTTTCCATGCTTATTAATACACGCTCTTCCATACTGATACTATATTTTATGTATATTGGGGCACTTAGCTCTTTCCACGGGTCTGACGTTAGAATTCTGAGTAAGATGTGCCATTATTCTAGGGTATATATACAAAACGATGCGTGTGTGTGTATGTGTGAGGCGGTTGCTAGGCAAAACTGGAAATAAATAGGCTGTACTCGCAATTATTTTCACCTCGATACTAATTATCTAAAACTGGACGCATCGACGAGATTGCGTTGTAGGAAGCTGGGTAGCGGTCAATTATCTCAGTGTGGGGTGTAATCAAAGCCTGTCGAGACTTGTAGACATCTAGTATACCGTAAACATTTAGTACACCTTATTTTTTCCAATAAAAAAATAACTGACTCTGATGCATCTGATAATTTATTAGGTAAAACCTGTTAGGGAGGATGCTAACATATAGTTCAATGTTCTCAATTGCCCTCGATCATCTCAGAGGTGGTAATTATAATTTGCTAATGCAATTATCTTCATTTTTAAATTAGTGCGAGGTAGCAGTCAATTATCTCGGAGTGGGGTGTAATCAAATCCTGTCGGAACTCGTAGACACCGTCGATTCGCTTTTTTTTAATTTTTTTCAATGAAAAATAGCTGACGATGATGCATCTAATAATTTAATAGGTAAAACCTGTTAGGGAGGATGCTGGCACATAGTTCAATGTTCTCAATTGCCCTCGATCATCTCAGAGGTGGGGGTAATTGTAATTTGCTAATGCAATTATCTTCATTTTTTGAATTATTAGATTTTTAGTTTTTTTTTCCGGAAAAACTGGTGCAATTATAGAATGTATGTGTGTGGGTGTGTCTGTGTGCACTAACATTCAATTATTATTTCGATTTTTTTCCGATGAAATGGTGTAATTATAGAATGTGTGTGTGTGTGGGTGTGTCTGTGTGCACTAACACTAATCTAGCTCAAACTCGCGGTTCGTTTGGTGGTCACGATGTGCTTTAACGTAAAAGATAAATATATACACAAATTAATTCTATTAATTATTGTCTCCAGCAATAATCAAGTTATAAAATAGCATGTACGCTTATTTGTATTTTATGTATCTTTGCTGTTGCCCTTTTCGGGTTCGCCTGTTGGGCCTGTTTTCATTAAATAAATAAATAAATTTTAAAAAAAAGGGTGTCCCAAGGCGAACTCCTGCTGGGTGACTTCAACCCAAGAAGATCTGTCATGGTTTGTAGAATCTTTTGCTTTCCTTCAGTATTTTTATTTCCTGATCTCGACCTCTTTAAGATGCGTCTAAAAGGATGTAAGTCCAATTCGACCTCCCCGGACTTTCACCACTTGCATTATCAATATGAATCATATAAAGGCATTGGGAGAGTTTGAAATGAGACTTTTCCTGTTTAGCTTTATACAACCATTTGTTCTTCATCGATGTGTGTACAACGGCTTGTTTGAAAAATATATTATCTAATACAGTCCCACTGAAATGCTGAGACATACATACAATTACATACTCACAACCTACTTCTTTTCTTACGTTAGGTTAGCAGAATACATCACCCTCTTATTATGTATCATGGTTAATTCCAACGATTGTGAGAAACCAAACTAACGATGGAGAAATAATTCTCCGGGACTAACAAAGATTAGATTTTGGTTATTCTAGAAACCAGACTGACAACCGAGAAATAATTCTCCGGATTGTTATAACATCATATTCCAGCTTTTGGATTATTTTAGATATAAGTGACATGTAACTCATTTGTAGAAAGTTTATATGCAATATCATACTCGACATACACATATTGCATGCATTCAATTTATACATTAACATTTACATACATACTACGGCATCAATACCCAGAGAAAAGCTCATACCTTTACTGTATTGAGAACCATACTGAGGCGTTTCTGCGAAAATTCCGAAGATTTCCGACGAAACATGGTATTTAAATTTTTCTCTTCGACTTTCTAGTCGATTATTAGCTAGGAATGAAATTTCGATTATTTACTCAATTGAAAAATTCTAGCACGAGTATTTCCGCTATTTTCGATGTTGGAAGCTTTAGACTTCTCAAAATTGTCACGTATAATCAGGTAAAAAATCGTAACGCAAATCGATTTTTGAGTCCCAAAACCATTACGGTAATGAAGAGAATCACCCATATATATTACGTTATTATATTAATAACCACAAGTATACCCTATATGACAATTAACCTTTTTTAGAATATTCATATATAGGTATACGTATTGTTACTCACATCATAGTTAACCTACTTTCGTTGATCATCAAATATTATCTCCTATGTAATTCCTTTATGTTAATGGACCAGGTTTGAAATAAAATTCTAATCGCATTAGGACGACAAGTAATAATATTATAGAAAATACAAATACATATTAATAATCCAATCCCTATATCTATGTATCTCTCTAATTTCTAAAATAAAATACAAATACACGATCGATAGTACGTGTAATGTACCTGTACGCTATTTTTATGCTCATAATAATAATAATAATGATAATCTAATCTAATCTTTTAAAACTAGAGAGACGAATCGATTTGAAATTAACCCTCCTAATACAAGTATTTTCTATAAAAAGTAACAAAGGAAGTAAATATCTCTACTTTTAACGATATAAAATATATCCAATTCAAAAGTTAAGTTTTCAAGATCGAGTAAGAATTGAATTATTATTGATAATTATAACTTCTCATAATTATATTGATGTTAATATTTCTATTAACTTCATACATAATTATTCATAATTATAACTTCAATAAAATATCTGGCAAGACCCGTCCTCGGAAGGTCCGATTGACGGTCCCCTTGGGCCCAGACCTCGACAGATTTGATTTACATAAAATTCCAATCGAATTACCGCGACAATTAATGATATTATAGAAAAATACAAGTATTAACAATTCAATCTCTATCTATGTATCTCTCTAAATTCTGAAATAAAATACAAATACAAATACACGATCGATAGTACGTGTAATGTACCTGTACGCTATTTTTATGCTTATGATCCTAATCTAATCTTATCTATGTATCTCTCTAATTTCTTAAATAAAATACGAAGTTCAAAGATCCATTATTCCGTGCATTCCTTGCACTGCGGCTTTCTTTCCTTCTGATCCTTCGCACTCTCCGCATACCCATAGTGGTGCACCATCTGATCACGTACTCGTCTGATTGAAGACAAATTGATCACCTAACAGACAAATTCAAGTTCGATTGTAAAAATAAACTTACAAATTCCAGAGTTTACATTCCTCTATAGATTCACTGATTTACAATTCTGTAAAATGTTCATTCAAGACATCTGTAATCTTACCTTCTCTGATTTCTCACACGAATAGAGTCCTTGTTTTACCTTCTTCCATCAGTATATGATCATTCTGAAAACATAACAGCAATATAGAAAACTGAATAGCAGATAAATTTGATTTAGCATAGGAAATGAAGTACATGAATTAAGGGAAAACTTCTCGGTTTCGATAACTTTTCAACTTTTCAATTGAAATAATTTGATGAAAATATTGTTTTCCAAGATATCCGATCTTACCTTCACATGATTGCTGCATATATGATTAGGATCTTTGCTCCTGTAACCGCATCATATTTGGTCTACGTTTCATCTATTACACTGTAACAGAAATATAAAAAATTTGAGGAATAGTCTCATTACTTGAACACCTATTATTTATTTATTTATTAAAGGATCAACGGCAAATCTGCCCTTTACATAAAGATTAATATAAAATAATCGTAATTATCCTAATTGTTAACAGCGATATTTTCGCATGAAGAAAACTCGTTGATGGATATTAATAATGAATGGACATAATGATTAAACTTGGGGGAAAAAAGAAGACACAATTGAAAATACTATTTACCTTATATTGAATTTATCGGTGAGATTGAATTTCCATAAGCAGCCTTTGAAACTCCATTCAATTTGCGAATTCGAGTGCCCATGGCATTTCAAGAGCAAACCATAATTCTCAGTCGGATACAAATGTGGTCAGTTTTTTTCATATCTCGTTGGGCTCCGTTCTTCCATGGTTTCTTGCATTTGTCTTTCCTCCTCCACCTGATAAGAGAAATCAACGATTTAGAAGATTGCGATACTAAGATCCAAATTGAGAATCAAGAGAATAAAAGAGTTAAGGGAATGTGGGGGAGGGGGGGGAAGGAAATGGTACCTTAAACTGCTAGATATTATACCTACATACGTATATGTAATAATATGTATATCGATAGTATAATACAATAAAATAATACATGCATTATATATTTTATAATTTTTCATTGATTTCAAGGAAGGGCATTATTACCTAACTTCGCCAAATTCGTTTACGTTTATTAGATTTTGGCATTTGAAACATATGATGCACACTTTTCAGTCGGTATTAAGAGAAAAATTACCTAAGAAACGTTGCGATAATATCATTTCTTTTTTTCCCGTCCCATCTTTGAAGCCAAGGCATCTTCCTATCCTCTAAGTCGCTCCAATTGCCAGAATTGGCCTGCTGACACGATATTCTGTAAAATGAGAAGAGAAATGAGTAAAAATAGAAATAAACTTCATATAAATTTGATTTTGAATACATGTAGAAAGCAGTCATATATTCAAAGGAGTTTATATGTGAGGACAATGCTTCAATTAGTCAATCGAAATTTAGGGCCGTGATTATATTATACTGATTATTAGTCCATATATTTCTTGAAAAGATTATCAATCAAAATATTGCATTTTACCTGCTCCAAAGCGCTGTACAATCAATTTTAGTTTTAGTATTCGGTCTGCCTTTGATCCCAAGGGAATGTAATTGGCAGATCTTGGCGACACTCATTTCACTGCAACAAAAAAAAATGGACAAGATTTATCAATCGAATACTCGTACAATCACTGTTGCGATATTTTCGAGATAAGACAGAAAATCCGAACAATTATTCTGTGTCATTTTAATGAATAAATGAATACATTAAAATTTAATCTATTGATTTAAAAATTCGCCGAACAAAAGTGAAAGAAAATAGCTAGAACGTTACGATTACCGCCTTACCTTTTCTCGTTTCATCGGCGATATTTGATCTGTTCAAATTGCCTGAGAGCTGCATTCATGACCTGCTGCAGTCTGTCTCTGTAATCAAAAACATTTTTTCGTCAATAAAGGTTGGCGGTACATTAAAATTTCAGTCAAATTGTCAATACAAGTGAATAACGGTTGTCTGAATATTCTTGAATCTGGTCCAAATGTAAACGACATTCGGCTGTGCAACCCGCTCGCTTGTCGTTACCTTATATCTTTCTCATTAGGACTTTTTGCACATTGTATAGAATTATTATACAGAGATCAACAATCCCACGGTACTATTGAATCTAAACAAATCTTATAATAATTTTGTCAAAAGATACACAATTGTTATCTACCTGCGAGTAAAAAATTTTGTCTCGTAAATGTATATTTTTTCCAGAGGGTTTAGCGCGGAACTAAATTACATGCTCAGAATTGAATTTTACTTCTAATGGTCGTGCAATACCAAGATTAAACTACTCCCATCTGTTTTCACACGCCAACTATGGTCTTCTGGACGATAAACATAAATTTAATCGAGAAAATTAGACGCTGGCTCAATATTCAGATGAACTGTCAAAAACACTCGACGGTGCAGCGAGCGAAAAAGTTCCGTCTCGGAAATGTATGTTTTTTTGAAATGGTTTTGCAGGGATAAATTACATGCTCGGACTTGAATTCTATTTCTAACGGTCGTGCAGTACCAAGATTAGACTACTTTTACCTTTTTTTCCACACGTCAGCGACGGTTTTCAGGTACAAGGACATAACCTCTTCGCGAAAGTTTTGATTTTTGTTTTAAAACTTTTTTTGGTGAAAAATTTTTAAATTCTAGGTTAGCAAAGTTTGTAAGGGTTTGGATATGAAGATTTGATTGAGAAAACTTCTTCACTGCCAACTTTTTTGAGAAAATTTTGATTGAAATTACGCACCGGCGTTGTAGCGTGACTTGCAATTCAATTGTCAATTATTTTTTATCCCCGGCGTCGGTTCCGGCACAGAAAAGTAACTTTCTTTTTCTTTTCCTCATTGTTAATGTCCTCTGAGCTTTTGACGGAGAAAATAATTAACTTACGGAGCCACAAGCGACACACCGACCCGCTCCGTCCCGCTGCCTGACGCCGACTGACGCCGGTCGCCACGACGCCACGGATAAGTTCGTGCCTGCGCGAGCCGCCATGTTGAAAGTTCGCATGACGTCACCACCAGTCGGTTTAAATTCTGGCGGGATCAGCTATTCTAGAATCATAGATGAATATTTTTTGACTCTATTGTTTATCGCATGAAATTACGTTAGAACTTGATGTCAATTTCAACAAAATTTTTGAAAATAAAAAATCGGGGGAGATTTTAATTTGGCAGCTATTCTGCCATAGAAAATCCCTATTTGGTTTTTCCTTCGTTCTCAAAAACTGGAATTCAGTAATTAACGAAATTAAGTGGATCAATTAAGTGCTCAGTCGGTAAGGCCGGATTTACACTTTACAAACTAGATATTAACCAATAGAAACTCTGCTGCCCGTCGTTTGTCGCCTATATGAAAAGGCACCCTTACAAAAACGACATTTGAAAATTCGAATGAAAAATGGCGTCGCACAGTTTGTGTCATTTAAGTGACCGTGTTTGTCGTTGTCTTTGGGTCTAAACCTTTTTTTACTGAAACAAACCCTGGTTTAGAAGTAGAAAATCTGTTTTCTGAAAGTTCGAAATAACGGTCTTTTTAATTTGAATAAAAATCGTCACATCTTCGAATATCTTTTCTGGCAATTCGGCGAAATGGAATCAGAGTATATTCTCGCATCCTAAATACCAATTCAATTCAATTTGATTCAATCATTCTTATCAAACATACATCGACACATAAGCACTGTAATAATATGGAAGAGGATCGCGACACTTCGATCAAGGATCATTTTCCAGAACCTCAAAAAAGATTTTGGATGGTAAACAGTTTCAATTCTACATATTTAACACATCATTATCATCCTTTGCAACCTCATCTAATCGGTCGTCTCACACTACAGACAATCATGAATCAAATATCAGTCAAATCTTGCATAAGATTTTCTGAATATAATCCCTGAGACTTACTCCAATAGACAGGGTAGATTTTTGACTTATAGAATATATGCTGTTGAGTTGAGACTACTCAAAGGAGTCTTGAAACTTTGGAGATTATTCTTAGACACAATTAAAATCAACTGAAAATTGCTACAATATCATTTCCAAAGTCTTTGTATTCGAACAAAGATTCGAACATACGAACAAACATCCGTTCAATACCTATCTTGAGTCATGTTATCAATCCAAAACCGTGAAATTGTCGCATAAGTTTTGGAGAGTTTTGAATTTGATATCTGGCAATAGCCTTGAAATTAGTGGATATCAGTGAATGTTATGTCTTGTATTAATTGATCTAAGATTTTAAAAGACCAAACAAGGTCTCACATGATCTTTTAAGAACTTACATGTCTAAAAAATGCGAATGGTCACACAAAATAAAATCATTTATAAATCATTTTCTTACAAATTTAATTTGTACAGGAATTTTGCAAGATTCATATTAAATTCCTTGTGAGATTCTCATGTGATCATTTTAATACGCTAATCTTTTTTACCAAGACTTTCTTATAGGATTCTTATATGATTTCATGAAAATTGATACAAGTTTTATACAAGATTCTTGTTATATTTCAAGTGAAATTTTCTTTGAGAATAATTTCTTACAAGATCCGTATTATGATATCTATAAGGATCTGTAAGAATCTTTTATGATATTGTTGAAATCTTTTTAGATCGAGGAAGTTTCTCATAACATTTGATAAGGTTCTACTAAGATCCTGTGAAAAATTCTTATAAAAATTTTCAGCTCAATGAAAATAATTAAAAGAATGATGAATTTCTTATAAAATTCTTCACGACGTCATTGATACAAAATCCATGAATTTATCTTCAATTATTTACTCTCCAATCTCTCCAATCTAGCGATCTAGGAAGCGTAGAAACAGCGATGCAGCCAGCATCAGTTCAATGGATATCTCAATGGGATCAGAGAGTATAAAAAAGAAGAAGAGACGAAGAATTACAGAGGTAGCATCGAGCTTCTTTTCCTCTTCCTCATCGTCCACATCAACTCCAAGTAAATTTGGAAGTGTTCTCCAAAGATCATTCGGTTCTCAATTCTCCCACGCAGATCTATCTCTCCTTGGAGATGAAACTGATACATCAGGAACGCTGAAGAAGGGGTAAGAATATATATTTTTCAAGAATCAATATTCGATCTTTCATTGTAAATCTACCCGTTCAGTTCAAGAGGCAACACAGAGCGACTGGATCAGCTTGCTATCCGCAGCTGGATTGTGGATATTGCTGAAGGAAAATCCGGCGGTATTTTGGACACGAGTCTGAGCAGGAGAGAAGTGAAACGGCAAGAAGCAATCTATGAATTATGCTGCGGAGAGGAAGTATTGCTCAGAGATCTGAACAATCTAAGAGAATTTTACTACGATCCATTAATTCGAAGCGATATTTTAACTCCGGGAGAGGTATCTACACTTTTTGGAGACATTTCAAGCCTTGTAAATCTGCACAGGAAACTTAGAGACGAATTAATCAATCTAAGAGATCAGTCCGGGTTCACAGAGGCTGTGGGAGAGACTTTAGTCAATTGGGTTAGTATTTTATACTTTTGGATTGTACTAAAGTATCGTTGAGACTCGGGGGGGGCAAGATTTTGATCTATTTTGCAAAAATCTTCTCTATAAACGAATAGAAAAGAACTACATGTCCAGAAATTCATTTTGAAAAATTATCAAACTTTTCATGTGCTTACTTTTTCGATTAACAGCTACCAAGTCTAGCAGATAGCTACGTGGATCGCTGCAAGACGCAAGTATGGGCGAGACATTTGCTGGATGCAAAACGATCTACAAACAAGCGTTTTCAAGAATTTTTGAAAAAACGTACCAGCATTCCACGTTCTGTAGATTTATGGACTTATCTAGACGTCCCTAGGTCTAGGGTGGTCAAATATCCGCTATTAGTGAATGAGATTTTGCGACACACTCCGTCTAATCATTCCGATCAAACCCTGCTGAGACAAGCCAGCGCAATACTGTCCAAACTGTTAATAGAAATAGACGAAGCTATGGGAAATTCGGAATGCAAATTGGCTCAGAGCAGGATAAACCCTTCGCCGACATACGATCCTAATCAATCCGTAAAAAATGCCGCTGAATTAATCACAGAAGGGCAGTTAAGGGATGCCAGAGGAACGGTGGGTTAATAACTTCAAGTTCTTTTTACGGAAACTTGTTACATTGATTAATTCTTGCCCCGCCTTTAAAAAAAAGGCAAAAATTTTTTGCATTTTTTTTAAACAAATATCTTCGTTTTACAGAAACTCCACTGCTTCTTGTTCGACAATTGCTTTGTTTTGGCTCGCCCTGCGAGGAGACTGGGAAGGAAATGTAATCCGTGTTTTCCCGTGGTATTGCGAGGCCAGTTTAATGTCCAACCGGATATTGAGACTGACGGAAAGACTCATACTGCTGGATTCAAGATCGGAGAACACACTCTGATTACCGAAGATGAACATTCCAAGCGACATTGGATAGACTCTTTTCGCAGAGTAGATTTGCTCGTTACGAATAGCGATCGTTGCGAGCCGAATCTTTGCGAGAGCAAAGAAAACAAAGAGAAAAAATCTAGTAAAATAAATAAAACTAATAAATCGAGTCCCCAAATACCGGTTTTAAAAGATACAAGGAAACGAAAATCTGTTGGAGATTTATGCAACAGTAATTTTCCGATTTCTCTTAGAAAAAGCCTGCTTAGAGATAAGAGAAACAGCATCAGTCTTGTGTAAAGGGGATTTGTTGATGGAATTATTATCAACGTCGATTATTATTCGAATTATTATCATTCGAAAATTAAAAGAGTTGGTCTTTTGAAATGTACATATATATGTCTCTTTCGCGTAGATCAGTTTTTAACGAGCTCAAAAAAGAGAAAAAAAACAAAGTGCGGGAATAGAAAAATTAAACGCAGTCGAAACATGTACTAATATGCCTTGCACTTAGTTCCAATATTACATTATATTACATTCATTATTTTCAGTATTTCTAGTTTTTTGTTTTTTGATTAATCAGGTTCTGGGTTGTTAGGAATTGTTCGATCGGTTGTCTTTAAAAAAGAGGTCTTTTTTTGAAGAGATAAAATAATCGCTCTAACAGTTTGAGAAAGAATTTTTCAACTCATCTTTTTACAAAAAGAAATTAAAATATCGTTATGGTTCATGTTTCTTTTCTGGTTTTCCAAAACTTTAAAAATCCAACTATTTTTTATCAATGTACTCGATAAGTTTTAACATCTTTTTAATTTGCTAGATGCTACGGATATTCTCCTTCTTTTACTTTTGATTTTATTTTTTTTTTATCTCTTTTAGTAGCAATAAAAACTAAATTAACTGTGAAATATTCTAAATTAATCCACGTTCACTTGTAGACTAATTTTTTATTTTATTTTTTATACGATTTTTATTCGAGTATCATTTTTCTTCTACTACTTTTAACTTAATATTCGTTTTTATTATCATTTATTTATTTATTTTTATCTGCCAACATATTCGTCGTATAGGTATAGGTATAAGTACAGATATACATTTCACAGAACGAGGTAGATATTTGAAAAAAATTGAATTTTAAATTACGGTACGATTTATACAAGTAGCGTATTGTCGATTTTAAGACAATGTGTTCTATTTTTCGTATTAGATAATTAATAATGATTTTTCAAAATTCTACACGAGATTTTGTACCAGCGATTTCGTCAGGGTGTCCTAATACCGAACAGAGTTTGACCGGACCGTCTTGGGAAAACCTAAAGACAAGGGAGGATAAACTGTATCAACGAAAATTACTGCAACGTTATTTCAGTGTCTGTTACAAAATGTTGTCGCATTATTTTATGCATACCTAAATGCTTTTGATTTTGAGATATTTTGTTTCCTTTTCAAGATCTTTTGCTGTAGTAGAAAAAATTATTTGAAAAAGATTGAGGATCGAAAATCTTGAAATCAATGTAACTACCAGCTATGGATAAAATAATACCACATCGCTTTCCGTCTTTTTTCCCATGAACTCTGAATCTCGTACATTGTGTTAAACGTTTGTTTGAAAAGTTTTATCACGTCTATTTAAGTTTTCAAGAGATAATCCGTTGATATATTCTTGGCATTTCGACACTCTGTCTTTCCTAATATGTTCGATACTCGTTTACTAAATTTATTGTAAATAAACAGATATGTTAAAATCTTGAGAACAGCATAAAAAATTCCGAAAGATAAATTCAGTTACCGAATAGTACAAAAAAAAATAAAAATTTGTTTAACACGTTATTGAGGTGATGATAATAAACTTTTATAACAAATAACAGATGATCATGAACGATGGTCTGTTTCTATGAGAGAAGAAATAAAACTGAAAGTAATTACTCTGGAAAAGTTACTTAAGCAATTGGAACTGTTTTTAACGTAGCTTTTTCAATGCTTATTAACAGCATCATTAAGGCTTAATAATGAATTGGTACAAGTTATTACAAGGTACTCAGAAATTGAACGCAGAATGACGCGTGAAGAAGAAAACAAGAATGAATTTTGGCTTCTAAATTGCTACTGTGAAGCTGCAAATATGTAGTCTACAATTGTACACACTGCATAACAAAGAAACTAATTTAATTATCATAAAGCAAAAAACGGATCCAGACTCAGACACAGCGAATTGAAAATATATGAATAGGAATTTGAAGAGTACATCACATGTTAGAAGGGAACGATTATATTCAGTAACTAAATATTAGTATTAGTTGTACAACGGCATGCGTATTTCCAGGTAATAAATGTACACATAAATATGAGTATTATAGTATTTAAGATTTAGTTACTGTTATCAAATTGTATCAGTTTGTCTTCATCATTATTCCATGATTTTTTTGTTTTTTTATGTGTAAATAAAACATCGCCAAGCATATAAATCAATTTTCTTTTTTATTTTATTCATAAGAAAAAATAGTCGAAGTTTAGTGCAAAAAATGGCTAATTTTGTCATTTTTTTTTTCACATTTAAATCTCGAAAAACGTGCTACGGCAGACTAATTCTGCAACAAATAGATTGCTGATAAAAATCCATAAAATTGACACAGTCTAGTTATAAGGTTTTCATCAAAAAAAATAAAATAAATTCGTTACGATTTGCTCGGTTTCATTGAATTCCCATCAGGGTATCTTTTCTTGAAGGCTTTGATGAGCTGTGGATCGATTAATCTTACTCCATCGACTTGATTACCCAATGTGATCCAGTTAGGCTGCACATTATGCGGTCTTCCAAATAACTCGATTTTTCTTGTCCCAGGACTCATACGTTCTATAATCCCATAAATTTCGTCTGGTTTATGACTAGTCGCCCTTACTTCAGCGACTATCACGTCGCTGTCCAGTCCTCTGTTAACTCTGGGGAATCCCTTCATCCCTACAAGACAGTGTTCTTTCCCATGGTTAAGCCAGTGTCCAGTTCTTCCAGTTCTTATTATACGTTGTAGCTGGTTTGTCTTGACCCAAATTATTTCATCTACTCTATCGTATCCCCACAGTTGTAGACATTCTCTTCCCAGTTCCATCGCTCTTCCAGTTACCCAGAGGAACAGCAGTCCCTCATCTTGGAGGGCAGGGATTCCTAGCTGGCGCATTTCGTCATCTGACATTGTTCCGTAGGGAAGTTCCATGTGAATATCCCACGGGGGGTCTGCCATTATTACAGCAAATTTACCTAGCACTGTCATGTCTAGGTATCTTAGATCGCATTGGATCCATTGAGGAGGATAAAGAGTCAGGTCTGGACCACCTGTAGAACCGTTGTTGTTGCTAGTTGTTGTTTTTGTCTCCTGTACTGCAGTTTTTGTCACTGAATTACTCGTCGTCGCGTCTATTTCACCTTGATCTTTCGGTTGGGCGGTTGGACCGTCAACTTCGTAGTGTACGTACCTAGAAAAGAATTTTGTTTTGTAGCAAAATGATGTTGACTTTGAAAGTCAATACGGAAAGTTGGATGTAAGTCTTGGGTTTAACTCAATAAATACCCGAAACAAACAACAAAGAGAGGCTTCATAGAAATCGTTGGGGCATTACAACGTCCTACGATCATTCTTTGATGCTAAGCTCTGTGATAAATAGTGCGATGAATAAAGCCGGTATTTACTTGCAAGTATCCATGTGAAAGCAAGTATTCAGAAAGCTGCAGTCTCCTAAACTTTCGTCTGTATGACCCTGCAAGATTTTCTTGAAGTGAAGTTTTTTGCATTTCTCATTGTATCCCCCCTGTCCAGACCCAGGCTGAGCATTGAGCTTTGAACAATCGGTCCTAGTGCCGTGTGGACAGAATTCCATGACCTGGGCACCGCCCTGAGACCTAAAACGCTCTGCCAAAGATTTTTCCTTTGAAGTTTGCTTCGATAAAAGGTCCAGGATTTGTTCCCCAACTTTTTTACTCTCTTTTTCCCGAATCGTGGGCATCGAAATCAACGACATTATATCCTCGGTGTTTTTCTTGTCTAATTTTGCCTGTTTCTCTGGCGGATTATCATTATTTGGTTCTGGCACAGTTGTGCTCAGACTTTTGTCTACGCCTACTTTATCCGACCCCAATGATTCTGACTGGGTATTCACTTCCGTGACAGATAAAATCGTATATCCGACGACATCGTTCTCCGTGATTTCTTTGATTCTAGAGGAAGACAAACAGACCAAGAATGAAGAATTATCGCGCGGAATATTTTTCTCCAAAAATTTCAATTGGTTTGAAATTAGAATTCTGACCATTTCAACAATTTTTCTGCATTATACTAATTTCTCAATCTGCGAACTTCTTTTGCACTTCAATTGCAGAAAAAAATCAACGATTCAACTATTTCAAAGTTTATAAGCCTAATTTTGGAAAATTTTCTTAGAACTATTTCTAGAGTTCGGAAGGTTTGATATTGGGACCTTTTTATTTGGAACAAAGAACCAAATTATGGCTACCTAACAACATCCTGTGAGGACAGGTTTTCAAGGAGTTTGTTGATACCAGAGAATGATATATCGATGTTGAGGGATTTTCTGAGCTGCTCGGTGAGATCGGTCGATGTAATCGGTAGGTTTGGTGAAGATTCGTGCAAAATTCGTAACACATCTTGTTCGTATTCAATTGTTTCAGACTTATTGCCAGTTGTTGCAGTCGCGTCTGTAATCGAAAGCGGAATGCATTAAAACAAACGATCAAAAACGAACAAAAGATTTAATATAATTTCGGAAAAAAAACCATTGCATAGCTACCGACTGCGGATGATTCTACAGCTGCTGGGGATGAAGTTAGTGTGAATAATTCATGTCTTTCGCGTTTTCTTTTCTGCAACTTTTCTCTCAAACTATTTCTCTTTATTTTTATTGCCTGAATCTCTTCAAACGCATCGGACATTTTTCATCTCTTTATTATGTTCCAACGTGAATATTGCGATTGAGAAATTTTTATTTGTTCAACGGTTTTTAATGGGAAAGAATTGAATTGTTCGGAAGACCGTTACGATGTTTGAATCGATGGAAAGTCTTTTTTTATCGAGTAGATGAATGAGAGTAGAAATTGTAGAATTTCAGGTTATGTTGGGCTGCAGAAAATTCAAAATACAAAATACAAACAAAAAACAATCTTTCAGGTCTTTATTTTCGAAAATTTTTCAAGTATTTTTATCATCGATTTCAATTCAGTAAACAGTGTACTCTTATTATCGAATATTTCTAATCCAACATTTATTTGTAAATGACAGATGAATGGATCAGAGTATTCATTCAAGCCGGTGTGTCCACGACGCATTCATATCGCGCATTGTAGTGGCGCTTGTTTTGATTAAACTCATACGATTGGTTCAGAATTTGTCGAAATTTAAACAGATACGTTGATTCTTATCAGCTGGCTGTGCCCGCAAACTGATCGGCTAGAAAGTTTGAAAACTTTAGGAGAGGATGGGTATTTTTGTCGAAGAAAATATATGAATCGCTTAAACGCGTTGTTAATTACGTATTGTCGTTATTGATTATTTTCGTACAATTTATCGTATAGTATGGGGCTCTGTTTATTCAGTTGAATTCCGTTTGGATGTAAAGCCAAATCCGTAGTTCGTACTCCTGCCTTCTGAAGTATGATGAAGCTTCCTGTTTGGAAATATAATGTGTGATTTGCATTATAATTAGTTGTAGCTTTCACTAAACCGTACACATGCACAAATCTTCCTTTCGTGCAAATTTAATGCCGATTATATTTAACGCAACGAACTTGCATAGTCGAGTGTTTATATAAATACATATAATTACCTCACTTGGTACGAAGAAGTCTTCTTCGACTTCGGGTAATCCCAAGAAATAGGCCTTGTTACGTAACACCGTGATCTCGTCTGGTATGAATTGCAAATAGCTTTCGACCGCGGTACAAGCTTCTTTCAATTTTCCAACTGTAATGGTATTATATAATAATTTGGAAAGGTGACGATCATTCGCAATTCTCAATATTTTCCGTTTGCGAAAATTTCGTAAAGTAAAAATGTCAAAATCTTACTTTTGTAATAAGCAAACTGTAGATAATGATAATGATCCGCAAGAATATCCTCCCGATGCTCCCCATTTATTTTATTCAAAGAGTACGAACAGCTACGCTTGCATTTCAATTGAAATGTGAAGTGATCTGAAAAAATATATAGGTATAAATCATTTTCACACAAATACACAGAGATGTTCGAAAACGAAGTCGCATAATTTCGCACCTCATGAAACTTGAAGAATAAGTAAAAACTTGAACCAAAGTTTCAATGCTTCGAAATTTGATAATTCAAATTCAAATTCACCGACATGTTCGACTAATCTTTCGTGATAATATAAAATATACTCACTCGCTATGGACAGAGTAAAATCTGGATGCCATCCCATGTCGAAGGGGCCTTCGCAAAAGAATCGGCAGTCGTCTTCGGCCTTCATGTAAGCCTTCAGCGAATTTTCAAGCTTTTCAATAACTTCTGGGTAATTTTCATCATTGTAAGCCGTAACTCCAGCCCTGTACATATCGATGTATGGATCGGCCTCTAAATTCACTATTTCGTCTTCAACGACTGCGGGCAAGTTGGCGTAGAAATGCAAATTTTTCAAACTCCGTTCATCTTTCGAATGAAGAGTAACGAAGGTGAAAATCGCGTTCGCCGCATCCTGGTACCGTTTCATCTATAGACATTTTAATACTCATTCATTGAAAACACTCGTGATTATTTTAAATTTCTGCACAAGAACCATTTTCCAAATTTTTTTTTTTAATTTTTTACATCGTGAAGAGTTTTTATGCTTCGCGATTTTGATGCCTACCTGATAATAGCAAATGTGAAGATACTCGTACGGTCTGCGTTCCGAGTACTTGACCTCCACATGTGTAGGTACTATCTTAGCCTTGATCTCCTTGCTTTTCATTGTCTGCTTGCATTTCATCAGACACAAAGTCTCTCTAACTTTTTTTTCATAAAAATGTAAGTCCTCTATATCCTCCGCAAATATTGGCTCCGTTGCGTTCGATTCCGCTCGACATTTTCTCCGGCATCCGATTAGATTCTCTTTATACTCTTTGTAGCTACACACGCGATATTACAATCATGAATTTTGAGACGAATGAATGATCAATCATTAATTAAGGAAGAAAAAAATGATCGCAAAAAACAGTTATCTATACATAAGTTGGATGAATCGCTGCGAGGGTCAAAGGCCAGGAAGGCGAAAAAGCAACCGAATACATGCAAAATTCTTTATACCTTTTAATAGCATTTTCAAATTCGTCGATACAATTTTCCCAGTCGTTATCAAGGTAGGCTTCAACTCCATTATTAAATCGCTGTTCAAGCGTCAAATTCTCGGCCTTATCATCAGCTACCGCGATTTCAGTATTCTGCGGTTCAGGCGCAGTTGCAGAGTCTGACTTTATCTCTTCCGAGGCAAGATCCAGTTGCTCTGCAACCGCAGGCTCGTGGTCCACTATGACGTTGCTCAACTCCTCTCCTTCAGCCCCCGCTAAAATCACCGTAAAACCAGCGCTCAACGTGCACAAAATTATGATAAACGATCTCAAAACGCCCAACATATTTTTAGTCTAGTTATAGGTATACACAGCTTCTTGCACGGTCATCAGTTGTGGACTGATGATGACGCTTTGTTCATCTAGTAACGTGGTCCACTCAAATATCTACCATCTGTGAACCGGGATCATGATCTATGATTGCGGAATATCGTCAGAACGTACTAAAAGATATGCTTATTCAAGCTGGACTGTGGACACTATACCACTGTGCAGAGCAGCACACATGTGTAATCCTTGACCTGAGTGTGTGGGATGGCTTGCACAGGCCTTATAATATACACGCATCATCTCACTGGCGGCTGTGCTCGTGATATGTGAGAATGTTCTCAACTCCGTAATTCTCCGCAGTCGGATATCATGAATGTTATCTTATAGTGTGGCACTGACGTTATGATGAAAATATGTAGTGTGTTAAGGTTTATTAAAAATGGATGTAATGTGCTATAGTATATATTGTATTTTTCATTTATTCTTTATTATAATTATTCCTATATACAGCAGGTACGAAGATTT
Organism: Macrophya alboannulata; assembly: GCA_949628255.1. Classification (NCBI taxonomy): domain Eukaryota; kingdom Metazoa; phylum Arthropoda; class Insecta; order Hymenoptera; family Tenthredinidae; genus Macrophya; species Macrophya alboannulata. The sequence continues at coordinate 3,723,044 of OX451211.1, read as the reverse complement.
TCTCTTCGAACGTGCATTGGCTCCAGTATAATCATTACGAAAGATAACGAGAAGAAGGTGCAGTGCCCGAAATTCTAGTCTTCCCTAGTTTGAAATTCGCAAGTGACTGCACTCACGTGATATTTTTTATATATTATAGGGGTCAAAATTCGACTATTAATATTAATAATTTTTATTCCACAATGTCGTCTTGAACGACTCCGTTTTTCAACTGCGACTGTTGAATGTAGAACACAGTCATTCTGTAAAGTATTCAAATTTGTGATTGTAAAAGTATCGCGTCTCCCAATCGATTCCAAAATCCCAATGAGGACATTGACTGGTCAGAAAGTGCGGGCTTATTGACTTCCCGCGCTGATGAGTTGCAAGTACATACGTCTAGCATTGCGCTTGCGCGAAAAATTGCCTTTTTGAATGGTTTCAAATACTCGACTGATTGTTCTTCAGTCATTTATCCAACTGCATCGACATGGCTTTTTGCAGGATGTGAAAAAAAAAATTCCAAAAATGCATTTTTTATTTATAAAATGATTCCCTGAAAATTTGATTATCTTGAAAAATTAGGAACTGAGGAACTGAAAAGTCGAAAAATGACCGTTACTCGTTTCTAAAAATCTATATGTTTTTCAAATGATCCCAGAAGCGGTCCAATGAAAAAATTAGAAATTCCCAATCATTATAATGTTTACAGATAATGGATATGAAAAATTGCTTCATCTCGTTATATTTGAACATTTGCTTCTACGAGTAATGATTTTCATTTTTCATTTTTAAATCACTATACACACGTATGCTACATATTTTTTTCGTGCTTGATAGTATCAGCATATGAAAAAGGATGCGGCTTATTAGGTTTAGGTATACATAAATTATATATGTACAGTAATTGTTACGCTCCAAGTAATACTTTATTTAAAAGAATTATTCTGCATCATTATTTTTATGAAAGTTCATTACGTACCAGCACGTATATATTTAGACTCAGTTGTGGGTTTTGGCGCACATACACAACGAGCCAGCGAATATAACTTGATAGAAAACAATTATTATGCAGCTTAGCTTGACAATCAACAATATTAATAATTAATTGTGTAATCAATATGAACTTCGTCCCTTAGTTATTTTTTTTTTTTTTTTTTTTTTTTCTTATTTTCCAATACAATTATTCAATTGTTTACACGTCACAACCTGATTCCCTCAAGCATTCTTACCCCACAAAATTATACACTTGGAACTCGTGCTGCCTACACACGATACACTAACGCAATTACAATCAGAAATCTCCACTATATTTTAAACATGATTCTTAAGGGAACGTGTTTACTTTCCATATAGTGGTACCGATAATTTGATTAAAAAAACATGCGCGTACACATAGAATTGAAGCTTAAACCGAACGATCGATTAATCGACGATCTTGACAGATCAGCTCTCGTATCCGTGGAATTATAACCATAGGTATGATACGTTTGTAGGATGTACGAGTTCCGATCAATTCAATTTTGTGTTGAAACTTGTTTACCAACTAGATATACAATTATGAATTTGAAATCACACTGAAATTCGAAACTATAATATACTTAGTATGATATAACAACGACAAATATCGATCTATAACTATGGCTTAATACTAATTATGTAAACGAAAGAGAAAAAAAAAATTAAATTACTATAGAAAAAAAAAAAAAAAACAGAGAAAAGAAAGAGAAAAGAGAAAAAAAAAATTAAAAGCACGCGTGTGTAACATCACTTCGGTTAATATTTCAGCCTCCAAGTATATTATCTACTATATAATATTATTTTTGAATGGAAACAAACTTACAATATACGATAATCATATGTATATATATAATTATATTATCGACTATAACGACTATCGAACTCGTTAAGCCATACATTATATTTATGCCGAATCTAACAATAAGTATAAATACGACTATTAATTATAGGTATACAGATCAGCCCCGTGCCTAAAAGATTAAAAAATAAAAATAAAATAATGCAAACGGATAAAAGAGAATAATAATAATAATAATAATAATAATATTCGTCGTGAGAAATCCCGTTTCCGGTCTAAGCGACGAGATAATAATTTAAAGATTTTTAAACTCGATCAAAACGAACGAAGAAAAAAAAAAAAAACGAAAAATTCCGCATGACTAATTGCGACGGTGGATTGGGATACAAATATAATACTGAATAGAATAAAATGAATGAAAGCGAATTAGTTGATGGTATGGGGGAGATGAAACTGACTTATACCAAATAATATAAGCACGAAGTTTTTTTTTTTTTTAACAAGTGTCGCGTTAATTTTCTCGTCGTTTATCTATATAGTAATTAATTTATCAATTAATTTCAGTTTCATTAATCTCCGATTGTATGCATATAGCCAGGTATATATAGCTATACAATAAGATCAGAGACCGTGTGCAGTATAATTCATCGTTGTAAAAGGGCTGTTGATATGTTTTTATATACAAAGATGATATACTCGAAAGTATTTATATAATATCTAGCCTTAGACTTTCTTTTTTTTTTTTAAATTTATTTTAAATTTTAAATTTATTTTTATTTTATTTTTTAATTTTTTTGTTTTTTTCGTAAAAAATAATAAATAATACAAGGTACCGCAAGATCATGATTATTACAGCGGCAGTATAATCAGGAAAATATTTATATATATTTTTATTTTTTTCAATATTGTGTGTTTTCATGTTTCCTTGCCAATTTGTTTCTTTTTTTTCTAATTTATTTAACGAATCGACGATTAATTACAAATACATATTATAGTGATCAGGATGAACACGGGATAAACTGATGATCATATTAATGATCGTATATTAATCGCTGGACACTTTAAAAGACTTTTTTTTTCTTGTAAAACTTAATAAAAAAATTTTTTTTTTTTTTTTTTTTTTTTTAATCTACATATATGTATAATTCTAATTACTAATTCGCTTTACGTCTTTGCATCAGTAGATATACATATATATGCTAGACAGACGATCGATTATTTAATTACCGATATTTCAAATCATCAACGTTTAAATATTAACCAGCTATTTTCAACATATACAGAGCGTAAAATTGTATATAATAATTAATCAATCGAGCTAAGGAACACCGCGGATAAACTTATACGTATAGGAGAATCTACGGTATAGGTACTAAATACCTCAAATGCGACTACCTAGTATATATGTTTCATTTTCAAAAAAAAGGAAAAGATCTAATAATGTCGCTGTAATTAATATTTATTCAAATTGTAAAATTAATATATTCTATAAATCGCTACTGTATTTAATAACGTCGATTGGCAAACTTGTCTAAAAGCTTTATATCTACTATATAGATGTAGAAAACAGAGGCCATTTTTTTTCTTTTGCTAATGCCTACAGATACATCTTGGCAGGTTTTTGATTTCATTTTATTTTTTTTTTATTCATTTTTCTTTTTCGTGTTCTAGTTTTTTTCTTTCTTTTTTTTTTCGTTTTTAATCGCGAGTTCATTGACACGGTAATCTAACTGGTTTTAATTAGTTTTTCTTATATTTTCATTATCGTTGAGTAAAGTAGGTCGGTTATTAAATTTTCAAATTAATTTAAACCGTATATGTCCAATTTCTTTGCTTAAAATAATCTTATAGATTATCTCTAAATATACCGATCGCTGTTCTTTCGTTATTTATTTGTAAATAAATTCTGTTGCCTATAATGTATTATTATATGTGTATGAGATTACTTCTCGATGAATTACACATTTCCTAATCTCAATTCAAACATCTCGTGCATATAGACAATCTGCAATTCAACGATCAGCAACGTGAATCTTACAATAAAATTATCACAAAATTTTCATTGTCGAAAAAGAATTATTTTTTCTCCAAAATTTTTTTTTATGTATGCAAATCATGTTTCGTTCATTGGGCTCTACAAGATTGGCAAAAGCTTGGTAATTTATACCGAATCGAGATTCAAATCTATAATTCGAACGCGAGAAAATAAAAAAGAAACTTTATCGCATCCAATTAATTGACGAAGAGATACATGGTCGAAATTTGAAGTTTCCGTCAATTTTCTAGTGCCTGCATGATAGAAAAATGTCTACATCGTAAGTTTCGAAAGAACAATTATACCGACCGTAATTTTTGAAACTAATCGAATCCCCTCTGACGTCATAACGAGAAATTTTTAAACATGCGGTATCGGCGATGAGGCAGTTTTGAAAATCTTTTTATCAATCTCTCTCTAATTTCGGTGGTAGCTATGATGATGATAATAATAATAATAATTCTATTACTAACATTATCAACAATAACAATATTCATAACTAATAATAGTAATAATAATAGTAATAATAATGATAATAATAAATATACAGCGAAACTAGATTCTCAGATTGAAAATAGTATATTAATACTTCTACTATATGAAGTTTGTGTAAAATCGTATTTATGTATTTGTTTACCAAATTCTTCTATCGTTGTAAAATAATAATACAAGTATGTAAATTTGAAAAATAAAGAAAATAAAGTAAACAAGATTAATGAAAACGTCATAAGTTTACTCCAAAAATCAAACTTGTGATGTTAGGTAAATAGACTTGATAAAAAAATAAAGAAAAGACATTCAAAGACACCCAGTGACTCTTTTTCCCCGAAATACAATACCTAGATCACTGACAATGATGTAAAAAATAAAAAAAAAGGAGCCTGTTATAATTAGTTTCTAGTCAAACTAAGACGCGTTACAAGATAAGGTAGGTACCTTACCTACTTTATTATTTATTTATTCATTTAATTTTATCTTATTTTTCTTTTACTATTGTGTAAGTCTAGAAATTTATCTGGATCGGAAATACGTGATGCAGAGCTATTCGAACACCGCTCTTTTTTTTTATACTTGCGATAACAATTCTATTTCAAAATTGAAATTAGTGTTGTTTTTATATAAAAAAAAAAAAAAAATGAAAACGATATTTAATTTTCATATTACAGGTATGTATGTATGTATGTATATATGTATGTATGTATGTATGAATGTGTGTATATACAATTAATTCGAAGAGAATGATAAAGTATTAGTAACCGTTGAATGATCAAATTTTCTCGGAGCTATGCGACCTTCAATAACATTGATACAGGATACTGTTCTATGTTTGTTACTATCTTTTATTCTTTTTTTGTAAAGAAAGAAAAAAAAAATCAGGGGGGCATTCAGAGTTCCACAGAATCAACCAAATATCATTTTTATCTCCGTACTTTCATCTCCTCTTTTTTTTTTATCTTTCCTTTTTTCTATCACAAATCATGCAATGATCGAAATAATCGGCAACAAATCAACATGTTGTGTCGCTGGGCGAAAGTGGCGATTCCCTCTTTGAAAGACTCCAGATCTAATTCGTCCAATCAATCATTCGACGAGGTAACGAGTCTCTCGTAATAAAAAAAGAAGACTCCAATTTCACCCTAAAGATACACTACACAACCATCATAACAATTATTTCAGATGCACAAATCATCCTCGATATACTTATATGAGAATTGTGTAAATAGATAGAGAAGGAAAGAAGTTATCAAGCTAATAACGACGATATGATTTCCGATTTCCACGATACCGGTCGGCAATAATTCTGTATTCTTAGTTTCTATAAAAATAAACTAGTGAACTATGAATCAAATGAAAGTGTGTCTTCTCTCTTTTTATTCAACGTGTTTTCTTCAAAAGTTCGAAACGGGTTACTCATTTTAAAATCGCATTAACAGTCATAAAATTGAGGCCGCTATTCAACGAGACAATATTTTCACGCATGGATATTAGGGTGTTTAAAAAACAATCGACTATTTTTTTTTTCGGAAGTTACTCTCAAAAACTTGACTCTTAATATTAATATTAAGAGGTTGCTCATCATTATTTTTTATTTTCCATTTAAAATACATGGGAAATGTTCTGGTGGAACTTTTCGTTTTTCTATAGCTCAAGACATATTCTACTTGGAAAGATTCTGCATAGCTACCTTTGTTCAAAATTTAACGCTCCACAAAAAAAGGTCTCCTGATATTTTTCGATAAATCCAACCGTTTCCAAGTTATTCGTGGTTAATAAAATGTTTGTTAACATTAATAAATTGGAAACGGTTAGATTTATTGAAAAAGACCAGGAGACCTTTTTTATAGAGCGTTCAATTCTGAACGAAAGTAGCTATGCAGAATGTTTCTAAGTAGATTAGTTCCCGAGATATAAAAATCGAAAAGTGCCACCAGAACATTTCCGATGTATTTTAAATGGAAAATAAAAAGACAGCGTAGAGCGACCTCTAAATATTGATATTAGGGGTTCATATTTCAACAGGCATCTCATTTCATCTCATTTTAATTATTGAATGTGTGTCATTAAGAAAAAAAATAATATATCGATTTTTTTCTCAAACACCCTAATGGATATACAAATAAGAATTACTCCCCGTGCAAACGAAGCAACGATACATTTACTGTACAGAAAACACCAATTATCTAATAATGGAAACGAATTTAAAGCTAAAAGCTGATCGCGCCTAAAACGCAAATAGTCACTAACTAACTAAGCGAACAAAGATCGATCTTCGAATCTAACCGACTAAGAGAATATTTCGTTTCACGTCGTAGATGGGAGCCCGAATTTAAATGAGATATATTTTTTATCACCAGGATTTTAAATTACTGAATTTGTTTGACAGAAAAAAAAAGAGATCTGACGATAGTCAATCTCGAAGTTTAAATTTTATCCTCTTTTTGCCAGGGATCGGGCCATTATATTATCATAAAATCATTATTATCAATATCGATGATATGGATAATTAAAACAGCTTCACTAACGCGTATTTTCAAACTTCAACCCACGAGGATTCCTCAAATTTGGAAACCGCGAAACGGTTAATTTCAGAAACCTCGACCATCTCCAGATTCTTTGAAACCAATAGACAAACTGGTCAGAATAATTTTAATCCCAAGGTAAATATCCGCGATAAAAAAAAGTGTACTGTATAATTAATTGAAATAATTTCTCTCTTTAAAACCGCGTCGCTATCTCATCAGTCGAACGAAAAGATTGTATAAAAAAAAAAAAAAAAACCCGCAAGGGATTAATTATTCTTCTTGCTATCACAAGCCGAATTTTTATCCTGGCTCGATGTCGGTGTTTCTGAATCGACTTTATACCTTTTCAAAACTTTTCTGCTCTCACTTGTTAATTCGTTCCAATTTTTATCGGACACTTTGAGGTCAAAAACACTCGCTTTTCTTTGCATAAGTGTGGACATTTGTTTGGTAGGTAATTCGACAGGTTTAGTAGGCTTTGGAGGATCTTTTTCCGCTATTGTATCGAACCAATTTTTGTTACACAGTTTAGACTCAACTACGCTGAATTTTCTTTGAGGAATAACACCCTCAGGTCTTCGCACACGATGAGAAGTTTCCTCGGGACGATCTGCTGCCGCGGTTTCCGAAGCTGATTGTAGCCTCTCAACAGCGTTAAGTACGCCTTTTCTTGTTATAACGAAAGAAGAATCCTTATATTCCTTCTTAGAGTCGTTAGATTCACTGCTTTTAGATGTTTCACCAATTTGATCAGACTTGGCGACGTTTTTGGACGAATAATCGTCGCTTTTGCTCCCGGTAGGCGAGTCCTTTTCCTCAGCAATACGAGGCAGTTGTGTGCTATTCTGTATCCCAACGTTAGCAATGCTTATCGATATTCCGTGAGTCAATTTGGGGTATTCAGCGCCGGTCTTTTGCTCCATCGCAGACTTTTTATCCGTCTTAGAATCGACCACATCTTTTGAATGATTCCCGGCGTCGTTTATGGTCTCTGTTATCGCGGTTTGGGCTATAGTTACACGTGGTATTACTTTCAAAACTGTATTTGCCAATGGCGATATCGAAGTTTTGCTTTCTGCCGAACGAGGGTGAAGACGGTCAGGACTCAGCGCTCTTCGCAGAAGAGGCGATCCTGGCTCAGCCGATTTTGGACGACCAAAACCCTTCTTTTGACCGCTTGGAGTAGACAAAGAAACCCCTGGAATAAAATACCCAAAATATTCTTTAACATGAATTAGAAATCCGATTATTCATAAACAATTAACAATTCATTACTGACATTTTTGAGAAATCAATATTTAAATTCATTCTTTACTCTTTCTTTTTCTGGTTGGAACTAACGCGAGATTAGTAAATGTGATTATCATGAAAAAGGAAGTGAATCTTAAAAACAAACAAAAAAAAAGAAATCTTTTATACAAAAACCTATGCCTTGATGTTCGTTTGGCCTAGGTTTCAAAAGCCGAGGAAACTAAATCAAATTTTCTTTCATAAACGAAGCACAATACCTGGACTGTAAGACTGAGTAGTGTTAGAACTTCCTGGCTGATGTCCAGTCGGAAATGCGAGAGGACTCGGACTGCGAGTAGGGCTAGCAGGTATGGGTGATGGGCTAGGAGTTCGAGCCAACGGTGAGAGTGGTATGTGTCCGACGGATTTCCTCCTGTTTGGTGAATGTATATTTTTTGCGGCAGTATGCAGCTTGTGTTTGAGTCCATGGAGTGTGCTGGGTCTCTGATAATGCGACTGATTAGCAACGTTTGAAATATTTCCTATAGGTGCGTTTGTACCAGGCGACGATGAGCTCGGACTAGAACACGGACTGGAGGTACTTGTCGAATGATAAGACTCTGAACTAGACCTATTTATAGGAGGAGATTGAGTGCAGACGGACTTAGTACAGGCACTGAAAAACGGCGATGATTCCTGCGGCGGTAATGAGCGTGTAAACGACTGGAAAGAACGGCTCGGAGTAACCATTGAAGGAGAACAAATCCCCGCAGCCATCTGTGGATATTTAATAGGAAAATGAGTTTCAACCTTTTTTTGTTTCATTATTATTGTGTTGAGGTATTCAAAGTCATTTAAAAACTGTTCTCGTTTCCTTATTCAGACAAGTAGACAAACGCAAAGACAACACAACGTGACAAATTATATGGGCAGTGATAATCGAGGGTAAAAATTTTGATTCGGCTGTAATTTCTAACACTCTTCATATTAACGGTAAAGTCTATAGGTCTAGAACTAGGTGGAATATCTTATCTAAGAATGGCAATAAGTGCACATTAGAAGTGTCGTGAATTACAGTCGAATAAAAATGTCAGCCTTAAATCGTTGATTTATAAATTTTGGAGATGCCCATATGTGAACTTTGATGATAGAGATGTTTAGACGGCGTAAAACATGTTCGAAAAATGGTCTTTTCACAATTTTTGTAAAGATGAATGACTATGAGTGTAAAACTATCTTGAAATATGAAGAATATTAAAGTTTAATAGCATTATTTGTGAGATTGATGTAATTGGTCAAGTTAGATGATGTTCAAAGTTCTATTAGAATGATATAAATCGTACGGAACAACAAAAGAAACATATATTTGAATAAAGGTATGATTTAGAATTAGTTTCATTCGATATATAAAAATCCCCATGGCTGATTTGGGTAAGATTGGAAAAAAAAAGAAAAAAAAAAACCTAAGTATGAAACCGATAAGACGTAGTAAACTCCTGTGTGAAAGTCGAAAAAACGTGAGAGGTACAGGATAGTAAATTAATAAAGAAATTACCCAACTATTCAATAAATCCTCTTCAATTAACAGTAAATAATATAAATGATTAAATAAATAAATAAATATTCAAAATCATACCATAAGTGGAGGTTTGCTGTCACTGGAAAGGATTGGTGCCGACAAAGGACAACTGATACTTAACGGCTGTAACGACAAAACGTAAAGACAAAAACTTATTGGCAACGATTATAGGTACATACATACTTTACACGAAACTTTAAACATGAAAATTAAATAACGAATAAATGAAATGGAATGAAATAATTAATAAATAAATTAATTAATTAATCAATCAAGTCCCGAATCCTGTACATTTTTTATGGATAATAAAATACCTGTTGCATCTCAACACTAGCACGTTTAGAACTGATCCTTCTGAACAGGGAAGTCTTTCTTTTCTTATCAGAATGATCACGTTTCTGTTTTCTCTGTCTGTGTAGCGACTTTCGTGCCATTTTACTCTGCGCCAATTCCCGCTTTCTACCGCCACTTTTTATGCTCGTATTTTCGAGAGGTGTACTTCGAAGAGTTACGTGATCACCGCCGCTCAACATCAGTTGAAGAACTTGAGTGTGGTAAAGCCCTTGAACAGCTTCACCATTTATGTGAGTTATAAGATCACCGGGTCTCAGTCCTGCCTCAAACGCTGGACTTGACTGATCAACGGCCTTAAAAAATCAAAATCGAACCCTCAATTATGAACTGGAAAGAGCAAATCATCAACTGGAGTAACTATATACACTTCTAGGCTTCAATTACAATTTACAAGAAAACCGGTCCAGAACTACACTCACCATTACTAAATGATGCATCGTATAGAAGTCACTGTCCCCATAATAAACTCTGATAGTATGAACAGTGAATCCGAACCCACAAGGACCTCGTCTGATGATTATTGGCGGTTTAAGACTCGTTACTAACGGACTAAGTTCTCTGCAAGGTGAAGTATCGCGTGAAGAAGCTGTTGATGAGCCTCCAGGAGATTCGATTGGTTGAGTTAACGGGAGGTCGTCTAAAGAGAGAAGATTTTTAGTAAATTGGTGCCAGAAATAACGAACACTTTGTGCTTAAAACGCTCGTTTTACTTTACTTCTGACGATCTGAGTTTTTAAACTTACTCGTCGGTATGACTAGAGACAGTCCACTCGTTGACGCGGACTTTATAACGGATCTGGACCTGTGTTTTGTAGACGGTAATAAAGGCATGGCAAAAGATTCGAAAGAATCCGTGCTAGAATTGTGCTTGTCTTCTGCAGCGTCTCTATTCGCAGCGGCCAAATCCAATCTATAATTTAATTGAAAAGAGAAACAGAACGGCGTTAAATAATTGGCTAGGAGTTTTTACCTCATGTCGAATCGCAACGTCATATTTGAAATTGTTTTATGAAGAAATTAAAGTGAATTTTTAAATTTTGGATCGATTGCTTGAGGCGGTATTAGGTATACACATCTTGGAAATAAATCTTTTCTCGGATCCGATCTCTGTTACGTTTTGATGTAATATACGAATAAGATTCGAGACATAATTAAGACATTATTGAGACTTTATGGACTTTGTCTTGGATAGATTGAATCTGCTGAGGAAAAATTGCTACACGTCACGTTTTTCGTCAAACTTTTTGAAATTTTTTAGGAAATATTCTAAAACGATGTAATTTGTGGGTTTGAAGAGATTTTATCACGGATCTAATCGTTACGTGAATTTTAGAAATCGGATTGTAAAACAAGAAATTTTCACGATTCTAAGTTATTCTCAAGATTCCGTTGGTTGAATATAAGTTTGCATATTTCCTTTTCTCTGTATAAGAACTTGAAACCGAGGTCCATTAATCTTTTCCCCGAATATCATCAGATATTAATAAATCAGATTTTTGTCTGCTCATCGTTTTGAAAAAGCTAAGCCCAACTTTCAAGGAACAAAAAGGTGCAAAAAGTTGTGTTCCCTGACCACCATGAAGCAATGTTTGACATTCCATCATTCCAGAAGAATGTGAAACAATTGTAATATAAATATATTTCACAGTATAAACTTGATGCCAGATAATATAAAATGAATATTTCAAAATAAAACACGATGCCAATTCGGCTAAATAAACTCACATGTGTTCGTCGTCAATGGATATACTGAACCTGGGCAGCTTGTCGCGGGTGTGCGAGTGTCGTTTCCTCTGTATCTGCGGACTGACGTCGTCAGATTCCGTTTGCGAGGAGTCCGGAGTGCTCAAACTAACGGAAAGTCCATCACCGGCGTTGCTTTTAGTATTTGTTATCTGCGCATCCCTCCCAAACGTTGTTGAAGTCGTAGAATTGGCCGCTATTGGTTCTGACTTTTCAGTTTTATCCATGGGGTCATAAAACGAACTGTTCTTTAACGTCAGGGACTGAATTTTTTCAGGCAAGAAATTTTTTTGGATGGTTGGTTTAACGGGGATTGAAGACGCCGTTGCAAAGCCGGGGGACAATTGAGCGTCCGAGGCGTCAGACTCACCTCGGAATAATTGTTTTCTGGAAAAGTCTAACTCTGGCTCCGAGGTATTGAACAATGGTAATCTAGTCTGTGATATTTTTCTGGATTGCGGAGAGTAAGAGGAAAAGGATCCAAAGAGCGGGGAGTCGTCTGTGTCGTCTGTATCGTCACCTATGTCATGATTGTAGCGATCCATTCGAGCTGTGAGGAAAAATTTAAGAAATCATTCAACTATTTAGTTTTTCACACTCAAGGGAAAAATTATTTCCTCTGCATTTTGCAACTCTACGCTCGAAGCCACAAGGTCAGAAATGACCGTAGAAGAAATTTAAAAAAAAACCATCTTAAAGATAATATTTCGACCTTCAAAATACTTTTTAAAATGATTTTATTCGACCTTTTTTTCATGGAGTTACATCATTTCGAAGACGGCCAATTTTTCGCGGAGTACCGAGTGCGTCGTCAATTCTTCCCTTGAGTGTATTTGTTCTTATCGCATACAAATGAACCGGAAACTTTTCGGTGAGCTAGTACAACAAATTCAGCTACTCACAATCGAAGTAACTTGTGTCCTCGTCGTTGGTAAGCTGTGGAACAAATTCAGCCTTATGTCTCAACAGACTGTTCCAATCAACGCCGAAGAAATACGGGTGTTCCTTGACTTCGTGAGATCCTGTTGTTCCCAAACGATCTCTAGGACTTTGCTGCAGAAGTACAGTTATTATATCCTTAGCTTCGGCTTGTACCGGCCAATCGTCGTTGTCAGGCCACTCGATATCGTCTAAAAAAAATTAATAAATAATGTAAATAAATAAAATGAATTGTATAACATTAATCAGCAGAGGCTGGCGAAAAAACGTTAGTCTTCGTCGAATTTAATATCTGTTCAAGTTTTGAGCTCGTTTTGTGATCTTTAAATAAGAATTTGTTCATTGCTGAAGACCCAAGTGATCGAGAATCATTCCTTTTGTGAAGAAGTCCCATCAAACTTTGATCGTAACTTACGATCTTTTGTTGATCTACGTTTTGATCATTCTAAAAATGATATTTGTTCATTTCTGGAGACATAAGCGACCGGAAATCGTCTATTTTTTTAATGAAATTGCGGATAATTAAGATTCCAGCATAAGAACAATTATTTTTATTACCATTAACAGTATGTGCGAAGAGTTCTTCAGGAGTATCGCCAAAGAATGGAACGCATCCGATCAGAAATTCGTAAAGTATAATCCCCATAGACCACCAATCAACAGGCTTTCCATACCCTTGACGTAATATAACTTCTGGTGCTATATACTCAGGAGTTCCAAAAACCTGTTTGTCAGAAAACTGCCTTGTATCTCTATCCACGTATCCTTCGTAAAGATTCGTCGCCACTTGAAAAGAAGGTAAATAACAGTCAATTAGGTAAATATAATCGTTAAGTATCACTAGAAGTAAACTTCTTAATCAGTTTTGAATTCATTATCCATAGATCCTTCTCCCTGACTTCATAAAAAAAACACATTAATTATCTAAACAACAGTTTTACTCACAAGACATGAGTCCCATTTTGCTCAGGCCAAAGTCCGTAAGTTTAATATGACCCAGAGCAGTGATGAGTAAACTGAAAGAAGTAAAAATGAATGAAAAATTTGATTCTTTACTTTAAAAAAGGTCGCATATTATATTTACTTGTCAGGCTTCAAATCTCGATGGACAATTCCGTAGCTGTGTAAATATTCGACGGCTAAAACTGTCTCGGCGAAGTAAAATCTGGCCATATCAGGGGGTAATGGGCCGATATTTTTCAACAAATTAGCGCAATCTCCTCCTTCGACGTACTCCATAACAAGGCAAAGGTGTTTCTGCAAATAATAAAAAATATATATTTGAACAAATTATCTCAGATTTTAACAAACTGATTTCAAGGGGGTTTATAACACCTTGAAAAAAATTATCTCAGAGGTTCATACAGGGTGAGGTTCTTTTCTTCATATTGAAATAAGATAATATCTCGAACGGTTTTCAAGATATTTCGATGTCTCAAGGTAAAAAAAATTCACCCTATATACCCCTCCAATAATTTCAACAGTTATTGGTCTTCTCTCACCTTCGTTTCGAAACTACAATACATAGAAACGACAAAAGGGTTGTCTGTGAAGCTCATTATATCACGTTCCGCAAATACTTGATCAACTTGATTCCTTAGCATTAAATTATTCTTGTTTATTTTCTTCATCGCGTAACGTTGCCTCGTTATTTTCTCCTTTACTAAATATACAGCCCCGTAAGCACCATTACTTATCAATTTCAATACTTCGTAATCGCTTTCACACGGCACACGCTGACTCCTTAATTCGTCATCTTTACCAGAGCTTGAAGAAGCTAATAGTAAATTATTCTCGCTAGAAGAAGCTGAGTCCTCGATCTTGTTCAAATCCTCCTGTAACTCTGAAATGTAAACGAAATAAGATAATAAAATATTTATATTTTCCTTTCTTTATCAGAAAAAGAAGAATTATAAAACCCACCTGAAATCGGGTCCCGATTAAGAGACAATTTGTTTATTATATACTGAGGAATGTCCGCTTTTATTCCAATGTTTGTCTTAGCTTGACCTTCCGCCTGTTCTAAAAGATGGTAAAATTCTTCCGGATCAAATTCAAGACATTCCAAAAGTCGCGCCGGTCTTGAGATTACTAGTAATAATTTTTTTATCAGTCCTGTTAGTCTAGCTGCTGCTTCTAGAGATTTTTCTTTCGTCTGGAAATTGTATTAAAAATTAATCAAAATTATTATATCAAGTTTGAAATGATAGAGTTTAGTTTAATTTTCAAAAAAAAAAGAAAAAAACGGATACAGAACGAACAAATCATTGATTCATAAATAATACTCTATACCCTGACGATGAAATTACCTCCATTAATAATATCTCCAAATTTTCGCTCATTTCGTAAAAATATCTCGAAGTTATTAATTTCTCTTGGGATTTCTGAAGACAATCGCGTGCCATTTCTATAACTTGATGATGAACAAATCTGAGAATAGGCAGTGAATCTTGTGCTATATGAGAGACCATTTCGTATTCGTCAATGTCATGGTTTTCATTGATAAAGTTAGTCAATCTTTCTTCCATCTGTTGTGTAGCCTGATAAATAACGAATATAAAGATTAAATAAATAATTTCGCGGAAGATCCTATTCGTAAAACAGACCCAGAATCACCGACCTTTGGAAACCGCTCCTTGTACAGAGTGTTCATCATGACTATTTCGCTGTCCAGGACTGGCGATCGACTCGGGCTGCTGTAATGCCAAAAAAATATAGAAAATTTAGGCCGTTTCATCTTTTACTCATTCTAAAGAGTCAAAAAATCAAAATTACCTCAAGCTTCTTGACCTAGGACGATGCAATGGTGATCTACGCCCTTCGTCTTCAAGACTCATAGATATACAGCCTGGAATACTGGATATACTTGATCCAGGAAAGCCCGGATGAGAACCGCAGGGTGTTCCTGGCTTTGAGAAATGACACGAGAGCATTCTGAGCTCGTCTTTAGTTGGTATGTTTGGTAGCTGATGGAGACGCTCTTGACTCGAGCATTGAGACTAAAAAGATGAAATTTCTTAAGAGTTTGAAAAACAATCTAAAGGTTCTAAAGGCGAATTCAAATGGATCATAAGACGTCTTTTCATCCTAAATTCTTGCCCAAAACTTTTGGGAAGTATAGTGGAAAAAAATACAAAAGTTTTCAGGTATTTACCACAAAATGCTGAAAATTAGTCTATTTTTTTTTACATAAAAAATACTCACAGACACGTTACTGGAGCCTGGAGTTGTTCCGTAACCACTGGAAGGTAGACTAGCAACGGACCATCGTCTGCCGTCAGCAACTGCGGTGTTACTCGCACTGATTCTGAGTGAATATTAATTAAATGAACAGTAATAGTAGTTGCTTACGGAGAGTAAAAGAGTTTATTAAATACTAAGGTATGAATATCATATAGAAAGAAGAAAGAGAAGAATTTATGCGTTTCTTTGCAGTTTTCGAGCTCTACGTTGTTTGTAAGTAAATTTAATCAAATTTAAACAGCAGTTATATTTAACAGAATGTTTTAACATGCGAAATAAACGGATATGATGGTAATAACAATAATAAGAAAACCATAAAATATGTACCTTTTAATTGGTGCAAAAGGAAAATGTGGACTGGATGACATCCTAGGACTCTCTAGGGGACTGCCTACAATTTGGACAAAGACTATCGTTAGGAATAGGCGTAAATCTCTGCTTGCTATAAACTAAATTTGATAAACTAAAGCGTCACTTTGCCAAGAGGAGAGTTTAGCTCGATTTTTTTTTCTTTCAAGTCACTTTGTATAATTAAGCAGAAAAATAGTCATCAGGAGTAAAATACGTTGACAATAATCAGTGAAGGGGCGTACCAATGATTGGCAACAATAAAAAAAAAATGATTTCCAAAGTGTATACAGGGTGGCTCATTTTGATCAATTCAGGCTAATATTTTCGAAACTATAGGCAAGATATAGGAAAATACTTCAGACAAAAGTTGTATGGTTTTGAGAGTGATATTTGGCAATTCTATGAGATTTTAATTTTTATAGGGTTTTATGGGGTTTTTATGAGGTAACTTTTGTTTTTTGAATGGGAACCCTTATTTTTCAGTGCAAATTCATAATCTACGCAAAAAAAAAAAACATTACTTTTGTAGGAAACCTTTTTTTTTTTTTGCTAAAAGTTCAATTTATCTTTTCTTTGATTGAAAGATTTTTTTTTTTTAGTTATTTAAAATACGAACAACTTTTCCATTAAAAATATTAGGTCAAAGAAAATATTGGCCTGAATTGATTAAAATGGACCACCCTGTATACGCCCTTAAGGGATAATTCATACTCTAGGCAATGAGGCACTGATTATAACATCTTTTTAGAACTTATCTGTGATCTATGAACATCTATTTTGCTTTTAATAATCAGTCTAACTACCAGCTAGTAGTAAAGATCCGTTACCAACAAGTGACTGTAGGTATTTAATTTAACAGCACTGAGAAATTCTTACAGATTTTTTTTTTTCACTTTGAAGACAGAATTAGTCTCTAAAGTTCACTCTTCTTAGAAAATCGTAGTTCAACATGCAAAAAAAAATTGCTGAATATACCGGAATAAACTTTTTTCTTTTCCTCTCTTATCTCATTCTCTTCAAAACTTATCACAATAGATAAATTTTGGCCCCAAAAAAATCTGGAAATTTCACTCAGTCCGATTTGAAAAATAGACATTCTAAATATTGTTAGACATTGTAATTTTTTAGGTGAGTTTTTTTCCTTCGACCCTTTGTCTTGCCTTTTTAATTAGTATTTAACAAAATCTACATTACACACATATCTAATTTCATGAAACAGCGAAAATCGTTGAATATTCTTGGATAAAACTCACCGCATATTGGCGACTGGCATCGAGGAAGTGTCGGGGATGTTGTAGCGATAAATGACTTACGATGAGCTGCCTTTGCCGCTCTTCTTGGAATATTGAAATCTCGCTGTAAAGAGACGATAGAGTTACTTGATCTGGTCAAATGTCAGATATTATAAAATCCATAATTGATTATCGATTTTTCAATTGCTACAAACCATGTGAACGGAGAGAGACGGGGCTGACTTCCCTATCGCAGAGTTTCTCATCAGTACCAAATTGGAAATCTCACCTGCGGCTGTAAATACATGAAATATAAGACAAAGTTAAGGCACTTCTGTGCAAAGAAGAGCAAATTGATTCAGCAACCAAGTTCAGACGATTCGGAACTGATTTCACTCCTGAATTAATATATCGTTTAAGAAAAAGAATAATATAGATACAATTCGTTCTATTCAGAGAGAACAATTTCTAGCATGAAAAAAAAAAAAATTTGGCTCGGAAACAAAACTAATAATACTTATGGTCAGTCAGGCATTGTCTTACAACGAGGTGCAAAGAACAAAGTATTAGTCATTACCCACTGAAAAGAATTCTCATAAGAATCTTTCACAAGACTATCAGAAGAATCTCACTAAATCTAAGAAAAAAAATTATATTGTACAGTCAGATTCTTATAGGAATCGTATACGATGGACAAATCTTTGTGATAAGATTGTAGCAGAATGTTAATAAGGGATTACTTTCAGAAATTTTTGATTGCAAGGTCTTGCAAGATCTAATAACATCGAAAAATTGAGAATAACATTCACAGAGGATTCTGATGTGATCTGTATCATTATCTAACGGTACTTCTTATT
Source organism: Macrophya alboannulata (assembly GCA_949628255.1). Taxonomy (NCBI): domain Eukaryota; kingdom Metazoa; phylum Arthropoda; class Insecta; order Hymenoptera; family Tenthredinidae; genus Macrophya; species Macrophya alboannulata. Next base: position 3,704,660 of record OX451211.1, on the reverse strand, counting down.
AAATGATCCCATGTGAATATAGGTGAGAATATGCGCTAAAAAGCACGAAAGCATCTCAATGGAGGATTTAGTCTATTTAGAATTCTGGTCATTTTTTTTTTTTTATTTCTATGGAATGTGCCGAATAAGAATAAAATATTATTATATATGACCTTTGAAGTAAATTTGACCAATCTACTAATTAAAATTCTTTCTCCATGGCTGGGAATGTTGGATAGTCATGTTGAATATAAATTCTCTTATTTCGTTTCATGAATATTGACAAATACGTAGGATCGACCGACGTAATGAACCTCAAGAAAAACTGTGTGTGTAGTGAATATTTGTTACTCTGCTAGGAAAAAATCCATAAAGTAGAGAGATGTACGTACAGAAAAAAAGATGCGATTACCTGGTTGAGCGTTAACCTCCCTGCTATCCATTTTAGGCAATGGAAAATTCCTCGGTCTTTCCATGTTCTTTTTAACCTGAGATTCTTGATTAGTTTCGTTTTTATCGAATACTAAAATTCTTGCCGAGTTACTTGCCGAACGAAAACGAGCTCTGCTTGGCCTGTTTTTAGCCTGATCCATCGCTAAGTATTCACCGTCGCTTTAATAGACGGTATTAAGTCGATGTTGCCGCTACTGCAATAAATATATGAAAAAAGAAATAAAAAAAAAATATAAGAATTTTTTATTTGCTCCAAATTTTATATTTCCGTTTATTTTATTTTTCTTTTTCAAATTCGATTCTTCAGAGTTTTTGGTTTTTTTTTTTATAGAAGAAATTAATTTCCGAATGATTAATAATAATAATGGTGAATAAATGAATAAATTATATTATTACATTCCTACAATTAATGTATAATGTACTGTATATGTAGTATTAACTTATCTGGCTCAAGTTTACTAACAATATTATTCAGGGTCGCCTAAAAATAGAAAAGAGACTAGATGCATGCAGCATTGAGGTGAAGTGAAGTGAGTTTAGTTCAGTCTAGTTTAGTGGCGATTGATGTAAAGAGAATTAGAAAACGATTTGTTTAAACCCTTTTTAACATGTGATTATTGTTATATATTATTTGATACATGCATACATACGTGTAGGGTGTTTTTTTTTTTTTTTTCTTTCTTTAAATCGGTTTACTATGGTCGACGATATTTATAATAGTAGTCATTAAATAGGTTTTGTAATAATTAATATATCCATTTAGTAGTCTTATTATGTTTCTATGTGGTACGAACAGGTAGAGAGAAGAGACAGCAGCAACAGCAACAGCAACAACAGCAGCAGCAGCAGCAGCGGCAGCACACCTTGCGATTAGCTTGTGCATTGGGGGTTTAAAAAAAAGAATAATTTATTTACAAAGGTTTTTAGGATTTATTTTTTTTATCCGGATCTCCCGGAGCCCGTGATATTGAATTAAGAATCATCGTGAGTTATTTATCGTGTTTATACTTCAGCTCGACACTGTCAATAATAGAAAAATTTCTTCTTTTTTTTTTCAATTAAATTTAAGTATTTTATTAATTACGAAACATCACGGAGCCTTTCGTCGACGATCATGACCACCCAATGACCACCTCTGAGTCATGGTAACCATCGACCATAAACAAACTATACTATCCAGACTATAGAGTCTGACGACTCGAGGTCTGGGAAATTGGAATAGAGGGCGAGCTTGGAGCGTGTGTCAGCGCGGTCAGCGTGTGTCATAAGAAAATATGACAAATTTTAGCATTCGGATTTAAGTTGTTATTACTTGTCGTTGATTGACTTCTTCTATATTCTCTTCTACATTTCATCGATACTTTGTAAATTATTATTGGTAAAGTTTTTTTTTCTCTTAATATTCGAATTTATTTATTTTTTTTTCTATACATATATAAAATATCAATGCGATTTTACCGGCCAATCGTTGGCTGCAAGGAGTGGCTGATAATGAAGGCGTTTTTTTATTCACATGTATACCTATACATACCTATACGGCCAATCTGTTGTTGACAAACAATTCGTTTGGCCCTGATAGCCACGATGTTATGTATTGCGTGTACACATGCATGGCATGAAATACAGATAATGCTTTCGATTAAATACTTGAGGCATGTGACGAGCTGTTGATTTCTTTTTTGTTATTCACTACCTCTGCGATGTTACTATACATCGTCCGTGCTATGCATACATATAATACAATATAATGTAATCCTTGGGGTGTGCCAATTATTTGACACATGGCAATTGATCAGCTGCTAAATTGTTCCAATTTCGAAATCGATAAATATACCCATGACAGTATAGCAATGCGGAAAAAAAATGGAAAGAACTCGGTCGGTGAGAGCAGATGTTCTAAAGTAGGTAGTACTCAATCTTATCGGTTGAAGATTCGAATCATCGATAAAACAGTACCCTTCTAACCTCAAACATGGCACTCCAGGCAGTCCATAAATACATACCACGCTCTTATACATATATCTTCTTTTATATTTCCTATTACAACCAAAAGAGAAAAAGAAAAAAAATAATTCGATTGAACGAACCACCGAAAGCGAATTGAGTGTCGGTAAAGTAGATGTCGATTGCATACTCTTTAGCGTCGGTAAAACAGGTGCCCGTCTTTTATCTTGTATGTTATCGCCGGCAGCGCTAATGATCAACATGTGTAAGATACGTCAAACCCGTCGATACGTAAACAAAAATGGCATACTTTGATTTAAGTCATTCTTTGATCATTTTATTATTATATATCAACATTTTTAACCCCGCAAATCCTATAACAGGTTATGATTATTATACAGTAGATTGATTCAAGCTGTGCGATTATTATTTTGTTCAATATTTAAATATTAACTCTATTCGAATGATTTTTTTCGTTTATTTTACTATTTTTTTTATTTTATTTTTTCTTCTATTCTGCAGCAAACGACTCCTGGCTCTGGCCTAACGAATTAGATTCTAGAATTGACGAACGTCCATTTATTAAGGCGGAAAATCTAATTCCATCATCATCTATAAACTTTGAATTGACTATGCGGCAAAAAAGACCAGGAATTATTTATCAGGACAATCCATTGTTAGCGACAACTGCAGTGCAAAGGAATTCTTCTTCTTCTGCTTGGAAAAGACTGAAAACAAACACTGCACGCAACTCGACTATCGACTTGGTCAAACCAACTGGCAGCACTAGTTTTGAAATATCTAAAAATTTACATTCTAAGAGAGACTGGAGCTTCCCTGAAGAAAATCTTGTTAAAAGAAAGGCGGAATTGAGTACGAACTTATATTTTATTAGATGTTATGCTCAATGATGTAGCTTCTTCAATTAGGATCAGCTACTGCTTGTTATTACGAAATTTTTCACCAAGATATCCTTAGAACAGTCTCATGTAAAATCTTTCGAGAAACTTTTATGATACGCATACATACATCCATCGTATAAGTATCTTGTACAAAGCTTTTGCAGCGATGATATGAGATCATACAAAAATCCTGTAAGAACGTCTTGGGGGGAAAAGAAAATCAGCGTGTTAAAATCGCTGTGTCTCATATGGAGTTTTCATGATTTTTATAATGTAAAGGTTTGCAATACGAAGGAATAAGTGGATTTATTTATACTGAGGCTTAAAAGAAGCCTTTTGTTATTCGGAAACTAAGATTAGGGAGCATAAAATGAGCCTGCAGGGCACTGAATGCAGCTTGTAGGATAAAAGTCTTTGGACTTACACATTTTTGTAGATAATCCACTAACTTAGAAGGATTATTAATGTTAATGGAGTTGCTCTGCTTCCTTTGAGACGAAAAAAATCTGGAGATAAGCTAAAACTTTCATTAACAAGAACGTTTTCAAATTTTCTATCAATTCAATGGCTCTAGTTTTTTAAAAATTAGAAAAATCCTCTATTTTTTCAGATGTTATAATGAAATGAAACAGTAGAAACACGTCTTTGGATGAAGGACGTCTATTTCTAGCTAATTGTGTCCTTCGATGAAAAGATTCTTTGAGTTCTCAGATTTAAGGAAAATATTAAACTCAAATCGAAGCTAATTGATCAATCTAGGGACTATATTTCCTTGAAAATGAAAGAAAAATATTTTACAGCAAAGGTTCCCGATTCATCAAAAAAATTCCAAGCTCATTGCCTGCCTTATAATTAACAGAATGTGCCGAGTACAACAAAGCCGTCGAAAACAAGGATGTATGGATCCATCCGTTGGTCGGTAACTGGCCGGTTATTCCATTGACTAGGCAATCCGGTCAAACTAAATGCAAAGGACTAAAAAATCCCTTGATAATAGGAGGTATCGTTGCACGACGAGGTGAATTCTCCCACATGGCAGCCCTCGGCTGGCTCTCTTCAGACAACGAGGCGTCTTTTCTTTGTGGCGGGAGTCTGATTTCAAATAACTGGGTGATTACAGCGGCTCATTGTACCCACGGACCGTCGTAAGACAATTTTAAAATTTTTGTATAGAAAAATATAGACACTGCACTGCATACAGACCAGGAAATGATCATTTGGAAGTTTTAAATGTTTATTTTCTTCCATTATCAAGATCTTTCTCCAAATCTTTCACTCTGCTCTCATCATTTTACCTCTAACTCATCAGTTTTCTCATTCTAGAGGCCCTCCGAAAGTTGTACGCATCGGTGCTCATAGATTGGGTGATAAAACCACTGGAAAATTGATGACAGTTGAAAAAATCATTCGACATCCTTTGTACAAGCCTCCGGCTGTTTACGCTGATCTAGCTCTTTTGAAGCTGAATAAAACAGTTCAATTCGGATCGGATATAAAGCCTGCGTGCTTGTACACAGAGTTTGATACCACGCCGATTGAGGCGTGGGCAACCGGCTGGGGCGTTACAGGAATCGGTACATAAATTGATAAATTAAAAATTGTATAAAACTCCCTGCAGTTTTATTCAACGGTAAACCCGAAGGCCGTAGATTCAACATTATCAGAGAGTTAAAAATTATCTCCTCTGTTCACAAACGAAAATAAAAAGTCTTCAAGATAAATAATGATTATTCATCGTTTGTTACTTAGTTCTTATTTTTCTACGTAAATATTTACGCAACTGCAGAGTTATTCAGTTGATGAACGTACGCCGGCTCATTTTCATTTTATATAAAAGAATCAGCGTCACAGCATGATTATATTGTCGTTTATTCGTCATTCATCGATTGATCTTTTTTGCAGAATTTAATTTTCTAGTATTGGATAGACTTATTACATCCAGATTTAAATGAAAGCTTTTTAATCAGCCAGTCTTCGAATCCAAGATCAAAATAACTAGCTCTGCATTAATTTTTTTTAAATCAAATTTCAGGAGAAGATCCAAGTGACGAATTGCTAAAGATCCGTCTAGATGTTGTCGACAATGTAGCTTGTGCTCTAAAACTAAATCGTTCTATTGCTATTCCTAGAGGAATCGTACCCAGCATGTTGTGCGCCGGAGATATTGGAGGTGATTGGCACAGCGATACTTGCCAAGGGGATTCGGGAGGCCCCTTACAAGTATTACATCCAAATCATAAATGCCTTCATCAAATAATAGGCATTACAAGCTTCGGGCGTTTATGTGCGCTTAAAAATTCTCCTGGTGTTTACACGAGAATTTCTCACTACCTCGACTGGATCGAGAGGATTGTTTGGCCCGATTACAATCGATATAGATGAAGGGATTTTGGATTGTTAAATTTTTCTGAAGACTGGCATTATAAATGTAATATACTTACAATATGAGATTAAATTTTATTTTTTCACATCATTTTGGCTCGCTTTAATTCGTTTCATCTTCTAGCCGAGGTAGACGTAGACAAGTTTAGATAAGAATGTATATTATTACAACACGCTGTATATACTGAAATGATAATGGGAACAAGAACTGTTAATTGATGAACAGTTAAACTGGGTCTTCTACTCACAAACATATCTCGGAGAGAATCTTGTTTTTACGGCACTAGCTCGCTTATCTCATATAATAAGAATTCGATTGTTGATAATGACTCTTTAGCTTCTGACCAAACTTTTACTGAAATAAAAAGGTACAAGTATATACGAGATTGAAAGCTAGATAAAATTTTTTCAATAACTGCAATAATGATGGGGAAACCTGATCATTCCTATATACACGAATGATGAAAAGAACCATATTCCTATAATATTTAAGTAATTTTATTTTTAACAATTAGTAATCTGGGATAAAAGTTAGAATTATTTTGAATTGTTGCTTTTATAATCTATCTGAAAAGAAAAAACGTGTTAAAAGATGTTTCAGAGACATACTTCTCATGTATTAATTCATTATCTAAAGTATACACGCTCAACTAATGTTGGATTAGGCTCCCGGTCAACACCTTATCTCTGGTGACCTTTGACCATGAGAATCCTGGGCTCCGAATATACTAGCAGAGACCTTTGGCAGAGGTCTTGTAGCTTGTATCTAACATCTTGTATCTTATCAGAACTCGACCTTTAGCCCCGAAGCAAATACTTGGAAAATTTGTACGATATTAACATATATACGTTGCTCTATCAACTGCATACTACGTATATATCCCCTTCAGAAAACGCAGGACAAGGCAGGAAGCACTTACTTATCCAATATCGAACCCGCTTTGAATTAAATTCATTTAGCTTCCACCCCAGTCTTTCTTCGTCTGGCATTCTGTCAGCAAGTTCTTTATACTGTGCTATATATTATATAGATATCCGGAGTATTTAGTGGACAGCAAAATTATTTATTTCCTCTCTAGATTATAGTAAATCAGACACTAGTTGCCATAAGACAAACTTTATGGCGACTTTAATAAAGTAGATGAATAAATTATTTTAAAACGTGATTATGTTCCTCAGCTTTTTTGTTCAACATTTTTAACCACTTTTTATTTTAATTTAATATATATCATTCGATATGGAACGTGTATTCTTATTAGTGTATCTGTGTCTCGCAGTTTTGTGCATCGATACTAGTGCTGGTGAGCTTCAAAGGCATTTTTAAGTTAAACTTTATAGCGCTTTGATATTATACCAAATATATCGTTTTTCAGAAGTTTTTTTTTTTTTATTTTTTCAAATTTAGTATTACAGTTGCCCCGTATAAATTCATTTTCATTACAGAGTACATCAATGATCCGACCCTATGCAGTCGCGTAAAATGTAACGGTAAGTTTAATTCGTTTTTCCTTATACGCAAAAGAAAAGCCTGAGATTCCTCATTATCATTCTGTTACAGTAAAAAAGATACAAACGTCTAAATTTTACTGTAAAAAATTCGAAAATTTATTGCGAATGAAATTTATTTTATTTAAAAATAATTCGATATCTTTTTTTAAATTTGAATCCTGAAGGGGTTGATTAAAAGAATAAAATTGTTATCAAGGTGTATATTGGGAGATATTCCATGTCAACTCTGTGTGAGCAATGATTTTCCCTGACAATTTTTGATTCGTTTCACGATTTTTCATACGATTCCCTCTTATCTCAAAAAAGCACTCTCGAACTTTTTCAAATGTTTGTCTCCAACTGGTAATTTTTTATGAATATTTAAACCTGTCTACAAATTGGCATTTTTTTTTGTAAATCTCAAAAAAATCTCAACAATCGCTTATTTTTTAATCAGATCATTTTGATACCCGACCCATGATGGGCCGATTTTTTTGTTCTATTTCGTTTTTCTTTTATTGTTTTTATTTTTTTAGGACTTTAAACATTTTGAACGAACGAAACACAATGTTTCAACGTTTCTCAAAATTCTCATAAAATTCTCGAAAATTCTGTATTCAATTCGCTGAATCATTTATGACGCTGCAAGACGATCATGATGACGCACGACCCCCTTCTAGGCTTTCGTGCACTTGAAACATTTATGATTTAATTACATAAACCGGACGGATCTCTTTTATTCGGTTTTCAATGAGTTTTTCAATTTTCTGAGATTGCTACCGCACTTGGAAGCTCTCATATTCGATTCATCGCTGTTAATGTTTGAAAGACTAAAAAAAAAAAAATGCCAGAGCCATCATATTGCGGCTCAGGTGTCAAAATGATCGGAATGAAAAATAAACGATTATCGAGAATTTTTTGAGATCAAAATAAAAAAAAAAAAAAAAAAATGCCAATTTGTAGATAGGTTCGAATATTCGTAAAAAAAAATTAACGGTCGGAGAAAAAAAATCTGAAAAAAAATTCGGTGGTGCGTTTTTGAGATAGGAGAAATAGTGTGAAAAATCATGAAGCGATTTGAAAATTGTGAGGGAAAATCATCGGTCGAGTTCACATCGAACGCCCCATATTATACTCGCTGGAATCAAAAATCATTGCCCAAGAAAAGAAAGAAATTTCATTCCAAGACCTCAGTTAAAGCAAAAAATAAATTTTGTCGATTAGTTTGACCGTTGTTTTGAAAATTAATTTTCCCAGCATCCCCCGGGCGGCTTGCAAAGTTCAAGTATACAACGGGTGTGATTTACCGCTACGCATACAACATAGACGTCAGTACAAATCTGGGCGAGAAGCCGGATCAACGGCGTAACGAATCGACACTTCATCTCGACTCCGTAGTTTCGTTAAGCTTCAATTCACCTTGCGAAGGAATTTTGAAACTAGCCGATTCTAGCGTCAGTGAAAATCGCACGATCTACGATTCGGAATTCCCCGACAGAGCCGGAGCAGAGTTTAAAAGAAGCGTGGAACAACATTCGCTGAGATTTTCTTTCCAGGATGGTAAAGTTCAGGAGGTTTGTCCTCACCCCGAAGAACCGGTGTGGGTACTCAATATCAAAAAAGGTATACTCTCCATGTTTCAAAATACGATGAAAAGGTTCGACGTTGATCACTCTTCTCGAGAACTGGACATCAACGGTATTTGCGAGACGGAATACAAGCTTCACGAAGCCAAGAAGACGAGCTTAATAGTCAAAAAGACCAAGAACATACCGACCTGTACAAACAGATACAAATATCTGTCGGTTATTCAATCGATGTCGTACAGAAGTCCGTTCTCATCGAATCCGAATAGTTTCATCGATCCGTTATTGAAGTCTTCGAGCGAATGCGAGATAACGATAGACCACCACATATACCAAGAAGTGAAATGCGCGGAATCGCACATGCTGAAGGCTCTATCGAATGGGAAAAAAACAGGGGCAAGAACGGACACAAAAACGTCGTTGAAACTGATCGAGGAGTTGTCGGACTACGTTGACACCGACGATTACGGCGAAGGGGACGATTTTTCTTTGACCAAAAGAATGGACCTTTTATACGATCACGCTATAACTCCAAGACCGACCCACGGAGAGCTGAGAATGTCGCGTGACTGCATTAAAAATCTATGCAGGATGGGTACGGGGGAAGAAATAGAACAGGAATTTTCAGAAATGTTTACCAAACTGATCCATTCCGCTCGTCTTCTGAATTATCCCTCTTTATCGCAGTTGTTATACAGAGGAAACAGCATCTGCAGGACAGGAAGGTAAGAAACAAAACCGACTTACATCGAGGCCCACGACTAAGCAACGACTCTTATCCATTTTCAGAAAACACATCGTCGATGCTCTGCCGTATATCGGTAGCAACGCCGCCTTGACCGTCCAGAAAGATTTGATAATTCGAGAGCAGGTAGAAATTGATAAAGTGAAGGACTGGGTGACCGGATTTGCCCTAATTCCACGCCCTGATAAAGACACTCTCTGGGCACTAGCACCGCTCTTGGAGCATCAAGATAAGATGGATGGTTCCCAATTCGATCTCGCTTACTCCGCTGTGATTCATGCCTTTTGTGGAACAGTGAACGACGATTGTCTCAGTTTCGAACCAGTCGCTAGATTTATACGACATATCGAAGTCAAGATCGAAAACGGATGCGCAAGAAGAAGCCATTCGCCTTCAGAAATAAAACAGGTAGAGCTTTTATACCGAAGTATTATTCATTCTTTTTCTATTCAATGTTGAAAATAAATATTCTGTTCAATTCTACAGATTTTGGAAGCTCTTAAATCCGTGGGAAATATGGGAGTCGACACTGAGAGCTTGCGAGATAAGCTAAAAGAGTGTATCGAAGGAGGCGGAGGATATCTGACAACGGAGACGAGGATCGCAGCGATCGATGCCCACCGCAGATTAAATTCTTGCGAAAAAACAAGGGACAGTTATTTTCTAAATCTTTATCGAAATTTTACCCAAGATACGGAGCTTAGAATAGCTTCGTATTTGCAGGTGATGCGATGCCCGGATTACAACGTTATTAAAATGATAAGGCACACGCTTAAAGACGAGGAAGTTAATCAAGGTAAGTGGAAAATCAGTAGAAAAGAGAATCAAAAACTTATCCGAATAACAATTCGCCATCCTAATTTTCCGCAGTTGGATCATTCGTATGGAGTCATCTGACGAACCTTTTGAAATCTTCGTCGCCTAGTAGAATCGAAATTCAGAGTTTACTGACCGATCGAGACTTGGGGATGAAATTCAACAGTGATATTCGTAAATTTTCCAGAAATTACGAGAGCTCTTTTTTCTCGGACGAGTATAATCTCGGCGCTAATTACCAAACAAATTTAATATTCTCCCCAAGTTCGTACATCCCTAGAACGGCGACTGTAAACGCAACCGTCGATGTCTTCGGGGAGTCTGTAAACGCGTTTGAAATAGCCGTTCGTTTAGAAGGGTTCGAGTATTACGCGGAAAATTTCTTCGGCCCGGAGGGTCCGCTGAGCAACGGTAAAGTGACGGACTACTTTAGGACCTTTTTGAGAACCCTGAGGTCGACTAAAAACGATAACGAAGACTACAACGGGGAGGTGAACCGGTTGCCCAATGTGATAGAGAACAATTTCGATAATCCAAGAATCAGTATAGCTCTGAAAGTTTTTGGTAACGATCTGCAGTACATCGTGCTTAACGGAGACCAAGAAATAAGAGAAACCTTGGCTTCCATCGACCCCTGGGCTAAGTTCAAGCAAATTTTGTCAGGAAAAGAAGTGAAATACGAAAAAACGAGCATGTTTTTAGACTCCTCTTACGTGGTTCCAACCAGCACCGGTCTTCCCCTTCGGCTTGGAGCCACTGGTTCAGCTGCCTGCAATTTTAAAATGTCAGGATCTCTGGAGAGCAAACGATTATCAAGCAACGCCGAGTTAGAAATAATAGGAACGATAATGCCGAGGTAAAAATTGTGGCAAATTTTTACTATAGATACAACATTAAGAATTACAAGCATAATTAAATTTTCCAATCTTCTTATACAGCGTGAGCGTCGACGTTACTGCGACGATGGTCGTCGATGCTTTCTACAAAAGTACCGGAATCAAGTTAAGATCTAACTTGTACAGTTCGGGGGCTGTCAAAGCTCATCTAAACGTGAAAGGGATGCGACTGGTCAGCTTGAACATCGGTCTGCCGAACGAGAAGATAGAAGTATTCTCTATGCTCACCGACGTTCTATTCCTCACGACAAACGGACCTAACAGCGAAGAAACTCCAGTTGGAATAATAGTCGCTGGTAAAAGTTCGAAGGAATTTAAACAAAGCAATTCTGTACAAGTTGTCAGCAACAGAACTTGCAGTTGGCCTGCTCTTGACAACCTCATAGGACTAAAGTTGTGCACCGATTACCAGTTCTCGAACGTAACTAAAGATCCTAACGCCTCGTACTTTGTACTGAACGGTCCAACTCTGTTCAAAGTATCTCTGATCAAGGCTGATCCCACTGCAAAAAGCTACCTTCTTGAATATAACTGGAAAATGGTTCAGGTAAATTGATACTGTAACTTGGACTCTACCGAGTCTCTTGATACGTATACATTAGGGTGGTCCTTAACACGGATGTTTTCGAAATTTTATGCTCCCAGGGGCTCAAACGCTTCCAAATTAATAAAAAACAATTTCCTTAAAATTTGAGCTCTTAATATTTACTCTAAGATAGTCCGCTTTCCAACTGAAGTTTCTTATGGAAATAACATGTAAAAAACTTCTTTTGTTCTTTAAAGTTCTATAACTTGGGGACAAATGAACTTACAATAATAAGATATGAATATTTCTGTAGAGAATTTAATGCTCTACAAAAAAGGTCTCTTGTGATTTTCTGCCAAGTCTACTGGTATAAAAGTTGATAATATTGATAATTATATATAAATTAAACTTTGACCTCGAATAACTTTTACACCAGTAGACTTAGCAAAAAATCACAAGAGACCTTTTCTGTAAAGCGTTAAATTCTCTACAAAAATATTTATGTCTTATTATTGTAAGTTTATTTGTCCCCAAGTCATAGAACTTTAAAGAACAAAAAAAGTTTTTCACATGTTATTTCCATAAGAAACTTCAGTTGGAAAGCGGACTATCTTAGAGTATATATTAAGAGCTCAAATTTTGAGGGAATTTTTTTTTATTAATTTGGAAGCGTTTGAGCCCCTGGCAGCATAAAATTTCGAAAACATCTCTGTTGAGGACCACCCTAGTATACATATATGAAAGTTTTATTTCGGTATGAAATTTGTCTCATCAAATATTATTCACGTGCCCCAGTTTTCTACCATTTAACATATTTCAGAACGAAAGTGTTATCAAAGTGGCATTTGACACGCCTGGATCTAAAATCAACAGAGAATTGAGCGCTCGGATCTCTTTCGACGCTAACACACGTAACGCTTCGGTTATTCTACAAGCAGCCGGAAATTTGCTAGTTGCGAAAGGTGACAGATAATTTATGGAAAAAAAAAACTGTTCGTAAGATTCTCCCATTCTTCAGAAAACCCTAAAAATATCGTTTACTTTTTACTTCAGGAACGTACAGGAGAACGGACAGCGAAGCTTCGCTTGACCTCGGCTTGGACATCAATGGAACCAAGCATTTTGACGCTAGCGTTGGATACACGAGGACCGACGGCCACTACGGATACAATTATAAACCAAGATTATATCTTGCTATTAACAACGAAAGAGTAGCAGAACTTTCAGGTATAAATAAAACGTCGATCGGTTGCAAGTTGAGCTCTGTTAATCGATACAATTTTCAAGCCTGATAATCTCGAACTTATTGCTCTTAGGCATGATCAGAACTTCTAAGAAGAGTGACGTCTCCCAAAGCGCCATCGATTTATTGTTCGAGACAAAAAAAGTCTGGACTCAAGTAGTCGGCTATATAATGAAACGAAATATGAGTGTAGAAGCGGATATCAAGCTAGATTATCGGCTCGAAGGCACGCCCGGGCCAGAACCGAAGAAGAAAGAAACCGTCGAAGTTAAAGTAGAGCTTAGCGATCGTTCGCAAAAGACTTTAACTCATAAGACGGCTAATCTTACCTTAAAATCATCGGCTTATCCCCATCTAAACGTGAACGTGGCTGCTTGGTATCGCCAAGCTTTAGGCCACCTAGAAATTCACACGGAAATAAACTCCAGTCCGAACCTTAACGACAATTCACATAAACTCACGGCTCAATTGGTCTTGACAAATTCAAGAACTTATCTGCAAAATGAAGGCTCTAAAATCAGCGCGTACTTCTCTATCACTAAACCAATACAAAAACTAGACATCAAAGTTGGAATCAATCATTTCTCACATGGACCCGAGACCAGGACGCATGGTTTGATACGATATGCTCCAGGTAGGTAATTTTAGGACTTTTTTCGACGACGTGAGGGAGTCGATTTTACGTCGAAGTTTTATTTAAGAATAATGGCAAAATGAACGGATTTTAATTGTTCATAAGTGAAAATCGACTCCGTCCCGTCTGAGAGGATCAAAATCGCGATAAATGACTTAAAAGAGAAAATGACGTGAATATTATTCCAGGTAAAGAAATAATGTTAACACTGAACATGAAAATGCCTCGTGGAGCAATGTTCAATGTTGAAGCGCACGTTAATCTGACGATTCCGGCGCTCAATCCGATGTTGATAAATATTGAGATCAGAGAAAAGGCTCGTAGGGAGTACAACCTGAATTTGGGAGGGACGTGGTTCAGCGGGCACAACATAAGTGCTCTTGGAACATACGTGGATCGTTCAACGGCGTCGATTCTCCACCGGACAATAAAGCTCATTCTAAAGTCACCGAGCTTTCCAGCTGACGTTATAATCAACTGGAAAGTATACATCAACGCCAGTGACGTTCTGATAGATCTACAACTCGAGCAACTATTGGACAATGATTCACAACTCGAACAATTCAATAATAACAAGTATGCTCTGGTTGTGAAATACTCCCATATAACGGCAACGAAATTTCTCAGCTATTTGGAGTGCAGATATAAAAGCAATCTCTACACTCTCACTACCAAAGTGGACAGGGAACGAGAAGCCAGGGTTGAAATCCATCTGGACAATTGGCGGGACGTTCATTTCATCGCCAGAGGAATAAACGAGCCTCATAAAACTGAGGCGGGTTTAGAAATAAAATGGGATGCCAATCGGGACCCGGATTTAAAGTTCGCTACTTCGTTTCAGTTGTTCAAATTATTCGATATCAATGAGAAAAATGTCACCACTACAGTGATGGTCACTTATCCAGGGCGATTGGTCAATGGTATTTGTTTCCTCGCTCTCCGTGGACGTAATAATTACATTTCTGATGTTAAATTGGAATGGGCTCCGACAAGCGCTATACAATTTACCATAAACGCTGACTATAATATGGAACCGAGTACCAAGATTTTTAAAATAGAATCTCAGCTGCTGACGCCGTTTGAATTATGGAGGAAAACTTCGCTGAACGCTAAGTAAGGCGAATTGATAAAAATATGTACACTCAAGGGCAAAATTAACGTATACTTCGCGAAAAAAATGGCCATTTTCAAAACGCTGTAACTCGGTGAAAAAAATTCGAAAAAAATCATTTCAAAGAGCATTTTGAAGGTTGAAGTTTCATCTTTAAGATCGTTTTTTGACATTTTTTTCTACGGTCATTTCTGACCTCGTGGCGTAGGTTCGAGCGCAGGGTTGCAGAACGCACAGAAAACCCAATTTTTCAAAGTTTTCTGTGAAGCGTTAAAAAAGTCGCAGAGAATTTTCGAGACAGCTGTTTTATAGCCTGAAATCCCCTCTTCGAAATCGTTCCTCAAACTTTCCTACACGATTTTTTTTCACGGAGTTAATAAACTTTGAATCAAGTCCTGCGTATATGCGCAACATGGACTCTACGTGTACACGGAGTCCACCGAGTGCGCCGTTAATTTTTCCCTCGACTGTATCACTCTTCGTGTATTCATGTTCCATTTATATTCGTATTTCACTGTTTCGTATTTCACGCTTTTTCAGATACGTGAAAAATAACAACGCGATAACGGCTAGTGGTAGCATTTACTGGCAAGACTCTCAGCACGTAATAATCGACTTGTCAGGAGATCTGTCGGACGACAACACGACCTTAGAGTGGAATGGAAACTGCGGATTAGTCAGCACGATCCACCCTGTGAAATGGATAAATGGAAATTTAACTCACAAACAGATATACGGTCGAACAGCAGATAGTCATCTCTCGATTAAATATTATCCGGACAAAGTATTGGACTTAAAAAGTTCATGGGAATTGACCAAAGACCCGGACGGCTCGGTCAATTTGACCGGAATACTTAACATGATATCTCCCTTAGCAAGCTACGAAAGAGGAGACGTAACCGGAAGTCTCAGGTTTACTCCTGACTGGAAAATTTACGGAGCAGCTTACGTCGATTTGGACAAGCGAAAGTACACGGGAAATTTAGCCGGGGATATAGCTAAGATCAAGGAATCTATGATACAGTTCAATCTGACTACTCCGATCGAAAGATTTTCAACTTTGAATGGAAGGCTCGGTTTTTCGGAGAAAAAAAAACACTTGGTAGCCAAAATCGACGCCCCTCATGGCGCCGTTGGGATCGAAGCTCTGTACCAACTTTTCACCAACGGACCTGACTTCGATCTTAAGCTAGAAGTGGCTACCCCCATCGATCTCCTTCAAAGATCGCTCTTCGTCGCTAAATTGAACGAAAAAGAGGCCGACTTTAGAATCGGTTATAACAATATAACAGCCGGTTTTCAGGGGGTCTGGCGGTTCCTTAATCTAACAGATTTTCACTACACTTATATAGTTTACACTCCGATAAAGGGCTTGGCGGAGTGTGGGATCGTTACTAAGCTCGTGATCGTCGGTGCTCCTAAACTTTGTCAAGTACGCGTAGACACTGAATTTTCTCTAAGACTATCCGACACTAAAATTGGAATCACTGCTAGCGGTGGACCGAAACCACCCCCATTTATAATCCCCATAAAAGGCGAGTCTGCGGTTACACCGGCGGAAGAAACTACCGAGGAAAATTCCGAAAATTATCCAGACGAAGAAGAATACGACGAATTAGTAGAAGAAAAATTGTACTGGCAGGGACAATTCATGGTACGTGTTAGTTCTGGCGCTTCAAATCAGGTTCAAGCAAAGATATTACGAAATTTGTATTTGAATTTCATTTTTTTTTTTCTTCAATTACAGATCGATGTAGCGATATTCGAGACGATTGTTGGAAACATGGACATCGACCAGGAAGATACGTTGTACAAGATATTAGGCTCGTTGAAGATACCTCCGGGAGTGATACGTTTCGACGATAGGTTCAACTTCGCCGATTTTTTTAATATGGAGAACGATTTGAAGATCGATACACCCTTTGAATTTGGTTCTGAAATGACTTCCGCTTATAAATTCATCATGGATTTAGAAAACAGCGTTTACACCGTGGCTACCGATTTCAGAATAAAAAATCACTCCGATTGGATCGAGGTAAATTACAAATATACCGATCAACGATCGTAACGACTAGAAACGATAATTTTTTTCATTCATTATTTCAGACTGGATATCACATCCAGTATAAGCGCAGATCGGTCGACGATATAAAACTTTACAGTGTCTTAGTGGACGTGAAATCACCTCTTAGATTCATGCCCTATATAAACGGTAAAATAAACGTTGAAACGGAGGAAAACACGTACAAAGGAACGATCGATATAAGGGGAGACAATTGCTTCGTGGATTTATCCGGTTCTTTAGAAGTCAGTTGAGGAAAATGGAACCAAATATTTCGACTTACATCGATCGATGTTGAATTATTATTTATTACATTTATTCACAGACCGAAGACGGTTTTCTGGACAGTATGCTACTCCTGAAAGTGACCAGTCCCAAAATCGTTGTACCGAAGACGAAACTGGTCTTGAAAAAGGACTTGACGTCTAAAGAAAACCGGGTTGAATTCGGAGTCGAAATCTACGAGCCTGTATCGAAAGTTGTGAGTTTTTTGGAAGATTAAAATCGGGAATAATTTATTGCCGTAAGGTTATCGCCTGCATTGAAAATTAACTGGAACTTTTTTCTCTTCCTATTTCAGTTCAATCTGCAAGGGGTTTGGGAAATCGAAGGAAACAACTTCATGAATGCTACCTTGACTCTAAGATCACCGATCGAAATGCTCGAGAATGTGCGAGCTAATATATACCACGTAAATTCGATATCCGATAACGACGCAGCAACGTTGAATCTAGAGTTTGTACACAGATCTGTACAAAGGTACAAATTGATCGGAGACTACAGAGACAAGATAGTGAACGTTAAGATGTTCAGTCCGATACCGAATTACGAGAATCTTCAAGTTTCGGGAAATATCGTTAAAGTTAGCGATGGATTGTACAGATTCGTCGGCGATTTGACCAACAATCGTTCGTCGATCGTTTACAAAGTATCCGGCGACGTGAGGACCGATAAAGACGCGATTTCGTCCATAAGATCGACGATTTCTCCCAAAACAGATCCGACCAAGAGCATCACTTTGAACTACAACAAAGAGGCCCACGGGTTTAAAATTTGGAGTGAAAACAGCCCGAAGGATATATCCGTTGATTTCCGTTATGTGAATATTTTGAATTGGAATGCGGAGGGTAAAATAATTTCCGAATATCAGGACGAAGCCGATTACCAGCTGACCGGTTTTGCCGGTGCTCAAACGGACGGGAATCTCAGTGTTCGTTTGTCCGGTAAAACGCCGTGGAGAAGTGTGGAAAATTTCATGATCGACGGGAACATGTTGATATTGAAAAAAACTGGTATCATTCGAACGAATCATCGTTTCAACGAAGACAACAGTAACTTCGAATTGAAATGGAGTTTGATCTGGTTGGAGGACATGTTCGTTAAGATAGTCCTCGGCTACGACATAGACGATGCTAAAAAGCATATCGATACCCAGATGTTCCTTAAAAATCCAAAGAAATCATTCCGAAATCTTAACACCGGTTTCAACGTGAACATTGACAAGGATCTGTGGAGATTTGCCGGTAACGCTACCCTCGGCATTGTTAACGAAAATAACGTCGATGCCATGATAAGTTTGACGCTACCTCCACCCGATGCAGATTGTCACACTGTTCTGATCAGTTATCACTTGCAGAAGACATCCAACGATTATAAATACGCAGTCGGTTATAGCACGAAGAATTCTCAGCTAAATTACGCCTCGGACGGATCGGTGAGTATTTGATTTATTATAAAATGGTAAAAAAATATTATTTCTTGAGGAAAAAATTTCGATCACCTGATCATCTCATATCCTGTTCATTCAAAGCATCATTTTTAAAATTTTTTTCATATCAACAGTTCAAAAAGAATCCCCAAGACATGAACGGGCATTTACGAGTTACCTGGGGCTTACACTCAAGTGAAACAGTGAACAATTTGTTCAACGTCACGTTCCATAATAAAGAAATCGGCTTTGATTATTCTCTGATAACGCCGAAATACCTCAACGAAGATACCCTCGTTCTCCGTATAAACTACGACACCTCTTCGACACACCATAACGTGATAAGTGCCAACGTCTACTATCCTTCGACAAAGCAAGTGGGAAATGCTCGAATTCTTTACGCTAGTCTTGCCAATGTTAACGGATCATTGAACACGTCAACCTCGTTGCTTGGCTTGGATTACATAGGCTGCAATTTCGTAGTCTATACAACCATGTAATTATATTTATTATTATCATTTAATTTTTTCAATGTCAAACCCTGACATCTAAGAATGACAGAAAAATGACTACATAAAAAAAAATCAATTTTTCAGAAAGCAGAACAACAGAAGACTCGAAGTATTTTGGCCCGGTCATACCGCGTTGTTGAATTCTGACTACACCTACAGCAGCGAAAGGCTCGATTCGTCTTTAGAGGGTGTATTTGAAATTGAGATACCTCTCAATACACGTCACAACGGTTTACTAAATTATGGGTACAAAAAACGTCCTCAAGTAACGACTGGTCATGCCGAGTTGACTTACAATACCGATAAAATACTCCAAGGTGTATATAAATCGAACAGTGAATCTCGAGCTGGTTTTGAAAAAGATCGTATTGAAATAACGATTCAAAATAGCTTCAAACCCATCGGTATTCTTTACATAAATCAATACGAGTACAGCGCCGGTAACGAGGGTACAAATTATCCAACCGTCGAATCTAAGCGAGTTAATATATACAAGCTCGGCAACAGTTCGGAATTCAATATAGCCGGAGAATCTAGGATAAGAACCACTCACGCCGGTCAGGACATCGATCTTAAAGCAATTCACTTTAATCGAACGGTCAAACTGCACACCGATTACAAAATTCTGCCCGGTGAATTTGATCACAACACTCGCATTAGCTTGGCAAAAGATGCTTGGGCTTCGTACATGGTTAATATAATAAACAAAACGACCGATGACGTTGAGAACCAATTTTTGGTACTGAACTTTGCTTATCCAAGGAGGAACTTCACCCTCGATGGCTCTTACAGAATCAACAGCTCGGATGTTAGCTCGGAGGCCAAACTTGAGTGGGATAAGGACACGGATGATCCTAGAACCATCAGCACTGGTTTTGACTGGAACAAGATAGTGACTCCGGAGTCCCAAGGCCAGCAGCAAGCTGTCCTTAGCTTGAAGCATCCGAGCTTTGAAAAGGACGTGACTTTTACTGCGAAACTTGACAAAAGGGATCCGAAAGATTTACTAAACGTTGGTTTTGTAGTTGACTACTCGACGAAGCCGGACAAGCTCCTTGTACTGTCAGGAAAAATAAGAGACGAGAGTAACTGGCCAACCGATCGTAAATACAGCTACGAAATAATCGGCCAACATCCGGCCACGTTTCTAGATCTTCAGGTCAAAGGATCACTCCATAAATATTCATTGATATACCTCAAAATCGGGAACCAAGCAACGTACAAACGCAGCTATTTGCCTGTCGAAAATGGACAACTTAACGCCTACTTCGATCTCTCTAAATACGAGATCGAACTACGCAGAGAGAACAAGGAAACTGTTAAGTATCTGAAGGCTAGATACTATCCATCTTACCCAGAATACGTTATAAACGGATCGATGATCAATACCCCGGACCTAAGCGCAACTGGGCACTTTTCCCTCAACGTTAAAGAGAAATTGACGTGGTTGATGGTCAATTATACACCAGGTATGATTATAAAATCGCCACTAGTTCAAGTTCCGGCCAGTTTCTGAATCTTTACTACGTTTTAGACGCTGTTGAAAGCCTGAGGATGTATGGAAAAATACCTGACGCTCGAAACGCTGTCTTTGATATCTGGAGGACTTACGACGAAGATCTTACTGTCTCAGACGTTGCTTTTTACTTACGATTAAACCACTCCAGACTAGTAACATCGACCCTGAAATGGAGGCCAGAACTCACAGACGATATAACTGTGAGTTGGTATATTATTTACTGGGAAATATAGAAGAGGAGAGTCTGGAATTTTTTGTTTTTTGTTCACAGACCACAGTAAAGTCTTCGTTCAATACTGCTTATCAAAGTATTGGCAGCGATGCTGATTTTTGGAAACAGTATATAAGGAGTGAAACTGTAAACGCTATATCTGATGTTTGGAACGACGCTCAACAGGAGATTGACGAATTTGTAGAGGATTGGAAGTGAGAGAGATTGATCTACACTCGAGGGCAAAATTAACGGCGCACTCGGTACTCCGCGCAAAAAGTGAACATTTAGAAAATGCTGTGATTCGATGAAAAAAAGTCGAAAAAAATCATTTCAAAGAGCATTTTAAAGGATGAAATTTCATCTTTGAGATGATTTTTTAAAACTTTTTCTGTTACGCTCATTCGCTGATCTCATGGCGTAGATTCGAGAGCAGAGTTGCGAAACGCAGAGAAAACCAAATTTTCCAAAGATCTCTGTGAAGCGTTAAAAAAATCGCAGAGAATTTTAGAGATAGCCATTTTATAGCCTGAAATCTCCTCTTCAAAATGGGTTTTTAAACTTTTTTACGCGATTTTTTTTCACGGAGTTATTCAACTTTGAACACACACACAGGGGGTGCATCGTGCCTATACGCATGACTTGACTTGAAGTTGAATAACTCCGTGAAAAAAAATCGGGTAAGAAAGTTTGAAAAATGATTTGAAAGAGAAGATTTCAGGCTAAAAAATGACTGTCTTAAAAATTGTCTGCGATTTTTTTAACGCTTCACAGAGAACTTTGAAAAATTTGGGTTCTTTTGCATTTTGCAACCCTGCGCTCGAACCTACGCCAGGAGGTCAGAAATGACCGTCAAAGAAGATGTCAAAGAACGTTCTTGAAGATGAAACTTCAACCTTCAAAATGCTTTCTGAAATGATTTTTTTCGACATTTTTTCATTGAGTTACAGCATTTTGAAGATGGGCATCTTTTGGGGAGTACCGAGTGCGCCTTTAATTTTGCTTTCAAGTGTATGTAGCAATTACATACTTGATATTAATTGACTAATACATTTTTTCATCACTTTTCCAGCAACCTAAGAGAGCTTCAAACTGACTTAGAAGACTTGAAATTATACCTCAACGAATCCTACAACGCTAACGAGTTTTACATCAACGATATAGTCGTTTTTGGCTCATACTTGGTAGACGAGCTATCGCTGAGAAGCCACATACAATCTTTGCCAAACATATTCAATGAGATATGGGATATTATGGGTGAATCTGGTCTTGCTGTAAGAAACTCTTTGATATGGGCAATAGAAGCTATAAAAGCAGGCTACAACAAGTTGTCAGAGATAGTGACCGCGATAATGAAGGGGGATTCTATGGCTCAGATAGCATCGATAGTGGAAAAATTGGTAGAAAAATACGACAACTTTATAAAGGATCTTCACGTGTCTTTTATCAAGTACATGGAAAATCTCTGGGCGAAAATGTCGGTCGCTGCCTCCGACCAGTGGTCGAAATTCCTTGCATACGTTGAGCCGATGTTCATCAAAGTGCTTCATTACCTTGAAACGGTGGTATGGAAAGCTGGCGAGGAAATTTTGGACTTTTTATACAACAGGAAAAACGAACTGATGACTTCACCGTACTTCGATCGTTTCACAAACTTCACTCAGGACGTTGACAAGATATACAGGGACATTAATGCCCATGACATTGTTACTAACATCAGAAAATACTCCGGTATAATAATACAGTTTATCAAAGAACGTTACTTCACTATGGTACCATTCGGCAAAGAGTTGAAAAACCTTATCGACGAGATCGTAAGCGAGTTACAGGAGCTGGCCAAACTACCCTCGGTCAGTTACACGATTGAAAAAGTCCGTCAACTTTACGCGAAAGTAAAGTATCTCTACGACTACTTCGAGATCGGAGATCAACTGAATCGTGCTATAAAATTGATACATTTGAAACTGACCGATATCAGTCAGACCGCCTTGCAGGCTGAAAATCGGTACAGGGAAGCCAAGACAAAATTCATATTCAGTCCACAGAATGGCCTCTTATGTCTTGAACAAAAACTCCCGATGTCGTGGCACGCCTTTAATCAAACACCAGAGTTCCAAGAGATCGCGGAGTACCGTGCCCTCTCCGATATGCGATCCTACTTCGTCTCCTCTAACATGACTTTCTGGACTCTTTATTATCAGTACAAACCATACACCGAACCTTCCACCTGGTTACCACCGTTCAAAGGTATCTTTCTCAACGTTATAATTTATCGATTATCAAACTTCATTAAGAAGATATGTTAATCTCAAATTAGATATATGCTAATCCTCAAAGAATCCCCAGCTAGCTAAGATTTTGCGCCCCCCCCCCCCCCCCCCCCCCCCTGAAACGCATTTTGCAGAAGTTTGTATAAATTCTACATTTTTTGTACAATTAAAGATGTACAGTTTGATTTTCGTTCATTTGAAACAGTGAAACTGATTCATCTTGCCTCACAAATAATTCATTTCGTGTCTTGAAATAATTTCCCTTTTTTTCACAGCGCAAGCGATGATCGCCGGTGGTCAACATTACATGACCTTCGACGGTAGTTATTACGAATTTAGTGGAGAATGTACTTATTTACTTGCCCAAGATTTCATAAGACATCAATTCGCCGTTCTGGTTAAATACAACGTAGACAAAGGAGTGACAACTTATCAGATAATTGTTTTGGTAGGAGGTAAAGCGATCCAGCTTGATGTATTCAAAAATGTAAGTATTTTTTGCAAACTTAGTATAAGCATGACACTAGGCGATTGTTTCTAGAAATTGGTTAATTCTTCTTTCAGTCCGTTAAATTATTGAACTCCGAAATCGGAATGCAACTACCAGCGCAACTCGGAAACGGAGAAGCTTATGTCTATCAAGAGGAAAGTACAGTAGTGGTAGAAAGCCAGCGGCAACGTTTCAGACTAGAATGTAACATGAAATTCGATTTATGTCTTCTTGAATTATCCGGATGGTATTACGGAAAGACCGCAGGACTTTTTGGGACTATGAGCAACGAACAGTCTGATGATTTCCTGAATTCTCATGGACAAGTGGATAAGGATGTTGGGGCGTTTGCTCAGAGTTGGTCTTTGAGCAAGACGGAATGTACCAGCGTGGAGAACCGGGCTTTTACCAAACCACCAAAGGTGGACAGGCTCCAAATCTGTGAGGACTTGTTCTTCAACAAAAGCTCAGAGTTCAGTTCCTGCTTTAACATCGTCGACCCAAACCCGTACCAAACTATGTGCTTGAATAGCAAAACCGTAAAGGAAGCTTGCACAGTAGCAGTCGCCTACATTCAGGTCTGTGTCTTCCATGATACATACCTCAGAATACCTGATACATGCACACGGTGCAGTCTGGTTAACGGAACGGAAGTTAAGGAAGGGGAATTCCGCAAATTAGAAGAAGAATACGTCCCCAAATCTTCGGACATTGTTTTCATCGTCGAAGCAAAGAGCTGTAACGCGGATATAAAGAAAAACGTCAGTCTAGAACAGCTCGTTCCTCAATTAAAGAAAGAGTTCAACGAACTAAACCTCACCGATCTCAGATGGTCCCTCGTCACATTCGGAGGAGACGGAGTGTACGATCAACCAAGGAGCTTGGTGATCAATGGGGAAACCTTCACGTCCGATTACAGAAACTTTTTGACTTACTTTGACCACATTCCAGTCGGAAATGGTAATCAGGACGTATTTGCTGCCTTAAGATACGCTTCTCAGCTGGGATACCGCGCCGGTGTGTCTAAGACTTTCATTTTGCTGCCTTGTTCGCACTGCAATCCGCAAAATCAAACGGTAAGAGGATCTTGGCAATATTTCCATGCACTTTACAGACCAATATAAGTTATTGTAATATAAAATTCGTCATTCTAGTTGGACTATTCCGTTCTGCATCAAGTGCTGCTCGAACACGAGTCCACGCTTCACGTAATAATGGATGCAGATTTCGAATTGGAAAAGGCGAGGGAGGGTAGATACTTGTACGGATTGGACGCGAGAAATTCTTACACAAGACAAGATGTCAGGGTATTGAAAGGGGACAAAGATTTACGAAGACAAATTAAACTGTCTAAAAGCGTTCTCGGATATTGCACACCCCTCGCTCTGGAAACTAACGGGAGTGTATTCAGTGGGCAAAAGTTAAGACATGAAAAACCGATCGCTATTAAAAAATTCGTCACTGTTTTCTCGAAGAGAGTTGCTGCCAGCGCTACGCCAACCGCTTGTCAACACTGCGAATGCATATCTGATAAC
Organism: Macrophya alboannulata; assembly: GCA_949628255.1. Lineage (NCBI taxonomy): Eukaryota > Metazoa > Arthropoda > Insecta > Hymenoptera > Tenthredinidae > Macrophya > Macrophya alboannulata. Next base: position 3,679,648 of record OX451211.1, on the reverse strand, counting down.
AACGGCATGACTAGAATGGAGTGCATGCCATGCGTTTATCCTACGCCAGTCATTGTCGACGATGTGAGTATTCGGGAATTTTCAAATTTAGAAATTTATCCAGAAAAAATCAAGCTCTGTACCTTGAGCTACGAGAATTTGAGGAAACTCGGAAGTAACGAAAATTCGACAGGAAAACGTATACATATGTATAGGTCATTCCTTACCAATGACAAAACAATATAGGGCGTTCCTTGCCAATGACAAAACAAAACTTGTAAATATAGCCAGATAGAATTGGGATGAAATGCACTGTATAAAATTGTTCTTTGTCAATGTATAGGGCGTTCCTTGCCAATAACAAAACAAAAATTGTAAATATACCCGGATCGAATTGGGATGAAATGACTTATATAAAATTTTTGTTTGTCAATGTATAGGGCGTTCCTTGCCAATAACAAAACAAAAATTGTAAATATACCCAGATCGAATTGGGATGAAATGCACAGTATGAAATTGTTGTTTGTCAATATATAAGGCATTCCTTGCCAATGACAAAACAAAAGAAATTGTAAATATACCCATTGAAATGTATTGTATTTTTCAGGAGGATTTTAACGAGGAGGAATCTCTGCCCGTACTGCAAATGCATGATTATGATTACGCGCAAACGGATCTAGATGGAGAATGAAAAAGCCTATAGAAATACGGAGTCTGTTATCAAAAAATTAACTGCATGAGCCGATTAATATAGAAAAGATAGAAGAAGAAAAAATAATCACCCAACTAGACAAACAGATCGTTCGATTAACTGAAAATAAAGAAAACATTAATTGGCTCTAAATGGTAAACTCACATTATCCTTTATCGATCTATAAAAGTTGGACGATATTTGGTCAGTTATCACATTAATTACGACTGGATAGAAAGTTAAATCGAGTATGTAACTCTGGAATAGACGTATGTTATAATGAATTTTACTAATAAAATAAAGCTATGATTGTAGATAAAAGAAAAAAACAACGAAAATTAATATACTGATATTCTAATACCAGTGAACTGAAAAGGTAATTTTTCGATAAATGGATCATCGTAATTATATTAAGGCTTAATATTAATACCAGTAAATTGTAAGCGATTTTATTTATTTATTATGTCTATATCTATCAAATTTATTGTTTTAATAATTATTTAAGAGCATGGAGACTCTATCTTTTTTTTTTTCAACGAAAAGCATTTAATCCAATCTTAAAAAGTATATAGTATGAAACTTAATATCGTTTAAAGTATTCTAATAAAATGTAATTGTATGTAAAAAAAAAGAAAAGAAAAAAATAAATTAATTAGAAAAAAAAAAAAATTAAAAAAAAAAAACGAACTGGTAAATCACAAATAAAAAAAAAAAAATCATCAACAATTGTTCAAATTAATTATTGCCTGCAGTTTGAATTCAACGGTTTTATAATTGTATAAAAAAATAAATAAAAAAAAAATAAATAAAAATCAAGAAATTCAAATAAAACGGATAGACATTGGAATGATCATCGATATTTACCAGAAATGTATTTTTATTAATAAGTATTCTGTTAAAAATATAACAATTCTAAGGATAACAAATGAACAGACGATATAGCAGAGTTTTTCAGTTTTAAGTTAGTTATTAAATATCGTAGTAGTAGGTAATATACATACATATACTCGTGAAAATTTTTATATCACCGATGATTATTATTATAGTGTACGAATAATTTCATTGAATAAACTTGTTTCATTCATTCATTCATATTTGAAAAGAAAAAAAAATTAATCGTAATAAAACGATTCAACTCCGCGAGACAGTACAATAAATACTATTATCGTCAAGAAGGCATGATGAATAAATTATCTAAGTTCAGTTGTCGTTTCCGAAGTTTAATTTAATTTAATTTTTTTTTTTTTTCTTTTTAAATTTCATGTTTTTCCAAAAAGGAGATAAAATTTGAAAATTTTTATTAGTCATTTACTGCTAACGGTATTACAGGTAAACTAAACGCGTAATCAAATTTGTTTAAAATAAGAAAAAGAACAAATTTTATTCTATATGTATATCGGAGCCGCAGCAGCACCAAGAATATATTATATTGGTATTAAAATGATAACAACCAGAACCAGACTTTTGAATATCTATGCATTGATCCCAAAAGAGAGAGAAAAAAAAAAAGAAGAGTCTTAGTCCTTTATTATAAATTTAGAAACGCGATTAAAAAGTCGACTGCATAATTTTTAAATTCTTTAACGATGGATCTAACTAATTGAAACGTTATTTTCATTCATTGAAACAACCTAAGTCTCAATAGGATAAAAATCGCAGCCAGAAATGATTAAGTCCGCAAGATAACGAGAAAAAAAAAAAACGAAAGTTTTATACCATCGTCGTTTGGTCAGTTTTGTAAACTTTCCCTTAAACAATCGCGTGGAAAAGTCGTCATCTACTGTCGTGCGCTTGCAAATGATTCGGAGCATCCGCAAATGTGAATTTCAACTTGTAAGCCTCCGCCACTAGGACACCGATCTCAGAATCGGTCCAATTCTGAGTTGGCAAATTTTGTAACATCAACATCAAACCCTGTAAACATTAATCACAATTTTTAAACGTTTTTTTGTCGTAACCGATTACTTTCTCGTAAAAACCGAAACTAAAAAAAAGTCGATGCTCAAGATCTTCTCACAGATTTTTTTTTCTTTGGGAGAATAAAAAGCGGTTGGAAGATTTTAAGAATCAACTTTTTTCGGGCTTCGGTTTTAACGTGGGAATGTTAACAAAAAAAAACAGGGCGAAATATTAATACCTGAAAATCTGGCTGCTGTAGAAGATGCCGTCTCCATCGAAGCAGAAAAGCCGCGCAAACGTAGAGTTGGAATGAAGCGAATCTATCAGATTCAGCAAGATAAGTATCCCATAATCGAATTGTACAGTGCAGAGGTAATTCTCTAGTTAATAAATTATTCATCCACCTAAATGAGAATTGTAAATAATCAACGCCGTGTTGGTGAAGATGCTGATGGAGCGGACCTTTAATAATAGACGATAGATTAATATTAGCAAGATATAATTTTAAAACGTTACTCAAATACTCTGATGTGGGTGTGTTTGTTTTATTTTCATTATCATTACCGTCGATCCTTTGTATCAGTTCTTTTAGCTGGTTAACTTTATGCTGTATTCCCAGCTGTGCAAATATATAATTGTCCTGTATTCCGTCAAGGAATTTAGACAGACACCAAAAACTGTCTGCCTCTATTACTCGTCTTTTATCCTCGGGCAGAGAAACTACTTCGTAATTCTCCAAGTCTTGCCAAGCCGAGGCTGGCGCAGCCTCTTGAAGAAATACCAGAAAGAATGGTGTCACCAAATCGTTCATTCCCTGCGTAATATTCGAAAGAGATGTTAAAAAAGTGAGGAAAATTCAACAAAATGTAAAGTTTCTGGTAGTAAAATTCCCTCGGGAATAAAATTTCACCTGAACATAGCCAGACGCCGGATGTCTGATGGCCCAGATGTAAAGTATTCTTTCAAATATCAATTGAACTGTAGGTTGTTGAAAGAGTGTTATCAGCGGGGACATTCTTGGTATATCGATATGTATTTGACGATAGGTATCTTGAAACGCTTCGTCCCTTTCAGTGTCGTAATATTGCTTTACTAAATTCCAATAATCCAGACGTTTGCGTTCTAAGACTTGACTCCTCCGCTCTAAATTTGCTGGCAGGTATTCCTGAGAATTTAAAAGAAGCTCAAGTCCAAAATCAGAGGGTTTATGAGTCGGGAATTAGACTCATACTTATGCAATAAAATCGATAAACTTACAGATAATAATCTCCAAGTAACTGAACGCAGTTTTGAGGGGACTCCTGACCATGACAATTGCCGCAATTCGCCTAGATTTAATAAAGCTGCTTCCAACAACGACTGGAATTTATCTACTTTACTTTCCCCATCTGAAAATTTGGTTTTTTTTCAATTTAAGTCCGGTTTCAGATATTGTTTATTCTACTTCTGTATGTAGTGTAGTTTACACAATCATCTCGGTTTTTACTCTATACTATTTTATATGTGAACTAAAATTTCAGGTGGACTAGAACATCAGAATCAATAAAACTGAGAAAAACTTCGTCTATCAGTTTTCAAGGAGTTCCAAAGATAGAGCCGATTAATGGCCAAGAAAAAACGAATGAAAGTACAGAAAAAAAAAGAATTTTCTCTTCACTGGTTCTTTTCATCTTCTGAATAGAGGAAAAACAGAATAAACGATTCACAACTTGTAAGGGACATCGTGAATTTTTGATGTGAAGTCATATCAGAGTCAAACTTTGAACATGAACAAGAAACGCGGAGATTCTATGTATTTAATCAGGCTTCGCATTGTTCTTACTACTTTGCCCTGCTTGAAGGCAACAAAAATTTAATAAAAGTATGATAAGGACGTATTTCTCCTTTCTAATCTCCTCAATCGCGATTCTATCTGATCCTTTAAACGCCCTTTCTCTTGCCTCTCGAAAATCCTGAGGTATTACCTTGTTCCTTAGAAGGTACGAAGAATTTAGGAGGAGCACCCATTTGCCTAAGAGGTTGCGGTCTGCCAGGGAATTGGTGTGATCTGTGTTGCGGAGAACTGCTGTTTCTGGCATCTAGATCATCTAAATTTTGCTGATGATTTATGATCTGTGATTGTTGGGTGGTAATGCTAGCATTTCTAAGCCTCAACGGCTGGACTGCCAGCCTTTGCAAAGCCTCAGTTTTTTTCTCTTCTGATATAATATCCTGGCGTTGATCTCTGCAATTTATCTGATGAGCAGCTCCAGCTGTTCGATGGCTATTTATAACGCTTAGAGCAGCAGAGTGACTGACTCTCTTAGATATCTTGACGTCAGATACTGTGCAAAACTCATCGTCTCCAGAATCCCAAGCATCGTCAACACTTTCTTGAAAATCTTGAAACGATGTCACACCGCCTCCACTATTCCCTAATACATTGGGACCGATAGGTGCTCCGACCGAGCCGGCTGGACCAATTTTTCCTGGTCTTACATCCTGCTTCAGACTTGGTCTAAAAAAAAAATTGTTTCATATCATGATTGGACTTCAGTAATCAGATATTAAACTTGGTGTGTGTATACAAGGAATATGATAGTCAAATTCCATGAAACTGGAATATGTTGCATTTCAAACCGTGCTGATTAAAAGTCTCCATGGGCTAAACCCCCTGAAGGTAAGGGTTTTCAAGATATTCAAGTATAAAGTTCGAATAACATGGTTAATAACTATGAATATTTTGGAAACACTTAGATGCCTCGAAAAATACCAAGATACCTTTTTTGTACCAGTTTCATGGAATTCTACTGAAACCGCTTCTACAAAAGAACAGACAGAGAGTCCTTTACAGAGTTAAGAATTATTATCGATCTCTCTTGTCTCTGGGTATAAGAAAGTCACGTTTCCTGCAGATATATTTACGTATATACATACCGACCGGGTACAGCGCGTGCATTCTTTCTCCAAAAAGATTGTTGGCTAGGATGAGGTTGTCGTTGATGATTTTGATTCTCCATTATAATTTGGGAGCTGGTTAACTTCCAATTCCCAAATTTGTGGGCCGGAAAACGGCAGGTAAATGGTCGGCTTTCATTCCCGTTGGAACAGCTGCTTAATACGTGAAAAAGCTTTACAATATTTTTCTCAAAACCCATTTGAACAGTGTTACAATTAAACTTCTCAAAACACCCGAAGAAGCTGAATGAAATTCTTATCCTCGAAAAAAAATTCTTACGAGTTTAAACAACTTTAGTCAATTAAAAACTGTTACCTCAATACTTCTCCTTATGTCCAAAGCTATTTGCTTGTATTTAGAATAACTGTACTCGTCATGTTTTTAAAAACAAACGATACAAAGCTATATTGCGCAACTTTAAATACCAATAACGTCGGGTCGGTAATAAAGAATAAAAAAAAAAAACAACATGAAATTATGTAACCAAGCTGATTACTGTTTATAACTAGTTATTGTTTGCTTTGAGTAATGACCAAGTATCTATAGTTTTTTAATTGTTTTTTTTTATTTATTTCAAGACATCTTGAGAAGTAGTCAGAAGAAACAGTTTCATACATAATTTTGAAATACGATATTCAGGCGATTTTCATAAACAATAGCAAATGCTAGAAAAAGATTTTGGGAAATAGAAAATCTTATAACAGAACGTTGATTGTATTGGAATACAGACAAAATTTTTTTTTTTTTTCCATTTTTCTAGAAAAAAAAAATTTTTAAAAACAAATGATTGCGATTTTATTAAGAGATACGATTGTTAATTGTTAACCTATTTTGAACGAAATTCATAATGAGGATAAGAATTGAGGTTATGTAAATAAGCAGCGAACGTTTGACGTGTAAAAAAAAATGAAAATTATCGTACGTGTAGCAGCATGTTGATGTTTGGAAATTTTCATGACAGACGACTTGCAAAGGTGATTATTATCATTGACAATGAATAGAGACTGTCAAGTGTGGTATGGATGAAAAGAACTGGAAGTATTTATTGATAATAATAATAACGGGATTAACGATGATTACATAAACATAAGACAGTAGTAATGATCTAAAGATAGCGAGGAGCTATAATATTGGTATTTTATTAAATGTATGGATGCAAATGTTTGTACGTTTAAACTACCATTACAAATAATACAAAAGCCACGTAACATACATACTTGGGTATAGAGTATCGAGGTTCAGGAATAGAGCTGCAGTATCGATTAATCTTCTAATTTATCGTTACCAAATATCGTGCGATTGTATTTTGGTGTATATATTTCCTTACAATTAGCGTATATTAATATCGTCAATAAAATTTCACACAGTAATCAAAAAATAATAATATTTATGGATCATTTGTATGTTATATTTCCTCGTTTGTTATACTGATACTTTAGTTTATGGTTAACAAACTGTACAGGTTTCTTTCTTTCTTTTTTTTTCCTTCTTTTTATTCACTTACATATTCGTATGCATGCATGGATTTAGGTGATGTGTTTGTGTTAAGAAGCGTTTTCATTCCAGCGACTAAAGGCGGTTTTAATCTGGATTGCAGAACCCTTCATTCACGATGATTCGTTGCTTTACTTATTCGACCAATGACAAGCAATTGCCGAATTCAGTCGCTTGACCGAAAAGCGAACGATATTAACTTTCGGGTTTGAGGATGCATATCCATGACAAGTGATATCATTGGCTGCTTCCCTTGGAACCGACCTGTCTTGAGAAAAATAGAAATCAACTCATATTCGACATACCCATACTATGGACTAAGAATACTAGTATACAGTCAAATATGGTTACACACCACACACACACACACACACACACACACACACACACACACACACACACACACACACACACACACACACACGGGGTGCATGGTGCCTATACGCATGACTTGACTCCGTCTATAGAATAATTCCGTGAAAAAAAATCGCATAAAAAACTTTTAAACGAAAATATTTTGAAAAGGAGATTTCAGAGTACAAAATAGCTATCTCGTTAAACAGCATTTTGAAGATGGGCATTTCCGCGTAGTACCGAGTACGCCGTTAATTTTGCCCTTGAGTGTAGCAGTCAGCTCGTAATTCAGTACAAAACCGCAGGTCTTTTCATAGCCGCTACAGAAAAACGTAGTAGCAGCGTTGACTGAAGAAGCAAAAAGTATAGTTTTACAGTATTATCGTGAGATTGTCGAACTTGTTTAAGGAGAACGCCTGATCGCTACAGATAGGCAACTAGAAATACACTCGTGTATGAAGAGTAACTCGGTGTATTCATTGTTGCAGTGATTGTTACCGCTGTTCTCAGGGACGTGTGTTCCTTAAAAATATAAGCCAAATCCCCCAAACGGTTCGTCCGGGAATCACACACGTCTTTGAAAATGGTTGAAAACTTGTTTGAGATTAACAAAACATGTTTGGAAGTTAATTCTTATGTTTTGACAAAAGTCAATGGATATAAGGCATTATGCGGTTTACGTCGTACCTAATATAGTCATGGTAATGATAATAATTGACAATACGTGGAATAATATTATGTTCTTAGATACAACAGCGTCATGTGGGTTGCCTATCTATCGTTCGTCCGGCGTTTTATATGCAAATCTATGAATACTTTGAACCTCAAACGCACTTTGAATGCGCCGGGCAGTTTCCACAGATCCCCACTTTAGACGAACGTGAACTGTAAAACTAATTGAGCAACACATTTTGAAAAGAATTCGATCCAAATTAAGTCAAATTAGAATTGAATAGAATCAATTCCAAGAGTCAATTTGTTGCGATCGAAAATCGCTAATTAAAATTGACTGTACCAATTCGTTGTTTCATAATCGCAGACTGCTAGTCCACTCGTACTCACATTTGTGTAAATTTCATAATAGGGTTAAAACTTAAAATGAGTAACCGTTTTCGTACATCTGTTTCGAACCAACTTTAATTATATAATTATATGTTCCGTCGTAAATTTTATTCTGAAACAAAACGTCCTATTTTGAAATTTTAGATATCGTTTCGGTACCTATAATGTATAAAAGACAAAAAGGAGCAAATCGACGAAAATCTCGTCATCGTGAAAGTTCCAGGAATACATTCACTCGAAAGTTCGAACGAAAGGATAAAATTAGTGAGCTGATTGAGACGTGGGTAGAAATTATCGACCAAATATATCATACACACCGTACGTTTTAACCTTTCACCAAATTTTGGTTTCAGTAAAACTGTCTCGCCCAATAAAAACAATCGATTAGAATGTAATTTCGAGTAAGCCCTATCCTATACCAATAAATATTCTGATATCTCTATTTCAAATCAACGTTTTATTTTCCTTAAAATCACCACCAGATGGCTCAAGAGTTTCCAACTAGTATCCGCACGGTTTCAATCTGCGGTTTCCTCAATGTTGTTCGTTCTACACTTCTGCAGTTCTGCCGACTTGTTCGCGTTGGCTTGAGGTCGTTATCTCTTCACGGATACGCAGGCACACATACATACCATACATGTATACATACAGAATGAAAACATAAAAACATAATAACCATTTGTGTAAGCCGGCAGAACTGTATTCCGCGCGCTGTCTACTTTTAGCTCGATTGTGACTAATATCGAACAGATACATAAGTTGTGTAATTCAAGATTAGACCTTACCTATAACTATACCTATAAACTACAAGTTGAGCATAACTACGTTTGGAGAAACGTAAAGTAATCGGCACGCTGCATAGTGAGGCCTAAATAATCAATGAAAAACTGCAGACAAATAGTAAAGGTACGTAAGCATACATCACACATAATGCATACATGTATGTACATACGTGTGCATATAGATTATTTAAGAAAAATAAGAAATAATGGGAATAATAATTCTATCAATGTTTCTCATAAGTTTCCTCAATTTCTTACCTCCCACTTTCATTATTGCTAACCGCAGAAACTGCGGTATTTAATAACACTGATCGCGTTTGTGAAAGGTATTGTACTTTGTACTACATAATCACTGAATGCAATATTAAATTATAAATATCCGATATAATCCGCGTCGTGGCATATAATGTAGTAGTATGTGTTTCAACTTTATCCTTGACGGATGCATCGTTAGGTATGTAAGTGAAGATCTTATTCCACGATAATATGTTCATTTCGTATGACAACAATATTTTTAATCTAACCGCATACGGAAAAATTGCAATTTTAAATTTCAAGTAAAACAACTATTGTGATGGCTGTTCGTTGTTATTTTATCTTTATGTTATATCGATCCATGTTTCTTCAATATCTACAGTTACATAAAAGATAACGGAAAACTAGTATAACTCACTATTGGTCATTATCGTCTGCCGAATGTCGTAAACTAATAACAGATCATCAGTATCTAGTTAATGACAAACTTCAACCTATTCGAAAATGTGAGTTTTTTTCACATCAATTTCGACAGCTAAAAACACGCGATATTAAACGAACTAGCAATAAAAATGACGAAAAAGAAAAAAAAAAAAACAAAACAAAACGAACCAATAACCACTCATTATTTTCATTCACCTTATATCTTCATATTTCAAAACTCCTATTATCCTCTTTACTTCAATAATTGCATAACTAATATTTACCTTACTCCAACTCTTTATTCTATGAATTTACATTCATTTACAGTTATATGTGTGATGTAATGGTTCCTCATATACTATAAATGCATATCTACCATTTTTATATTCAGTTTTTATTTACATTTCTTACCATATCTATGCTCTGTGTTTTTACATTTTTTTTATTATCAAGGAAGCACAAGAATTTATTATGACTATAACAAACAAAGCAATATAATGTTTCAACTTTGCATATTAAATTATAACGTGCATTGTTTCTATATTGATACCCTGTAAGTCTTACACCTGCAGTTCAATTCTACTTTACAAATGTACAGACGCATATAATGTACACTTTAAAACAGTTTTTTCTTTTTTTTTTTTTTTTTTAGGCACATATCAGTTTATACTTTCAATTCTGTGGTAAAAATCACACTGCATATCATATTCGGGTTACGTCTTATTAATAGAATGCAAACCACAGACGATCTCGATTTTCTTTACAACATATATCATTCCTGGACCTTGTCACTGCAGCAGACTGTCCCTCAATGTTTAAAACCATCTGTTTAAATTTCAGTTTATGAAATCCGATGTCTAACATGGAGGAAATAGAAGCTGACGATGAAGTAAGTTTTGCTTCTCTTTTTTTTGTATCATTTAGTAATCGATTTCTCATTTTGATTTCATCATTTTTCATATGTATGTATTTTTTTTTATTACAGTTCCTGGACGCGCAGGAGAGCATTCAAGCGTTAGTATCATCATGGTTTCAATCTAAGATAGAAAAAAACGTTTGTATTATTTTATTTTTTATTTTTTATTTTTTTCTCGGCAGTCCCACTACCATGGATTTGGATACTGCGATGGTAGAAGCAAAGCAGGCAATTCACTACTTTTTTAACAACGATTTTGATCAGGCAAGAAAGATCCTTGAACCTTGGGCAGACAGCAGTATGTACCATTCTCTTGGCAACAGCACATTTGCATTTGTCGAGGCAATTCTTACGTTTGAACAAGTAAGAATTAAATGACTGACAATTATATATGGGTCGAAAGCAGCTCGATTGACCGTTCGATAATTGATAAGCTTTATAGCTCTAATTCAGGATTATTTTTTTATTCATTAGAAACACATAGAAAAGGCTTCGGAGTCTCTGAAACAGTGTATGTCTGTTTGTCAAAAACAACGCAGAAAGAATACCATAGCTCAAAATATTGGTAAAATGGTGAAGAAAACTAACTACGATAGTTACACAACTGGTAAATTTATTCAATATGAAATAATATCTGACAAAAAACGAAAGAAAAAAAAAAAAAAATGAGAAAAAGATTACCCTCAATTTGAGAGCTGCTAATATATCATAAAATATGGACAAATTGAAAAGTTAGGATTTTTTTTTTTTTGTTTTTTACTGTAATATTTTTATCGGGCTATTCGACTAATGAAGACATTAAATCTTATTTTACTTAAATTTATACGATTACGCTTTTAGCTTATTTTTTGTAGAAATTATATACAGAGTCTTCTTAGATTATCTCTTTCGTGTGATTAGCAACAATCTGTAATTGTAGACATGTGTTTAATTGCTTATAATGGAAACTAATGCCTTTTTTTTCTGTACTCTACTGGTATGAATCGACTTTCCGCATCACAGACGATTTATATAAATCACTATAAAGATAATAAACCTAATTATATAATTTCGTCACAGATGAACTACATGCAGAGCTTTGCTATGCTGAAGCTCTATTGATAAAGAGTTTGCTCACCTTCATAGAAGACGAGACATTGGTCACATTCGTTAAGGCTGGATTTAAGATCAGATCCTGCTATCTATCGTTTAAGTAATCAATTTTATTCTAGCATGGATTTATTTTTATCGATATTAAATCGTTTCAAGTTAGACCAATCAATTACTCGCGAGTTTGATACAATTTTACAGAATTCTTTATTCAATATTATCATACTTATAATTTAAAACTTTAGTTCATTCATTTCAGGGAATGCCAGACTATACTAAAGACAAGAAAATGGACAAACGATAAACACAGAGTACATTTTGAGAGCGGGGTACGCATGGGTATCGGTACATTCAATTTGGTGAGAATTAAACACTTCAAGTTCAAGTACTACCTAGTTCAACTCTTATTTCTATTAAACATGTATTAATCTGATCATTCTGGTTCTTACATCAGATGATATCGCTACTCCCAGGAAGAATAATTAAGCTATTAGAATTCATTGGATTTTCTGGCGACAAGGTAATAACTTATTCATCGATATTTCCTGCCATTTAAAGACTGGGTGGAACAACGACGTAATACAACAATTCGAAACACAAGATAATGCCGGAAAAACAATATTCAAATAATAAATTCATCTATTTTATGAGTTCAATACAAAAATTTGTAATTTTTATGGGAAAATTCACTCAGCGACTAATTATTGACGGTTTCTATTCGTTACTCGATTTCGACATCCGATTTTTATCAAACTGTTCATAAAATGTGATGAAATTTCGAGAAATTTCATATCCTTTCATAATATTTAATTACAAGATTTCATGAAATTTCACAATATATCATCCAATTTCATAATATCTTATGACACTATGATATTTCAAAAGATTTTGTTGCGGGATTTCTTCAAACTTTAAGAAATTTCTCCAACATCTTATGACATTTTTAATTCCCTTTCACTGCGCAGGCTTTACTTTTACTTAACTTTATAAGGTTTTGTCAAACTTTATGGAATTTTGATGCAGAATTTCATTAAATTTTCTTTTTCTACTAGTAGCACGATTTTACTCCACCCAGTCTGAATCAATATCTACTTCACTCTCTAGTAACAGAATGTTTTCCTAATACCAGGCCTTTGGACTGGAGCAACTGGAAGCTGGCTACAGCGAGCCAAATGGACTTCGTCAAGTCTTGTGCGCCCTTACTTTGCTGTCGTTTAACTTGATAGTAATGTACGTCCTAGCTGACTCTAGGAGTAATTTAGAATGGTGCGAATCGGCGCTTGATGAGGAATTGATTCTCTATCCGAACGGTGCTTGGTTTTTATTTTTCAAAGCAAGACTAGAGCTGGTAAAAGGTAACGTTGAGGATTCTGTACTGTGGTATAAAAAATCTTGGAAAAGTCAAGACATATGGCCCCAGTTTCACCATCTCTGTTATTGGGAATTGATGTGGGCTCATTGCCTCCAGAGACAGTGGGACGAGGCTTTGATTTACGCTGATCACCTAGAGGCAGAATCGAACTGGTCTAAAACTATTTACATGTATCAAAGGGCGGCCGTTCTTATGATGCGTAAAGACAGAGATGAGCCAGACGCAAAAAAGGCGATTAAAGAATTGATGGCGCAAGCTCCTACCCACAAACAAAGAATTGGAGGAAAATCTTTGCCGATGGAAAAATTTGTGATAAGAAAAAGTGAACGATTTTTTTCACAAAATGAAAAACTTATTCTTCCAGCATTCGAGCTTTTACTCGTATGGAACATGTTCAAGGTTTTGGGTAACCGACCCGAACTTCTTCTAAGCATATTTAAAATCGTTGAAGAGGAGGAGACGACGTTAAAGCTTCAACCGTTAGTGTATTTGAAAATATTTTAGCATCTTTAGGAATGCTTTCAAAATAGATTTATTATTTTGAATAAAAAAAGGAATAATTTCAATGATTTTCCTGATCAAATTTTCAAATTCACATGAAAAGTATAAAGGCTGTGAAAATAATGTTTCATATATGTAAAATTAAATTTCCCGAAAAAAGAATAATATTAAATATTAACTGAATATTCTTTATCAAAAGATCCGAATATCAGACGGACAACGAAGCGCTGGTATTATTGCTGAAGGGTACCTGTCTGCGGCACATGCGTAAACCTCTTCAAGCGGAAGAATGTTTGAGAAAAGTATTACGCCTGGATAAACAAGTCAAGGACGATACATATCTGCTTCCTTTTGCAGCAGTTGAACTTGCCTTGTTAGCCAGAGATCAAGACAAGCCCCAAATGGCAATTGCTCTTCTAGAAGACACAAAGTGTGTAAAAAAGAAATAAAAAACAACAAAAAAAAGATGAAAACTTAAATAAGATGCTAATTCTTTTATTTATTTTCAGAAAAAATTATACTGGTTATTCGCTAGAGTCAAGACTCCACTTCAGAATTCATTCCGCTCTTCTCGAATTGACTGGAAAAAAACCTGAGGATATTATTGGAATTGTTGTGAACGGTGTAGGTGAAAATGAATCTAACGCCACTACATCGACGCGTTTATAAATTATAGTCTTGTTAGGAGCTTTTTAATAATATACCATAAATAAACTTATACGAATATTGAAGGGAAAAAAAAACATAGAAAAAAATACAAATAAATATAAAAAGAGACAAAAAAAAAAAAAAAAAGGTAACGGTGCATGGTAAACGAATACTGTCTCGGATAGTTGAAAAAAAATATTTAAAAAAAACCGTACCATAATATATTATATATTGTTATAAATAATAATTGTTTGTATACGTACCTATGTATGTGTTTAGTCTCACTTTCTCTCTCTCTCTCTCCCACTTTTTCTCTCTTTTATGAATTTGAATTGAATATTAATTGCCGGGCAATAAAATTCTATGAAATTATTATAGCAAGTTGGACGATAAATGAATAGTTGTTATGAGGTACATATATAAATATACCTATGTAGCATATACGTAAGTTGTGATCGAATTGATTGATATATTTTTTAAATATGGTTAAAGCTTGGTAAGATTTTACGAAAAGTTTATCATATGATACCTGTATAATGTATTCAGGTGTGTACGTATGTAGGTACGTTTAAAAAAAAAAAACTTATTTGGTTTTTTTTTTCTAACGCAACGCCGTTATTATAAAACAATAAACTATTTCTAATTATGATAAGTAGGAAAATGAGGGATAGATAATTAATTTGATAATCAATATTATAACTATTATTATTATTATTATTATTACTTACTGCGGCAAAGTAGATATTATATACCTAATTTGTGATTAGAGAGAAAGAAAAATCCGTATACACTAAATAAACTATAAATACGTTAATAGATAATTCCGTTAATATTGTGGGATTTGGGTTTGATAGATTTTGTTGTTATTTTACTTTTTGTGGGATTTTTTCTCTAATTTTTTCTCTCATTTCGTTGCAATTTTATGTTTATTTATTTATTTTTTGCTCCGGTGTTGGGTGTTTGTTATAAAATACAGTTTTGAAAATTATGTTTTACTTTTTTTTTTTTTTGCTGCTTTTCTGAATTTCTTTTCTTTAATTTAATTTAATTTAATTTAATTTTATTTGTTTCTGCATGAAATTGGAATATTTTGAAATTCGTATAAGCACCCGATACGATGGTGATGAACGTTGAATTTATTCATGACATATATTATTCAATTAAGATATAATTGGATAATCTTTATAAAATAAAATATATATATCATCGATCAAACTGATTGATACATTTCGAAGTAATATACATGTATCGTTTTGTTTAATATATGTTATTCTATTTATCAAAACTGTTGCATCAGAACGAAATTATTGAACATATCTTTGTTCAAATATAACTAGCGTTTAAAAAGATCGCGAACGATCAATCGCAAGGATATAATTTCCAATAAAAAAACAATTATATTGCTATATAATTGTTAATCAAGACTTTACACCTCTACTATGATATAGTATACAATGTAACAGATGTTTTCTCGTATCTCTTTTAGTTTTCGAGACATTCGCCTGGGGCGGTTAAAAAAGACCACCCTGTATATTGGACACTAAATTGGAATGAAATTTTTATTTATTTATTTTTTATTTTCTTTCTATTTTTTTTTTTTTTTTTTTTTAACATAAAACAAAATATTTTTCTAGCTCGTATACATATTAGGGTAGAAGAATAACGTCGATATATAATAATAAAGTTGTAATCTTTGACATTAATAGTGACGATACATATGTATACATCGTTATTATTAATATTCCTAGCTGTGATCTGATATAATTAGTAATAAGATTAGATTTCGGTCGCAGTTTATCTCATTATTTATTAGAAACTGATATGAAAAATATTTTGTTGACTATACCCTATATACCTGTTGTATACTATTTGATGTATTAATTTATCAATTTCCGCATTATTTATACATACAATGTATACCTAGATGATATTTCGATACGTATCTCCTCAGCTCCTTTTCTTCTTCTTCTATTTGTTATACTACTGGGATTTTCATACGTGATGATATTTATTTTCGCAATTATCTAATGTTATTATTGCAACATTGATCTCTTTTGAAGTATGCAAATTCTTCCACACATTTTTATTTATTTTCTTGCATATCGTATATGTATGTATACAATACCTATTATACATTAGGGTAACAATATTTTTTCGACTTGTTTTCATGTTCCTAAAAATTTGTTAGTTTTATGCATTTTAAGAACCTTCTCCAAATTTCAGCTCAATTGAAAATTTCTTAGAGGTCGCTCAAGAATTTTGAAACTTACCATAGGTATATGATATTTACCATTGTAAATATTAGTTTTGATTTTTTTTTTTTCAAAAATGATTGAGCAACGTTTAAATATTGATACTTTTACTTATTGAAAATTCAGTATGTTCGTTCATATACAATTTACATTAAAAAAAAAAGATTGAATTAGCGAGAAACTGAAGAATAAAAAACAAAAAATAAATAAATTAATCGATTTTTGATAATTTTTTAAATTCTTGAGTGACCTCTGAAAAATTTTCAATTGAGCTGAAATTTGGAGAGGTCTCTTAAAATCTATTCAGCAAACAAATTTTTATATGAGCTTTAAAAAAGAAAAAACACAAACAGAATCGAAAAAATATTTTCCTAACGGAGTGCGCAAAATTCGATTTTGCGCACCCAAATGAGTGTGCAAAATAGTACATTCCCGCACTAGTGCGACCTGACTATTCTTAAAAAAAGGTGCGAATTTCGACTTTTGATACATGCTTTTCTATAGGAAATTTTACTCCGCATTTTTATTTCCTCATGAAAAAAGTTTTAGATTCCGTAGTTTTCGAAATATTAGCAAAAAACAGTGTCTCTTATCGAATTAAAAATTTCTGTTTCCCTCAATTCAACTCGCACTAAACCAGCCAATCTGGACTTTTTGAATGAAATTCGCAAGGATTATGTGACAGAGTGTTGTGAAATTAACTAAATTCATTTTTTCAATAATCTATTTATTATTGTATCAAATAAGAATTTATTTTTTCAATAATCTATTTCTTTAATAATCTATCTATTATTGTATCAAATAAGAATTCATTTTTTCAATAATCTATTACTTCAATAATCTATCTATCATTGTATCAAATAAAATTTCCTTTTTTCAATGTTCGGGGGGCTTCGCCCCCCGGACCCCCCACCGGGGCTTCGCCCCTGGGCCCCACCGGGGCTTCGCCCCGGGCCCCACCAGGGGCTGCGCCCCTGGACCCCCCAGCGGATTAGTTTGTTGTCGAATTTTGCGCAGCTCGTTAGAAAAAATAGTGTACGCAACACGTGCGCATAGGTGTCTCCCGCACTCGTCTCTTTAGTCGCCCTCGCTACGCTCGGGCGACAAACTCGACTCGTGCGGGAATCACCTATTTTGCGCACTAGTTACGTAATGTACTATTCCACCTTACTATATGTATATATATGTATACCTACAGACCTATATGAAAATAAGTGGGAAATCTTTTTGGTGTTTTTTTTTTCAGGCATTCATGAAATATAATTAAAACAGTTGTTTGAAATGTTACAAATTTTCTTTTATTACATGTTTCATCTTTCCATATTTATAATTTATCATATAAGACAAAAATCATTTGAAAAACTTTGACCAGAAAAAAATAAAAAAAGGAAAAACAATCTGAAGAGCAAATAATAAGTAGGATAGAAACAATGAATTTTTTCGAAAGAAAAATCAAATAGTAAAATAAACGATTGATTATACAGTAAATCTCATTTCGTTATTAATACTAATAATAATTGTTTCACTCTTTCCATGTTCAAGGAACAAAATTAACACAGATCTTTCTATACGAATATAATAATTATCATAAACAAATATGTTAATAATATTATTTTCTCGCAATTTAACAAGTCATTATTTTTTTTGTTTCACTTTTATGTAATAATATGTCTTATATTTTTTTTTATTATCAAATTACATTATTTTAAACATTTATTTTACTAATAGTTATTAATCTACGATTTAACGACTTAATCCCCTTTATTTAAAAAATATATATTTCTTTTTTCAAGCTATAGCGATATTTTATTCAACGTTTATAATTTTTCATTACCTCATACATATTTTATTTTTTTTTTTCATTTTTTTTTTTCTATTTAATTTTTTTTTTTTCTTTCATTTTCTTTAGAAAATTGCAAGTCGCTCTATTTACACAGTAATTAGTAGGCATAGGTATATCTACACGTTTGGAATTGTTCCATTTACAAAACAGAAATGAACGTAATTTAATATGTTGCGGTTGCTCATTTTATTTATTTATTTATTTATTTATTTTTCTTCAATTTGTCATATTTCATTGTAGTTAGAGATAGATAACAGCGATATAGTATATTCATAAAATTAAATTGTAGATAATCAAATTATTATTATTTAAATTTTTTATCATTTTTCTTTTTTCAGTCAATTATAATTATTATAAATATTGCAACAAGAAATTATTATGCCTTGTGGGGTATCAATCACCAATTAATTAACATCAAATGAAAATAATCGTATAATATTTTATATATGAAATAATAATAATAATAATGAAGAAATAGAACGATAAAACGAATAACGAAAACTGAATATAGCACCAGAATGTAATTACTAATTACAAAGTCGTCGGGGGGTCACTGAAAGCAACTTATATCAATCAACTCGACGTAACATCTAATCGTAAAAAAAAAAAATTTTAATTTCATACAAAATCATAATAACATAAAGAATGCTTACTAATTAATCACCTTCTGCCTATAAATCTTATAGGGTAGTATTCTATTTTGCTATCAATAAAACGATACAAGAGTTGAGGCAGCCTCACCTCTTGGGATCAATTTTAAAAAATACCTAGCGACAACCAACGTTAATCTTCATCTTCTTAAACTTACTATTGTGAATTAATTATATTCATATCTTATTTCGTGTTATATATATATATATATAATTCTTTTCTTTTCTTTTCTTTATCATCGTAACCGAGGATTATATTATCATTATCATTATTATTATTATTATTAATATTATGCATTTACTTAAACCCTATACTTCATTTATTTACTACATTGCCCATGTAAAGATAAAAAGATGGTCTATCGCCCATCGCTAGCATATTATCATCGTTTAATCATTTATAGTTATAATCCTAGTATTGAAATTCCTATATTTTACATTTATTTATTTTATTTATTTATTTATTTATTTATTAGTTTCGATTACCTGCCGCCACTCGTGTCGTCAAATGATCTACTTCAAAAAACGAGTTCAGTTAGCTGTTAATCCATATATATCGACAAAAGCTTATAATTTTCATATACATACATGTAACACACATTTATACACGTGTTAATACAACGTATCACAATAAAGAGAGAGAGAAAAAAAATAAAAATAAAAATAAACTAAAGGGCATTGCTAATTACCCAAAGCCTCTAAGAATGTATGGAGAAGAAAAAATATTTTTAAATTGAGTTAAATGCTTCCAAGCATAGTAACAAACATTGTTTTATCTAAATAATTCAAGTTTAAAAAGAAAAAAAAAGGAAAATTACTAAAACTTATCATATAATTTCTGTTTTTTCAAAACAGTTCCTAATGTTTCCTCGTATCTGTTTGCGAAGCTACTTGTCATCCTTGCAGGATGTGAATTGTCGAACTCTAATCCAACTTCATAAAATTTCAATCACCCGGCATTTCTAAGGTCTGCATGAAATCAACCGTGAAAAAACTTTTGATCTTTTTATGTTCTACCGGAATTTGTCCTAAGTGATAAATAAAAAAAAACAGCAAGAATCAGAATCATTGAGAAACAATCCTTTGCCTTAGTCGTTTTGAGACCAAAATTGAATATCTTTAATGTTTGATAAAGAATAATTTTGAAACGCCGAATGATTGAACTGTTTCGAATACTTTCCTGCGCTCTGTGACTCAAAAGCTGCTATTTCGGTACATGGAAAACAAAAAAAAAAAAATATATATATAATATATGCGTATAAATGTTACCCCTTAGTCATAGGCAGCGTGAATGTTGACGTACTTTTTTGTCTATACAATAAAAGGATTGCTTTAAGCGAGTAGAAAAAACGCGTCGATTTTAAGCCTTTAGCTGATGTAGTAACGACTTTATAAAGGGCTCTTTGTTTATTAATTTCTTTATCTCGATGCTAATTGTTTTTATTTTTACTCGGCTTCTTTATCAACGTTTTAAATAAAGAAAATTAAAGATTCTTAAAAGCTGCTGTTGTTTTCACATTAAGTCGTCGCATAATAGGAGTTGATGAGTGCTGCGTCCACCGGCTCCATGCAAGAGGGACAAGTTAAAGAACGCAATAGCCAGTCGTCGATGCACACAGCATGATAAGTATGCATGCAAGGTAGATAGCGGACTTCTTCTCCTGTTATTAACTCCATCATGCATATAACGCACTCTCCTTTCTTTGTGCCGTCGTATTCACCAGTTGGCAAATGCTGTATCAGTCCAATACGCTTGGCAATTCTTACTTGCTGCTCTTCGTCGCTAAAACCGATTCCTATGGGGTTCATACCGACTATTCCTCGGCCTATTCCAAGCTCTGTGGATTGCTGGTGACGATCTCTTGTCCCTATTTGAGGGTAGTAGGCCCCGGCTATCTCCTGGAAATTTAGGAATCATTATTTTAATTTCCATAAAGATTAATGGCTTACAGTAAAATGTTTCGCACGGTTTTTAGAGTAAAAAACCAACAGCGCTTTTTAACAATGATTAAAGAATATCAACATTATTTTCGCTTTGTAATTACTGACTATGCTCGTTTAAACAGTTTTAGTAGTTTGAGAATACAGGAATAGAAAAATTATCGCAATTTTCAGGTTTTCAACACGATGTCATATTATTAGAAGAGACTTATTGCATTCAAGTCGTGTATGGTGAACTGTAATAATTTGAAAACCTGTGAAATCTTATGATACCATAAAATCATTTAAAATCTGTGAAAATCGGTTTTTTGTTCATTAAATTGTCCTGGAGTTTTTGTATTACTGAAACTTTGCGATTAATCTATTCAAAATATTGTCAACTCTTCTAATATTTGGACAAAATACTACGGTAACGAATACAAGGGTGTTTGAAATACGAAATATGTATATGTGTGTGAAATTTTTTCCAATTCAACAAAGTCTTTCATAAATATCGTTTTGAAATGCTGTGAAATAATTTCAGACATGATTGTTATTGTTTGAATAGAATGATTTTTTCTTTAAATTTGAGTCCATAAGTATCAGTGAAGTGGATAATCTATAAAGTGTAACCATCTGGCATAATTAACATTTCAAACAAGCTTTGAGATATATTTTTGTCGCGTAACTGAAACCTTGCAAAAAAAGATTTGGGACACATTTCAGATAACGTAACTTGAAACGTTTTCTTATGGGATTAGAATACTGCATGTAACGTTGAAAAAAACCAAAGAATATAATTATACCTGTACAGGGTGAGTTTTTTAATGTGCTACAAGCAAATATCGCGAGAATGGTTTGAGGTATTGAAAAAAAATAATATACGAAAAATTGATGGCACAAACTCAAAGCTTCTAATGTGTGATTTTTTTGTACACTAAATGTGATAAACAGTGTCTCTATAATTGCGCATTATAAAAGTGTAAATCAAAAAATCATATCGATTCGATTTGAGTGGTAATGAAAAAAAAAAAAAAAAAAGAAGAGAAGTTAAATTATCAATAATTTGAATATTTTAATTGTGATCTTTCGAAGTATCATACAATCTGATGAAATCTTCTGAAACATTTTCAAATCCTGTTATATCTTTGATAAATCAAATTATAAATCATAAAATTTTCTAAAAGTGCTATCAAACATTAGACGTATATTATTCAACTGGCATAATATCTTCGAAAGTAACAAACAGGAAAAAAAATCCTATTTCAAATCTTGAAATCCCACAAGTATAAAGACAATATAATTACCGATCAACTTATAATATAAACCTCTCTGGAATTCCTCCCCCTCCCCCGCCCTCCCGCTCCCCGCCGCGGCATGGTATTAAAAGAAATCTTATATCAGATATTGAACACGACAATCCCAACTTTTTTTTGAAACTGAACACAAAGAATATGAACAGACTTATACCAATTCACTCAGATACAAAGAGAAACGTTAAAGAATAAATAACATCAATGAAAAAACTTAGTCATTGTCATCAGAACTGTATTTATATGAATCCCGAAATGAAACAATAAACGACTGATGACCTTGGAGGCAAATAACTACTCAACTTAATAAAGAAATATTCATTTATATACTGATAATCTAATGATAAAACTAAAATTACATTATAAGGTGGCGGAGGGCCTAGAGCCTCCTGTGAGGAACCGCCGGTCAACGCAGGGTCAGGGCTGCTGCTTAGTAGCGTGGTATTGTCCTGTTGACCGCCTCCACCGCATTTTAAGCAGTTGCCCATTTTGGTGAGAGTTTGATAATGACTTTTGTTTTTTATTCAAGAAAAAGTTGAACGAACAAACAAATAAAATTTCTTTCTTTCTTATTTTTTTGTTTTTATTATTATTGTTTTTATTGTGGTTTTTACTATTATTATTATTATTATTATGATTATTATTATTATTAGGCACTGCTTTTGTTTCTTTTTATACCTTCGTTGTTAGGTTTTTGTTGCAGATCGAGGTAGTTTTCTTTGATTTGTTAAACGAGTTGTTGATAGACCATGGTTAGAATTGAAAACAACATTTATGAGTCAGTGACTCTGCAGTGTGACGTTTATTCTCTAAAAAAATATATGTACACATATATATGTATATAATGTATACATATACGTATACTAGATTACAATAAAATATGATCGCGATTTAACCTCCATTATTTTATTAAACTCTCTCTCTCTCTCTATTGGTATTGGGTAGAGAGTTTATTTATTTTTTTTTCTTCTATATATTTAAAGGTTTAATAATTCGTACGTTGACATAGTAATACCGAATTACGTACTACTAATGTCGAGTGTCGTTCACGTATACATACATATGTATAACACGTAGTTTACGTTTATTAACAGCTGACAGATAACCGTATGATCAACACTTCTATATAAAATATTATTGTTTTTATTTGATAACTTGTGAATCGAATCGACTTCGGTTTAGTTGACTTGACTTTTATACTTGACTAGGACATCTTTCTGTCAAATAACGAAGTCACAGTCGCCAGAATACAGCTGGGACAATTGTATCGTGGATTTTGTAGATTTAACTAGATCTACAAACGCGGTTTAAGTTTACGTTCAATCTTCAAGACTGCTATCTCGATGTGCGAACCTGGTGGCAAAATTTAGAAATCGAAGAGATGTAAGAAAAAAAAAAATGGCGGCTGATTCGTGTGAATACAAGAGAAGTTATTATTATTTTTGTTTTCACCCGTATTTAGTCGTTGAAACGAAAATCGTTTGGGAAAGAACGTAAAAGTAGTATAATTTCCATAATTCATTCAAAAGTTTACTTAAAATATTGTTTTTATTCAATATGTATAAAGATGCCAACTTTTACAGATTCCTATGTTACCGTCGTCATCTGCATACCATAGGAGCATCCACATTCTACGGACACAGATAGTCTGAAAATGCAAAATAACATTATCGGTCGGTTCCGTTAGATCCGATCAATGATATCGCTTTGTGTCAATTATTTACGAATTTAAAACTAAATATCAATCAATTAAATTTAATTATTGATTATCGGTGTTTATGAGCGATATTTGATACAAAACGGAACAAGTAAGCGGAGGATAAATCATTGAAGACAATATCGTAAAAAATTCATCTTTCAGAACTCAATTTTATTTAAAATATCTGTTCATTAAATACTAGTATATAATTTAATAAAAATTAACGATACGTTAAAAATATTCCACTGTTTGTGTCAACTTTAGTTTATCCATAACATGATAAATAATTTAATCACAAGTATGTACAAATGGAGAATATGGAGTCATTGAGGATATGGCTGCCACCGACAGACCACATCGTTTGGTCTGAAACAAAAAGGTGAAATTTATCAATGATTATTCGATTAATCGAAGGATCAATTGCTGTTGAATTATGGTGTACAGACAAGAAACTATGTTGTCATTGGCAAGGAACACCCTATATATTGACAAACGACAATTTTATATAGTGCATTTAATCCCAATTCGATCTCGGTATATTGAACATTTTTTGTCATTGGCAAAGAACGCCCTATATGTTGACAAACAACAATTTTGTATAGTGCATTCCATCCCAATTCGATCTGGATATATTTACAATTTCTTTATTCGTTCCCTCGACCGCTCTCAAAGCCGGTACTGAGCATCCTCAGGTACTTCTCTCCGTTGAGATTTCCATTCACAAAGAATAGTACGTTCACTCTGTTGCCATAAGTTTCAGCCCACACATCCATACCTTTTTTTGGTACTGCGTATGGGATTGTACCAAACGATGTGGTCTCTTCTGCACCCAAGTCCTACTCCTTTGCCTGTTTGACACACCGGCACGCGCCACTGTTGACTCGTCTGAGGAACGGATCCTGTTGATTTGGCCCGAGGCTGCATTCGAACGGTCAATTCTGTTTTTACAGGAAATCGTACGACGCTTAGGATCAGGCTCACTCAGCTGCTGTGCTTGAATTTTCGAAGGCTTGTAGTTGTATGATCGTAGAACTTTATGCACCGTGGACTTAGCTAAGTTAAGCTCTTGGGCAATTTGAGACAGAGGCTTATCCAGCCCCTCTTCGACCGTCAGACAAATATTGAGCTTGGCCTCTTCGGACAGGCGCTTCTTGGGTTGAACAACTTTTATTAAATAAGGATCTACATTTCCCGTTTCGTTGAATTTTTTTATGATGTACCGAATACCACTTTTCGAGGGTTTCGGCCGATCCGGGTATGTTGCTGCGAAATAATTGCATATATGCTGATAACTCGTACCTCGTGCATAAAGCCGTACCATCTCCACCTTTTCCGCAACAGTAAATATTATTCTCGGCATTTCAGTACTTTTTTGAAAGTCTTTAATCACACAATAGTGTTCGTTTAACACCCGCTTACGCAGATAAAAAAATAAATAAATATATAAAATCCTAATTTAGGATTTTCTTTTTTTCACTTTCTAGTGTCTGTTCACCACACAAAAGTTGATTCAATGAATATGTAACTTCACCCGGGGAAATGATCGAAAAACCGTTTATCACACGCAATACGCCTCATAAGCCACTCTGAGCCACTCTGCTATCTATTCGGTGTCATTTTGTGCGTTGCCGTGTTGCCGTCAATTCGCGAATAAATTCAGAACTCAAAACATCAGTCTGTTAAAATCAGTCGGCGTGATGTTTTTTGAACAAGTCATACAATGGGGGAATCTGAAAAAAGCATGCGACGGTTTTTCTCCAGAGTTAAAGATCTTGGGTAGATACAATCCGTGGAGTGAATTGGAGTGAATTTAGGCATGAATGTGAATTGGTCTTTGACAAAGAACACAAAATATATTTCATTAAATGGTGTTATAGGACTATAAAGTCGTTTTCGTTTATCGAAATATAATAATTGAAACAAACTAAGCGAGAGAGAGTGAGTTATAAGAACATAAAGATAAGCATAAGCTGGTTGCTTAATAAATATAGTAAATAAACGATAATCATTCCACGATTGACGTTCAATAAAAGACATTTCTTCCGTGACATGTTTCACGCCCGTTCTGTGACCATCAGTAATATACAATAATACTAAACAACGTTATATTGTATACAGGCAAATACAGATATGTATATCATTTAAACAGCCTATAAATGGCGTCGTTTTCTCTCGATACAAATTGCAACGAAAAGCGACGGGGTGGAAACTTCGCTAAGTTTCGTGACATAACTCGTCGACAGAACAAGGATTCTGACGTAAGTTCATCTCGGACTTTCATCTGTCTCATATTTCATCCCTCTAATATCTAAAATCAGTATATTTAACTTTCACTTTATTTTCGCATCCGAACTATAACCTAACCGAATCTAACTTAACCTATCTTTGACAGTTTGACAAACTGAATATAAATATCATCCGATTATCGTCGTTATGATGATTGCCAACATAAAACAGATACATGTCTCAGAACATGCTCGATTTATGTAT
This sequence comes from Macrophya alboannulata, assembly GCA_949628255.1. Taxonomy (NCBI): domain Eukaryota; kingdom Metazoa; phylum Arthropoda; class Insecta; order Hymenoptera; family Tenthredinidae; genus Macrophya; species Macrophya alboannulata. Next base: position 3,653,078 of record OX451211.1, on the reverse strand, counting down.
GTACACTTTTCTTTCTTTACACAGGATGACTACGAGAGTCCAGATCTGGAGTTTGTATATGACGATGCGGACAGCCACGCGAATGAAATAGCCGAATTATATAGCTACACCGAGAAACATGAGCTCCTTTATAATCTCAAAGTAAAAGAATAAGGCATTTTATCGATATTTTTTTGTTTGAGGGAACTTTCTAGTGTCACAGATGTGAAAAATAGAGTTTTTTTTATCACATAATCTTGAAGCTGCAAATCTTGCGAACATTTTAAGCTCTGTTTGATATGAAAATTCCCGTAACTGACGATGCTATACATGTTTGAATGTAGCAGCGCGCCACTGCTGATGAAATCCCCAATTTTTATAATAATTGATTGATTAAGGGGCCTTTCTAGTGTGACAATATGAAAAATGGTTGATGTTTGAGAATTTTTGCAGTAACAACCACTAGACAATCGATTTCAAAGGACTCCGCAACTTTCCTCGTGTGAAAACAATTCCAGTCAAATTCCATGAAACTGGAGTATGTTGGATTTCAAACCATGCTGATCAAAAGTCTCCATCGGCCCAACTCCCTAAAGTTGAGGGTTTTCAAGATATTCAAGTATAAAGTTCGAATAACTTTGTTAATAACCATGAATAACTTGGACCCAGTTAGACTCATCGATAAATACAAAGATACCTTTTTTGTAGAGCGTTGAATTTTGAACAAAAATAGCTCTACAGAATTTCTCTAAATAGATTAATTGTTGGGATATAAAAATCGCGATGACCGACTTCCAAATATTAATATTAGAAGCTCATGGTTTTTGCTACAAAAATTCCCAAAAATCAACCAGTGTTTATAGTATCACACGAGAAAGGCCCCTCAATCAATTATAAAAATTGTTGATTTTCGAACAATCTTTACGTTTGTCAATCGGCTTGATCACTTTAACAATGTAAACGATATCCTATAGGCATTTGAGGACCAAATGGAACAATACAAACTGCAGCCTTGGTGGCAGACTTATTCAAGACAACAACAAAAGTCTATAATCTATAAGCTCTTGGACCAACTCGAAGTGTCTAACAAACAACTGAGAATGAAAGCTGCACGAGCTATTTTATATCTAGCTCAAGGTTCTTGGGCCGAAGTACAATCCGACAAGGAACAACAGGACTGGACAAGGACCAATGTCATGCTGCTGTATGAGGCTGGGGTCTTTCCAGCTTTTGTAGAACTTCTAAACATAGAAATCGAGTGAGTTTTCAGTCCTAAACGAAAAATTTAGATGAAATCTGGCAAATAGAGAATGATTCTTCCACCAGCGTTCAAAAAAGTGTTTTTTTCGCCCTAAAACAATGTTTTCTTATTCAAAATCAATGTCTTAATTTTAGAGTTAGAATGCTCTGAGTGTTTTTATTGGATTAAACTGTACCTACTCTTTTTATTAGGAACAGTGCTACAGCTACATCCGCTCTACGAAAGCTTGCCGTAAGTCTGGCTGACTCTGTTGATCTACGAGTGATTTTATCAGTTTTGTACATCATTACCGAAGTTATGAGGGTTGAAGCTGTCGACATTGAGAATAGTCCTTACGTCAAGAACTTGGAGGCTTTCAAAGAAGAACTGAGTACGTTCGAAATCTATAAGTTCCTAATTTTTGTCTAAATCTATTTATTTTTAGCAAAGTTATCCTCTTTGTCTATAAAAAATTGTTTCTTGTATAATTTTTTTAACGAAAACGGTTCATGAATAGAAAGAAAAAAAAGTTTTCAACTGTCCAACATCTTCCAAGTCTGATATCTTGATTTTTTTCATCTAGTAAATCCCTACGGCGAAGAATTGCTCGTGGTGAAGCTTCTGGGTATGGCGACTCGCTTTTGTAGCGGTTCAGCTTCTCATTTTCCAATGAAAAAGGTTCTTTTACTCTTATGGAAAGTGATCCTAGTATCTCTGGGTGGTATAGAAACTTTGAGACAACTTAAAGCGACTTATCGTGCCGAGGCTGGATTGGACAATCAAGAAGAAGACACAATAGAAATTGCCAAAGGAATGAGGTCCTGTTCTCCACCAGCCAGTGCTGCTGATTTATTAGAAACTCAGAACCAGAAGAGGAGCAACAGGTCTTTTCGTAGAGTGAGTTCAAAGATTGAAAGAGCTCAAAGCGTGAGTTCATTGAAATGACAGATTAATTCATTTTTGAAACAGTTCAAGAACCATTATCCTTCAAAAGAGGTAAAAATCGTGTGATTTTCAACGTAATTAGTGAAAATTATTCAAGATCTAGGACATGAAAGGTCCCAAAATAGAGCACAACTATTTCAGAGGATATATCTCGTCTTTTCCGTGAATATGCATTGTTCAAAGTTAATTTACAATCCTAATAATCTTTCATTCCGGGTCTTAGATGCTTATGAAACAGAGTTCATTGGACGAGCCTGAATTAGTGATAGATTTTGACGCCGCACGAGGAAGTCCTGGTATGGGAGGTAACGAAGGTGATAGAGAAATGAACGAATATGACGAACAGCGGGGTTTCGAGGATCAATTTCAGTACACAGCGTCGCAGCACAATCAGTCAGAGTCAAGATCTAGTACTCCAGAATCTACCAAGGCAAAGGGTAACATTTTGATTTCGATATAAACCTAAAAGTCCTTGAAATTTCAACCGATTATATTCCGCAAATACGATTTTCTTACCACAGTGGGCTTGCCTTGGACTCCTAAAGTCAGACAGAAGGATGTTGACACGTTTTTAGCCGTTTCCAGGATGAAATTTGTCGGATACAAACTGCAAGGTGATCGGGAAAGCCTCGCTGGACTTCCTCAGCCAATACACGAGGGTGTAAACACCTTGAAAAAGGTGAATATAGAATATTTGTAGTTTTCGGAAAGGAGTTAACAACCGTTTTCCACCGCTTTTCATTAATTTTATCAATTATATAGCACATGTACACTTCGCTGGCGGAAATTCAGGTGCAAAAAGAAGAAGAGATGGCTAGAAATCCCATGAGCACTCCTGAACCGATGCCTCGTCAAACTCCGACCGAAATATTGTATCAAGCAATACTGGCAAATCTTCCGCAGTACAAAATAGCTTTGTTAAAAATTTTACTCGCAGCTGCGCCCACCAGCAAAGCAAAGACGGACACTATTAACATTGTCGCTGATGTGCTGCCGGAGGAAATGCCGTAAGATGATCATAATATGGATACATTTTGAGTTTATTATCGTGAAATAATTTCTTAAACTCGTTTCCATTTTTGGTTTGTTATATTTTTAGAATAACTGTACTTCAGTCGATGAAACTTGGAATCGACGTCAGTCGTCATAAGGAAATAATAGTTAAGGCGGTATCAGCTATTCTGCTTCTTTTGTTGAAGCATTTTAAACTCAATCACGTTTATCAGTTTGAATTTATGTCACAGCATCTAGTATTTGCCAATTGTATACCGTTGGTTCTGAAATTCTTGAACCAGAACGTCATGACTTACATCGAAGCGGAGAATTTGTGAGTTTAATTTTTGAAAATTTTTTAAGCCAGGTAGGAATTTTAAACGCTTCTATTTTACTAAGACTCTTTTTTCTTTACACCAGCATACCCATATTGGACTTTCCTGCCTGCGTTATCGGAGATCAGCCGGAACTTACTGCCGAAACACTAGAAATTGGAGATGGGAAGCTTTACTGTTGGCGTAACATATTTTCTTGCATTAATTTATTGAGGATTTTGAATAAACTCACCAAATGGAAACACAGCAGAATCATGGTACGCTACTTTTTGGTTTGTTTCTCTCTACTTTATTATACAGAGTGAGTTTTTTCAAGTATTACAAGCGAATACCTTGCGAACGGTTCGAGGCATTGAAAAAAAAAAAAAATGATATTGCAAAAATTGATGGCACAAAGGAAGGAAGACTTTATCTAGGTTTATGTGAAATTTTAAAGGATCTAGTTATTTTTTCCTTTCAACCGGCAACCTATAATTTTTGTATTAACATTTATTAACATTTTGTATATTATTTCGTTCAATACCGTGAACCGTTCTCGAGATATTAGCTTATAACACTTACAAAAAACTCACCCTGTATATCACAGAATTTTTATCTTCTGATCTATAATCGCCTAATATTTCTTAAGTTTTATTAAGTTACATGGTAATGATTAAATTACACTTATCGCAGATGCTCGTCGTTTTCAAATCGGCGCCAATACTGAAGCGAACTTTGAAAGTTAGACATGGAATGATGCAGCTTTACGTATTAAAGCTTTTGAAAATGCAGACAAAGTACTTAGGGAGACAGTGGAGAAAATCTAACATGAAGACAATAAGCGCTATATACGCTAAAGTGAGACACCGTTTGAACGACGATTGGGCTTATGGAAATGGTAAGGATAGTCCATTGAATTATTGAAACGAAATGTGAATAGCGATAAACATAATCCGACACTTTATTTATATTCGGAACGTAACCAGTTTATGAATAAGGATAGAATAGAATGAGGAATTTCAAACATGTTTTACTGTCTTTTCAGACCTAGAAGCAAGACCTTGGGATTTTCAAGAAGAGGAATGCGCGCTACGCGCTTGTGTCGATCGTTTCAATAACCGAAGATACACAAATAACTTTAGAGATAAGGAATTGGAACCGGTCGATACATTCATCACATCCGTTTTGGGCACCGACGTAGAACTAACCGAGGAATTTAAACAGCATTATGAATTGTGGTTGCAGCAGGAAGTTTTTCAAGCTAGTATTAATTGGGACGAATTGTTAGAATCCTCTAATTATGAAGTATAATCAATTTATATATTAATAATCATTTATTGAATACATCATTGTTAATTTATAAATTAATTATCTTCGTTAATTCATACATCTGAATTGATCATCATGAATTGGTGAAGTTTTTTTTTTTTTTTTGTTAATAACAAGAATTTTCTCAGATCTTATTTAATATCGTTGTTGAATTTCAATTTATTGAACCAAATTCTTATCGCGAAACAGATAGAAGTTAAAAAGCAAAAAAAAAGAAAAAAAAAAACCATTAGTAAACGAAATGAACTTGTAAATAGGTATTATTCTATAGAGGGAGTAAAATATTTAGGGTCTTATTTATGATTATTAATTTGAAAGAAGGAAAAAGGAGAGAATAATTGAAGAAAAAATTTACCTCTAATTAGTATTAAATAGATAAAGAAGAACAAATTGTTTTTTTTTTGTGTTTATTTTTTTCTTTTTACAGAGGCAAGAAAAGGGATCATTCAGTCTTTTGACGAAGGTACATACATACCTATTTTCTGATTTATTCAAAACTTTAGTGTTTTCTCTATTTAGAGACGTATGTACTATATAGGTAATATAAAATATAAAATAAAGCTCGAGAAGAAAAAAGTACTAAAGTGTATGTCTGATTGTTATAGTCGTAGAGAATAGATTGTTGAGTTGAAAACATGAAAGTTAAAAACTTTAAACTAAAATCTATCGACTATACGTATAATTGAAACCATTATAATTCAAAAAAATAACTCGTAAGTTGTTCTATCAAATTTTATTTCTTTTTTTTTTTTTGTCTTATAAGATATATAGAATCCAAAACCGTACGTATAATCGAATTGAAATTATTTATCATATTTTTGAATCGCATACATACATACATACATATACTTAATTGTAACTATTAACACATTTTAGATAAAAATTTGAATATAAATAACTACCAACGCATATTAGATCGAATAAAAAAAAAAACATAAATTATCGTCAATTTTATTAATTTTTATATAAATATATACCCGTAAAAACTTTCCACCTTCACCACATATTATTTATTTATTTTTTTTTTTTTTTCTAACCATTTATTTCTCTTTTTTTCTTTTTCATTTATTTTTCAAATAAAAATTACCATCCTATTTTATTATTGCAATGAACTTTTAAACCTTACACATCAATCAATCGTCATCAAATTTTTTACTATTTATCTTTCATCAATCATATTCCATTCAAAAGCTTCATAATTATTCTGTTCCTTGTAAATAATCAGCTGATTCATTAATTCTTCGTAGGATGTCTTAGGTCTTCTCTATTTTTTTTTATCGCTGGATAGAAATAACGCTGAAAAAAGAAGAAAAGAAAAAAAAGAAACCTATGTTGGATCCTTGATGATCTGGTGTAGACTCTTTCCATTGTGGTGAGTGTATAATTCTCCTAATTACGTACAGCCGGTTTCAATGAAGATAAAAGATTTTAACAAGTGATTTTTTTTTTCCAGCAGTTTTTCTTTTTATTTACCAATGAAAAATCAGAAATATTCAGTATCTTTTTTATATTATTATGTCTTGGTCCACAAGTTATACAGAATGAAATTACTCATAATTATCGCTAAGCGAATAAGTAAGAAGTACAAGAATAGAAGGCAAAAAAAAAAAAACAGAAAAAAGACATTCTTATGAGTATGATAATCATAAACAATTATTTTCTACATGTAATTCTTAAAATTAATGGAATGTTAACGCGAATAACAATTTTATGTGTAGTTTAACGAGTATTAAGATTAGGTAAACTTAATATTTTCTCCTCTACTTTTACGTCTCGCTAATATTTTTATTAATTTTTTTTATAGATTAGTGTGAACCAACGTGAAATATAATTTCATGTAATTTTTAATTTTTTTTTCTTGTCATTGCTTCGTGTTGATTAAAATTATTGCATTTGTACAATAATAGTAATAATAGTAATAATTAACAATGATAATTATTGTCAAGTATTGAAAATTTTTATCAAAAATATTATTAAATATAATATGTAGGTAGATGATGATGATTATAATAATGATAATGATAGTATTAATAATAATAATATGCTTAATGGTTTCTTTAAATTTTAACGTAGAAAAATAGATCTTCCACTCATAGAAAAACGATTATAAAAATCGTTTCTTAGACCAAGAAACAGAATACTTTTATGCTATCACTGGCTGATCAACAAGTCGGCTATAACTTTCGTGTATTTCAAAAAAAAAAAACTAAAAAAAGAAAAAAAAATCGAAAATGTGCAAAATGAATAAATATTTGTATATATGTCTATAGGTATGTATATCTATATCAACATGTAAAAATATTGATATATTAATTCTATGTCAGTTAGGATAGAAAAAAAAAATGTTACTTTAAACGAGTTTAGCGATTGAGAATTTTCATACTAACATAAAGAATATCATTTTTTTTTTTTTTTTTTGTTAATTTAATAAATTTGAAACGATCGAATTTAACGACCTGCGATAAAAATTCGAATATCTTATTATTGATCTTCAGGTTTAACCCATTTGTAGGAACCGTAGTACTTGAAATTGTTCTTAGTTGCTTTTTCGTTAGCTTCTTTAGGACCTCGTGAACCGTATCTAAAATAAAACGATTTTTATTTTTATTATTCAAAAAGATGATTAACTTTTTATTGATATCGAACGTATCTCATTTATACCACTTACTCGTAACTAATAGGTTGAATTTTTTCTTTTTCAATTCTATGCAAAAGCGGAGTGAAGATTCTCCAGGCTTCGGAAAGTTCATCACTTCTGACAAAATGCATTTGAGAACCGCAAAATACGTCTAAGATAAGCCTTTCGTAAGCGTCTGGTAATTTAAGCTCCTGAAACAAGCGGCGAAAGATTAGAAAAAAATTATTAATATCAACTGATTGGATCAGATCCTAATTATCGATAATAAGAAAATAACATTTCACCTTGTATCTATTGCTGTAAGTTAAATCCAGCTCCGTTTCTTCCATGTCGAAAGTTATTCCCGGTGATTTTGTCATCATTTTAATGTAAATAGCTTCTCCCGGCTGTAATCTGATGACTAATTCATTTCTCTTTGGCTTTCCGTCAAATATATCTCCCGGTACATCTCGGTATTGGATTCGTACCTCAGCTTTCCGCTCGTTCAATGCTTTAGTTGAAAAGAATTGAAAAATTATCATCAGAAATCTACACGGTTTTATGAATAAATCTAAATGAAAAATTGGAGTGCTAAGTCAACGGGAAATCCAATTACCTGCATATGACATAAAAAGTTGGCAGTATAACTGAAAAAAATAACCAAAACCGATGAAGACAGGAAAGTATTCTCACCTTTGCCGCACCTCAGTATGAACGGCACCTTGTCCCATCTTTCGTTGTTGATTTTCATGACCGCCATTGCATAAGTGGGCGTATTTGATCCGGCAGGAACTGTGGGGTCATCTAAGTAGCCCAATTTTGCATCGGGATCCTTGGCGTTGGGATTGCCGACGTATTGACCTAGTACAACATCGTCCAATTCTAATTGACTAATACATCGCAGTACCTTGACTTTCTCGTCCCTAGATAAAGGAAGGGGAATTATAAACTTTGTTAAAAAAATTTTTCTCTTTGAATAAGTTTTTATTTAACGAGGGTTTAATTTGTGTCAACCTTATGTCGTCCGGGTGACAAGAGGCGGGTTTTTCCATCGCTATTAAAGACAAGATCTGTAGAAGATGGTTCTGCATTACATCTCTGATAATACCAAATTCGTCAAAGTATCCACCTCTGCCTTGAGTGCCGAACGGTTCTTTGAAAGATATTTGAACCGATGCAATGCTGTCCCTGTTCCAAGTAGGGCTGAATATCCTGTTACCAAATCTCAGGGTCATTAAATTCTGGACCATTTCTTTTCCTAGGTAATGATCTATGCGGTATAGTTGCTCTTCTTTGAAGAGTGAAGCCAGGTGGTTGGAGAGTTTTTCAGAAGTCGCGGCGTCACGTCCGAAAGGCTTTTCCACAATTATCCTTGTCCAGCCTCTGGAAAGGGAAGAAAAGAAGTTTTGTAAAAACTGTGGAAACTAGTTTTCCTTGTCACTACTTTGCTTTTCACGTTGTACTTACTTCTGAGCCATGCAAGCGTTTCTTATATGTGAAGTGGAGATTTCGAAGACAGATGGGGGTAAAGCTAGGTAGAAAAGCCTGTGAGCAGCGGCTGATTTTTCATGTTTATCAAGTTCCTGATTGAGGATTTCAAAATCTCGTCTAGTGTCGTAACTCCCTGCTATGTAGTGATTTAGTGACCAAAACTGTTCGTATGTCTGTTCTTCCTCGGGCTTTACGTTCATATACTTGTCACATTTCTCCCTCAATTTTTCCACTGTCAGTTTACTGCGTGCGTAACCAAAGAACGTGGTGGTTTTTGGTAAAAGTTTGTCCCTGTAGAGCCACCATAAAGTTGGGTAGATTTTCTTCTGTGCCAAGTCACCCTAGAGTTTTGAAGTTTTTGTTAATTTTTGTTAATCTTACATGCAGATATCCCTTGATTTCTAGTCCCCCTTTACTCTCACCGGTTTTTCAGACAATATTTACCCTAAAACTAGACCTCCCAGAACATTTATGTGAATAATTTTTTGCCCAGTCGTAAAGTTTCACTATTTTCATCAAAAATTAAACCTTGAATTTTTTTTTCTTCCTAATAATTCGACTTCTGATCAAGATCGAGCTAGAAAACTCGGCCAAAAAATTTCTTCATAGTGAGTTAGAACGAAATTCTTTAAAACAACTGAAAATGCCCCTAAGTTATTTATTATTGTTTATTTTTAAAGGTAAAACTTGTATTATGTGCTTACAGAGGCTCCAAGAGTGACAAAAACGTGAGGAATGGAGCGATCGAAATGAGTTCCTTCTAGGTGATCCATCGTCGCAGACTTCAGAGACTGTCTGATGAAGGCCAGACTCTGTTCAGCGGTGGTTTCTGTAATAGAATTCAAAAGTTACTCATACTATATCAACTAATAGATCATTCATATAAAAATTAGCTGATTCGACATTATCTTGAAATCGAGTTATTAATTTTCTTTCTCATGATCGAGGCATTAAAATATCAAGTCATGGCGCATTATCGTTGCGCGGGATTTAATACTAATCTATAGAATATAACACATCAGAAATTATCTAAACAATTTATTTGAAGATTATCTACCCCTCTAATATTTATATCGGTGAACTACCTGGGGCTTATCTCGTTCAGATCTATCTAAACAATTTATCTAGACAAATGTATATACCTATGTAACATCTATTCTGATAACAGATAATTATAAGTTATCATTCAGATTACGTTGTACAATTATTGCGATTTTGGTTGTGATAATAGGTTCCGAATTCATTTTGGCAAATTGATAGGGCCCTTGATATTTCATTATTGAAAAAATACGTACACATACGAATTTTTTGACCGAAGAAATGACATCGCGGAATGAAAATCTTCTATTTCAACGTATATTTTTCAAATCGATCATGTTATTGCATCCGATTTTTTCATTCTGTGTGCTGAATAAAATGATATAAGAATATGTGATGATACTTGTTATGATGGAGGTAGGTAATATTAGTTTCAAATATAGTTCTAGATCGCTCGTATAATCTGTACTCAGATATAATACATATAATCGCGATAGAATATTTTATCATATTTGTATAATTGCATGCGGAAATTTTCTGTTACGTATAAATAAAACCGAAGCAGGTAAATTACCGCACTATAAGTAAGGCAATGAATATTCCACGGAACAACTTATAATTTGCATCTACGTAAATTGTGAATTTCATTTATTACGGAATCCGCGGGCTTCGAACAGATTCAAAAATTGAACTCTGACCTTGGGTCAACAGTTTCGGAAAAATACGTAGGTACGTATATTCGTACACACATACGGCGCACATTCGTTGGTATAATTAAAAATATATGTATACATGTAGATATAATTATACGGTTCTTCGATTTTAAATTTCAAAATTTTCAGCCAATTGATCATTTTCTTTCTATGGCTTCAATAGAAATACATTTTATTCATATCAACTACAGTCGAACCTATCTCGAGGTTACCGCTCGGAATCGGGCTGCACTTTAAAAGTCAACTACCCCTTTAACTCTCACGCTTTGCTGTGCGCAGTTGCAGCCCTGCGTCGATGCATAAAGGATGGAAGAACTGTGAATTACAGAAACGCCAAGAGAGAAGGCAGTCAACTTTTGACAGGTAAACTAACATGAGAGATGTGACCGTAAGTATTGTACACACGTGGCTTTTTGTAATTGAATTAAGTATTATCATTCATCAGCGATTAATCATGAACAAATTTCCCTTACAGGTGATGAAAAAAAAATTATATAGCATAAATGAATAAATAAAAACGACTAAGAAACGACAAATGAATTAGATTTTACTCCGCGAATTAAAAGAAAACTCTGATCAACATATTGTTGCACTGATTAAACTTTTCCATGAAAAATAATTGCTGATTTTTGCTTTTTCACGGCCACACCGCGTGGGTCTAACATGTTTGTGTTAGTATGTAATAGTTTCACTGCAGTAAGCAAAAACAATCTAAATGAATTATAAACTACGATGGATCATATTTTTAATTTCGAACGCACCGCGGCTGCCGGTTTATCGTTATGTTATTTTATAATATTAATTGATGTTAGTGTAATTTAAAAAAAAATTTTTTGTTTCTATATTTTTGAAGATTTTTGTTTTCTGTATATATACTTCAGACTGCAGCAGCTCCCAACTTACCGGCGGTTTAACGGTAACTGATTTTTCGCTACTCGTTTAGAGTCGCCTGACGATGAGATGCGCATTAAAGAATAATGTAATCTGACGATGAATGTACGTACGAAGGAACTTATTAATGTAGGTACACACATACCCATACCCCTCATAATAAAAGTCCATCGCATGCTCCTCGAACACGTGCGCATCCTACACGGCTCTGACAAAACCCACCGCCTATCACAGGTCTTACAAAACGCTATGTGATGATATTCAATACTCGCGATTGGTCGTACTTCCTGTTAAGATCGACTATCGCGCGACTGGTTGACGAAACCAAAAAAAAAAAACGGAGTGTTTTTCACTGACACATTCAATTTTGACTGTTTCCTTACAAAAAAAAAAAAAACCTAGGTAAAACAGAAGATAGAAAAGGCTCACCCAACGGTGGATGGAAACCTGAAGTGGCCCTATACGCAAAAAAAATACACGAATGAATTATAATATATGTACCTGGAAAGTTATATTTTTGAACCATGAATAACGTGAAACTTGTTGAATTTGATAATATGTAGTTATGAAAAACGACTATACTCATAGGTTTTCACTTGAACAAATGTCAGAACATTACTTTTCGTGTTTAGCGATGTCATACATATTTCCATCGATTGATAAGCCCGAAGGCCGAAACTTATCACATTTTTATATACATATGCATAAAATGCTCGATGACAATAATTTTAACTGCAGCTCATTACTTTTCTGTTTGCAAGTTTTTTTTTTTTCATTTTCATCTTGAGACTAGAGAAGGAATTTTCTCTCGACAATTTGTTACTGCAATATAATCGAAATTTGCCAATTCGTAGAAATTTCGCCTTTCGCGATATACCCTATAAGCTGAAGCTCACTGACAAGCTTATAATACATAAATCCAGCATCAAACTCATTGCTCGAAATGCGAATGAAAAATTTTCCAAAACGTTCGCGATCAGACAGAGTTTCTTAAAAGACTGAACGAAGATGTCACGGTGAGCAGTTGTCGTTCAGAAATTTTCAAAAACTGCACAGTGTCGATGCACTTACACTTGGTGCAAAATAAAAGTAGTTTTTACGTTCCTGTGAGATACGCGCTACGTATAATCTGGGTATATACTTCAAACTTCAAACATTATCAAAATTTTCGGCACATGCAATTAATTTAAGCGAAATATGCATCGATGATCAATTCGAACTGATCGGCGAGAAAATATTATGAATTCTTGATAACCGATATTACAGTTTTTTTTTGTTGAATAATTCGAAAACGAAGAAAAAAGACTTCAAATGTTTGCTACGCATTAAGTCATTTATGCAGAATGGCATGACTTTGAGATATTAATATTCATTGGAATTCTTATTGAGGAAAAAAGTCAACTATTTTTACCACGTTAATTACCGACAATAACAGGTATTCAAATTACATTGTTGTTCTCGGTTAAAATGCATATTGATAATAATCATTCTGCATTTTGCCGGTGAATGTAGAATCGCGCTGTTTCTCATTGTACTACGTATTAATATCCTGAGAATTTTAGTAGTACAAATACAAATATATCAATTCCGCTGCAGTGGGTGCCGCTACTTATATTTTATGATCCATAAAAAGGCGATTATTTTCTTCATTTCATTGAACATCGTACGATAGCGATAACGCATATTCGTTCACTATAAATCGTTCTACATTACAGCCTTTAGTTTAAATGTAAAATTCAAAATTTGAGATACCTATCAGAAGATTATATAGACCGTGGCGATTCATGAAAAATGCATATAATTTTCTACGAAAAAAAGTTGCCTACTTTGACAGCGGATGCAGCTCATACGGAACTTTAGGCTAGAAATAGTGTTCAAAAGAATCAAAGTTCTAAATTTTAGCTTCTAATAATTGATTACCGCGATAAAAACGGCCGTTAGACATCGCTTTATATCCACTACAGTGTATACCGCGCTATTATACTGTAGTTTGGTATTCACGAATGTGTAACTATAAATTAAAGCATCGATGTAATGAAAGTCGGAAGCGTGGAGTGCGCGACAAGATAGACTGTATTAAAACACTCGAAATAGAGTATAAAATTAACAGATACCGAGCTGCATGTATGTATTACATACATATAAATTGAAATTTTATCATATCTACATGTACATCGAAAATAGTTTTTCTATATACTGTTTGTATAAAATTTTTTGCACAGTTGATGGACGCGCGCTTCATATCTTATGGACTCGTATATTATAATCGGCACATTATCAAATACATCGACGTTTATAATTACAACGTAGTTAACCTCTGGGTCATCGCGTGACTCACACGTGATGTGTGCCCCCTGGTCACACAAACATGTTCATTTTGCTGTTCCGAATGCTTTTCCCATTTTTTATTCATGTACTTATTTTATTTTGTTTTTTTTTTCTATTTCTTCTTGTCCGTGACTTTAATATGATAAACTGTCTTACATACTTACTATTATCTACATACAACTTTGAAGATAAATTCGAACCTAGCTCCTCGCTTTTACCTCTGAAAAAAATTTTACGGCCCTTGCAGTCGGCGATTTATTTCTCTATTAATTCGCCACTCACAAGGCTGTACGTAGAGACTTGGGCTTGACCTCTAGCCGAAGGCGATAAAAGATTTTAAGCGGATGCAGGATCCACATTCTAGAGCTGGTTATAGGTATATTGTATACGTTAATACAAACGTATACATCGTTCTGCATTCAATGATTTAATCATATGGTAACCCAATTAACGTTCAACTCACTGCATCAATGGGCGATAGTGAGTCACGCGTACGCGTGTTCGAGACGGGATTATCAGTAACATACGAGTATTAAATTGAATAAAAAAAAATTGAAGAAAAAAAAACAGGGAAAAAAAGAATTACGATAACATCGTACGAAGAAACGAGTCATAACTCGCGTGTTTCTTAATCAGTGATGTAAGTGATAATAATGAATGCCGCGCTTTTTATGAAAGTCGTCCCCCTCAAGAAGATTTCGACTAACTTAAAAATTACCGCATTTTTTTTTTGTTTTTTTTTTCCTTTTACTAACGTAACGATCGATCGGTAATGATTATTATAGAATTTCCGGATCTTACTTTACGTATTGTGTGTACCTCTTTTTTCTATATCATCTATGTGTATGAATATGTATTCTATTTGCATGTACCGCGCTTTGACGTCATGCCGTTTGTACCGTTTGCAGTGGGAGGCGTTAGATATACAATAAGAATTTAAAGGACCTGAATTGTTAATTTATTATCTCTCAATTGCTCAAGATCCGGCAATTTTAAAACCAGCAAATCACGTGAGATAACGGATAAAATTAATAACTCAATATTCGTATACCTTGAAGAAAAACGTGCGCCGTTTTATCTTTGCAATGTCAAGATTCACGATATAGTGTTATAATTCTCACATATAGTTCGTCATCGTTATTATCTAAATTTTTCAAATACGAATTCAATTTTGAATCTAACAATTCTTTTTCCTCCTGATCAGCAGATATAGAGTCAGACGATTTCGTTGTTATGATTATTTCTTTGATTTCGATTAAAAACTTTGAATTTCGAATGCGAATTTTTCGTAATTCGAATATTGCTGTTAGTTTTTTTTTTCTCTTTGCATATTATATATTTTTATTTTTTTTAACTCTGTTGTATTTTACGAGTATTGTATATTAACAACGAGGTAATGTCGTTAATAATCATAATCAGAAGCACATCCTCTTCGCTCTTACGTCGAATATTTATCTACAATGGCAAGTCATGCCATACCTCAACCTCAACTTGTTACATTGCCAAGGTAACGAATACATACATGCATAT
The DNA here is from genome assembly GCA_949628255.1 of Macrophya alboannulata. NCBI lineage: Eukaryota > Metazoa > Arthropoda > Insecta > Hymenoptera > Tenthredinidae > Macrophya > Macrophya alboannulata. The sequence goes on along the minus strand of OX451211.1, from coordinate 3,637,670 downwards.
CGTAAGCCGCCTCGTGCCGCGTTCGATATTTGAATATTCAATGCCTAGGTTAAAAGCGGGAGGCGAATTAACTCCTCCTCGACGTTTATGTAAAGGTATATGTATATATTTTCAGCCAGGATAAAATGACCGAAGTGAATTTCCTCACTGTTATGATTATTTTAATCATTTTGTACGTTCAACGATTTTCCCCAGTTTATTTTTGTTATTATCACTATCGAAGCAATACCGGATATTATAATATAATGATTTATAACCTTAAACTTCATGTTTTATCAAAATTATGTACAGATTATAAGAAATAAAGTAACGTTAAACTCACCTCTCCTTGAATTCGCCATCTTGTAATATATGTATGTGTATATATTAATTTCCTTATACGAATACAAACTCTACAATTGCAGAGCGTAGCAGTCGCGATTTATAATCTTAAATTTCGTAATCTAGACGATTTCACGCGACTTCGTTACCCGCTCGCAATCCACGATCGACTGAGACTGACTAATCACAAGTTATACATACTCGGTAGGATATAATGCGTTCCCACCTGATGATCACTGATAATGACCAATCATCGACTGTTAAATAATCGCCAATGACTGGAGTCTCGTTATGACATTAATTGTATGTTTTAATGATAACTATCTGTATATATACATTTGGAGAGGTTAGGCCTAAGCCCTCTATAGCAAACAGACACCACACACGGAATGCGCCGGACTGGACGTGTTTGGAACAGAGTCGATGTTGACTTTAGTATTTTTATTTAACCGCCACAGTTTATATTCTTGTCCTTGGAGCCTTGACACTCCTTTTGTAAATGTAGCAGAAGTAGGTATAATAACGGCCATGAAATCCCGATAATTCAATAAATCGATAAATAATTATCGCTGAGATATATTACAATCGCTCGAGCGATTTTAATCTCTAAATTAAAGTGTGATTTAAATCTCGTCAATTTCCATCGTGTCATTCTTTATTTCTATTTCGGAAAAATACAAATCAGTCAAACTCTATTCTTCGGATAAATCACGTCTCGAAAAGAATGATATGTCCGATGCGATGCAAATCGACTTTGAAAACTTTAGGTGGCTAGAGCATAATCAACATTTTTCATCTCATCTTTCGCTTATACCTAGATTACAGTTTTTCTGATAATATACGTATATATGTTTAATCGTTTTTGATCCATGATTAGGTTCTCTATGCAACAAATTAAAATTATAATGCTGTAGGAGTATTACACAACTTGAATATCCTCGCGTCGAATCCATAATAAAATTATCGTAGTAGTTTTAAGATTAAAACCACTGCTCTACTTGAGATGCAATGTACACAGCGCCATCGAGCGTCAGTTTGCGTAAGAATTTACATGACTGTGGTTTGTATTCCATACGGTAGTCCTATCTATCGGGACATATGAACAATAAACGGACTATGATATTATGCGAGAAATTAGGATTGTAGGAGATACGACGTTCTATACGAAATAGGAATCTTCACAGAGTAATAACAGCATCGGGTGTTTGGCTTCGGCAAGATGTCTGTGACATCGCGACAGTTGTCTCTCGTTAACACAACCTCCGTGCGAACCCTTCGACACCACGGAGGGCACTGACCCCGCGACAGCAGGTGCAGCTATTCAAGTACCTACAAGGTCGTTGCTCTCCCCGCCAACGGGGTCCAACATGGTACCGCCATCTCGCGGTCAAAATGACGAATACTTCCGTCGGTAAGATTGGGATTTGGCGCAGCTGCTGGCAAAAGTAGTCGTCACTTCGACCGCGAGATGGCGATACCATTTCAGACCTCGTTGGTGGGGAGAGCAACGACCTTGAACTTGAATAGCTGCACCTGCAGTCGCGGGGTCAGTGGCCTTTGTGGCCTCAAGGAGTTCGCATGGGGGCTGCGTTAACGAGATACAACTGTCGCGATGTCACAGGCATCTCGATAGAAATTTTCCGAAAGCAGAGAGATTGCCCCAAAATAGAAAATAGGGATAGTCTATGCGTAAAATCTGAATAAACGGAATAAAAAAAATATGTTTCTTATATTTCCTCGTCTTTTACTGCAATCCTGATAATATTTGTTCTCGCTCAAATGGGATGAACCGAACCCTTCTTCTTGCTGAAGCCAAACACCCGAAGCTTCTATTATTCTGTAAATAACTTGGAAATGAATTGCTGCAAAGATCCGATCGTCAACAAATTGAAAATTTTAATTTTACCGACTGAATGACGGAAAACATACCAAAGGCATGACTGCCGCGTCATTAAAAACCCATGACTCTTTCAATGTATTCCTCATTTTATTGAACGAATCTTTATTCATATAAAATGTTATTTTTATTGCAATTGAAATGGAGCGACAATCTCTTTTGTTAAATAAACAAAACTCTAATCTCCTGACCCGAAAACGCAAACTTTGAACCGTGATAAGGAGACCATTAATTTTAGGCCATCGACCATTCGCAATCAATACGTTCCAAAAGTTCAACATAAACTTTAACCGTGAAGATTATCGTCATTTATACTTATCTAATGATATTAATGGTATCGTGCACTTGGAGGGTAAAGCGCGTCGCAGTTCGGTTGCCATAATATTATTCAGATCGTTTCCAAGACAGGCTTCACTTAATATAAATGTTTCACCACAGTCCGGATTGAATAAAGCGTTTCGAAAAATACAGTGCAATTTTTTTTCGTTTTTTATTCTACGATTGTTACCATTTCCGAAATTCTCACACTTCATTGTAAGTTTTTATACTTTCGGAGGTTGCGAGGGATATCCTCTCCCTAATATTGACCAATTATTTTTCACATAATCATTATCCAAGATGAATTATAGGTTTTCGTCTGTCTTAATATTTCGACGCCGATTGTACCACCCAAACATCTTGGATACTTAGTCATCCAACTGCAGTCGTCTTTCTGACCAAAGTCTACTTTTAGATAACGAAAACTGGCGCATTGGACATCTATAAGAGGTATGAACAATATTCAGTCTCGTGCCGTCCGGATACTGCGGAAGTGTTCAATTAGTTCTGGATCATGATAAACCACTCCCGTAAAGTGAAATTTGGTTTGCGAAGAACAGCTTGAGTAAATCAACTCCGAACGTGTTACCAGGCAAGGCTATAGAATATACCCAACCATATCTAAGATGGAATGTTTTGTGTTTATATTTTACAATTTCATTATATCGAGGGTTGTGGGCGAACCATATTGCCGATTTCATTTTGGAAATAGGGAAGAATTTTTAAAAGAATCTAAAGCCGTGAGATCGTTTCTATGAAATCGGAAATCAGAAATATTGAGAGAGTACGATTAGTGATAAATCTCTGAATTATTTGCGTTCCTGTAAATTTCTACTTTCATTTTTTGCAGTTTCGGGGAGCACACTTCGTTTCTTCGAGAAATACGCGTTCTGCGGATGAAAAATAAAGACTTTGACCAATTTAATGATTGAAAACAACAGTCATCATCATCATCACATTATCAACCGAAAGATCTGAGTCCAAAAGCAATACGGAAAATCTGGTTTTCATCAATTCCGCAAAATTTTGAGTCTTCCCAATCGAACGACTGTGGCGTTCTTCGGGACGTGTTTTTCTATACCATCATGTTACCGCGACGACGAAAAAGTTCGAAATTATCGTTGCCATTAACCCTGGTGTTAATGTCGTTAACATTATCGTCGATGAGTTTGGTGGCAGGTTACCGGGCAGATATAGTTCACACATTCGTCGACCCTGATGTAGAACGGCTGAATCATTTGGTGGTGGACAAGAATACCGGGCGAGTGTTCGTCGGTGGTGTGAACAAACTCTACCAATTGTCGCCGGACCTTGATCTCGTAGTGAAGGAAACTACCGGACCTAAAAACGACTCGACAGAATGCTCAACGATCGACTGTCCAGCTGGCGTAGTTAAAAAGTTAACTGACAATGTCAACAAGGCTCTGGTTATCGACTACACTACAACAAGATTAATTTCATGCGGTAGTCTCTTCCAGGGTATATGTACGGTCAGAAATCTCCACGACATATCCGACGTTGTTCAGGAAGTTCCGGAGGCAGTAGTAGCAAATAACGCGACAGCGTCTACTGTCGCATTCATTGCACCTGGACCACCAAATCCTCCTGTATCCCAGGTCATGTACGTCGGTGTAACTTACACGGCTAATTCACCGTACAGATCCGACGTACCTGCCGTAAGCTCCAGGTCGTTGGACAAGGAGAGAATGCTCATGATCGCAGAGACCGCGGTCACCACGGGGACCACAATGTTTGTTAACTCATTGGCCAGAGAGCGATTCCCTATAAATTATGTTTACGGATTCAGCAGCGAGGGGTTTAGCTACTTTCTTACCACCCAGCCGAAAAACACTGCCACTGGAAGCGAGTTCATATCGAAACTGGTCAGGGTTTGTCACGATGATCAGAACTACTATTCTTACACGGAGATTCCCATCGATTGTACGAATGAATCGAGGAAGTACAACCTGGTCCAGGCTGCGTATGCGGGTAAAGCCGGTTCAGACCTGGCCGGACACCTTGGTATAACAGCGCAGGAGGATGTACTATTCGCCGTATTCTCGGAGAGCAATGCCACCACAAATAGACCATCATCGAGATCAGCTCTGTGCGTTTACTCCCTAAAAGCGATAAGGAGGAAGTTTATGTCGAACATTCAGCACTGCTTTGCCGGATACGGACAGAGAGGATTGGATTTCATATCCCCGAGTCATCGGTGCGTCCCGACGGTGAGCAATTTTATGTCTCCAAAAATCGCCATATATAAAAGTGCGGTAAAGAAAAATGATACATTAGTCTGTCACATTTTTTTTAACTTTATTACAGAAACTGCAGACTATCGCCGAAGATTTTTGTGGCCTAGATATTAACTCGCCTTTGGAAGGTCAGGATCCTATCGCTGCTTCACCGGTTCTGTCTTTTGATGAACACCTCACAGCCGTCGCAGCAACATCGACTGGTGATTACACCGTTGTCTTTGTCGGCACAAGTCATGGATTTCTCAGAAAAGTGAGTTTCCCTTTATCGGATATTGGTTGTTGTACGAATCCCGGCTTACCCATTGTGATTATAATCTTGGGTGGCTAATGCAAGATTCTAATTCCAGGTTGTCGTTGAAACCGCGACATCGGCATTCAAGTACGGGGACCTTGAAGTGGACCCAAATTCGCCGGTCAATTCTGACCTGCATTTCGACGCGCAATTTACGCACCTTTACGTTATGACAAGGCGAAAGGTCTCCAAAGTAAAAGTCGAGGGCTGTTCAGCTTACAAAACTTGCTGGGAGTGTTTGGCCGCCAAAGATCCATACTGCGGATGGTGTTCGTTGGAGAACAAGTGCAGCTTGAGAAGCGATTGCCAGGATGCAGATACCGATCTTTCGGACTGGATTTCTTACAAAAGTGGAAGATGCAGGATCATCTCAAGCGTCACGCCTAATCAACTGCAGAGAACGACAGTTAGGACTTTGGACCTGGTCATAGAAAATTACCTCCCGACATTGTCGAGTAAGTTTCATTGCGCTTTTTCAGCGCTGGGCAAGACTCTGGTCACAACTGCCACGCGCACGTCTTACGGCGTTAAGTGCCCCACTCCAAGGACTGACCTACTCCCATCCATACCACAATCTCAGCACCATTTCACGGCTGAATTATCGGTCAGAAAGCCCAACGGGCCGGATATTGTAGCCACAAATTTCACATTCTTCGATTGCAACACGTACAGCTCGTGTACACAGTGTGTAACGTCAAGTTTTCCTTGTGACTGGTGCGTTGACAGGCACAGATGCACTCACGACACCGCCGAGAATTGTCGAAACGACATTTTGGTCATCGGAGTCGGCGTGAGTATTTTCGAACGATTCGATACTCGAGACATTTCGGCTTTCCAGGGTTCATCTGCATTTTTTTTCCTTTTTTCTACTTTCTTTTTACAGAGAATCGGTCCGAGCTTTAGAAATGGGCCCGGATTCTGTCCAAGGATAAACGCGATGGATTCTCAAGAGATTCTAGTCTCCTCTGGAACGACGAAGGGCATCAGTGTCAAAGTTCATATCATTGGGGTGAGCATAAGTTTACTCATATTCTGAATTATTTGCAACAAAACTTTGCAGACGGCTACTGCACTGACATTCCTCAGATCCCTTTAGCTCAGAGAAGGGATCTGCATATGGATGTATGTACAAACTGTCAAGAACATAGTGAAGGAATTCAGAATTTGATTGACAAAACGGGTTGATTTCTGTCAGTACAGAGTCTAAGATCCATCACGCAGTGATCAATCCCGAATAAGTGTTAGTCAAAACATAAAAGGGTGGACATCACCTTCTCTCCTTGCATCATGACTCGAGCATTTCATCTTACAAAATGGTTTTATCTTCCACAGCAATTTATAGTTCAGACGAGATTCGTCTGTCAATTCAACATCGAAGGTCGTGTGACTAGCGTCAACGCTCAGTTATTAGCAGACAAGATATACTGTGATAGGATAGAATTCTCGTACAGATCAAGGGCGCCGAACATAACAGTTCCGTTCGCTGTGATCTGGGGTGGTTCTAAGCCTCTGGATAACCCGGGCAATATGCATGTGGCGATATACCGTTGCAGCGACATGGCGGACAACTGTGGAATGTGTCTAGCCCTGGCTGAAAAATATGGTTGCGGATGGTGTCAGAGCTCAGGAAAGTGCGAGGTGAAGGACCAGTGCGATCGAGGCAGTGGTGCCTGGCTGAATAGGAACCAGACATGCCCAAACCTGTCGATTCATTCTTTTGAACCACAATCGGGACCCTGGGAAGGTGGCACGAATGTAACGATACAGGGAATAAATCTGGGCAAAACATTCTCCGATATTTATGCCGGTGTATCGATCGCAGGGTTGCCTTGCCAGCCTTACCCTGAACTCTACATTAGGACAAAGCAGATTGTGTGCCGAGTTGACGGCCCTGGAACTCCGCAGAGTCGAAAAGGACCAGTTATAGTTAAGGTCGACGATTTCAGGGGCTACTCTAAGCTCAATTTTGAATTCGTTGACCCCGTGATAGAGTCTATATCGCCAAAGTACGGTCCCAGAAGTGGTGGGACTGTCATCAGGATAACTGGTCGGCACATGAATGCTGGGAGCAAGATACAGGCCTCCATTGACAACCTGGCTTGCTCTATAATAAGTGCTGAGGCAAACGAGACCCTGTGTATGACCAGTGCCAGTGATAGAATACGTGCTGGCATTCTTAAGATGAAATTTGATGGTGGAACTAGAGAGTACAACGGGGTTTTTGAATACGTTGACGATCCCACGATTGAAAGTGTCGAGAGCGGCGTTGCGGGACAGGTAAAAATCCCCAAGGGGATACCTGCCGGAGGTATAAAGATATCAGTCACCGGAAAGAACCTGGGATACGTTCAAAATCCACAAATGTACGTTTACTATGATGACAAGATGTTCGTATCTCAGTGCGCGAATCTCAGCCACACTAACATGATATGCGATTCACCTACCATCGAGCTACCACCCGACGTAGAACTTGACGTCGAACACCCGCTCTCTCTGGAGTATGGATTCCGAATGGACAATGTTATCGGAGTTCAGAACCTGTCCAATGGGTTTGTAGAAAATTTCATTTATTTGATTCCTCAGGATCGACAATAACTCTTTAGTTGTCCGTCGACCAACTTATTGACACTTTTCCATCGGACCGTTTGTTAACAAGTGTATAAATATCGATTTAATTAAGAGAACTGTTCTGAGTAGACAGTGCCCGGCTATAAATTGAAATTTTCTTATACAGATTCAACAGCTTCCTCCTTTACCCGAATCCGGTTTATGAGAAATTTGACGAAGAGGTAAAATACTACTGGGGCGACTACCTCACCATCGACGGACAGAATCTAGACCGAGCTTGTCAGGAGTCTGACGTGGTAGTCCATATCGGTAGTTCCTTTTGCAACATAACGTCCCTCTCTAGACACCAGCTTACGTGTCAACCTCCACCAACCCAGCCACCACCGTTAGACACTGTTGGGTTTGATAACGAGCAGGAGTTTCCAAAAGTGGTCGTGGTCGTCGGGGGTGTGTTGAACTTCACGATTGGAAAGCTACGCTACGCTTTACGGCCTGAATTAAATGGGTCTCCCGATAAAGGGGTCGGAGATAGCGGCGATGCTTCGACAACCGCAATCGTCACGCCTCATCAGTTGCAGAGAACAATAATACCACAGACTTTGAACCTGGCCATAGAAAACCTTCCGACATCTTCGGACCAGTTATTCTGCGCTTTTGCAGCATCGGACGTATCTTTCGTTACCAATGCCACACGCACGTTTTACGGCGTTAAGTGCGCTACTCCGAGCACTGCAGACTTCCTTCCATCGATCCCAGAAGCTCAGCATCATATCACGGCTAAGTTATCAGTCAGAATGACCAGCGGACCTGATCTAGTGGCAACAAATTTTACTTTCTTTGATTGCGACACGTACAGCACGTGCACACAGTGTCTGTCCTCAAGGTTTCCTTGCAACTGGTGCGTTGACGGGCACAGATGCACCCACGACACTGTCGAGAATTGTCGTGACGATATTTTGATCACCGGAGTCAGCGTGCGTATTTTTGAAAAATAATCAATTGTGTTAATACTCGAGGCATTTCGGTTCTTCGGGGTAGATAAACATTTTTAGTTTTCTTTTTTATCATTACAGAGGATCGGTCCGAGCTACAGAAGTCAGCAATTCTGTCCTACAATGAATGCAATCGGCTCTTCAGAGATTCTAGTACCCTATGGAGTGGCGAAACCCATCCGTGTCAAAGTGCATGTTACAGGGGTAAGCAGAGTTTTCTACATTCATTAGTTCCACCACTTTTTTCTCCTACTCACAAGGTTTACACTCGATCGAGCCTAAACAGAAAAAGATGTGTGGAAAGCTACGTTTATACGATCTGGCTGCCGGAACAGATCCAATTAGTTTTATAGTCACTGGGGTTGCATTTTTTACAGCAATTCGTAGTGCAGACGAGGTTCTTCTGCCGATTCGAACTTGAGTGGCGTTTTATTACTGTAGGCGCCGAGCTTGTGATGGACTCGATCTACTGTGACCCGGTAGAATTTTCCTACGTATCCAGGACGCCGAGAATCACAGTTCCATTCGCCGTGATATGGGGTGATTCAAGGATACTAGAAAACCCGGATCATATCTACGTGGCGGTGTACCGTTGCCGAGACATGGCAGTGAACTATGAAACATGCGTAGGCCTAGCAGAAAAATATGATTGCGAATGGTGCCAAAGCTCGAACCAGTGTGAGATCAAGGATCAGTGCGATCGGAGTAGTAGTTTAGGGCTAGAAACGAACCAGACCTTAGGGGTTCACTCTTCTGGCTCGCCGCTATTACCCTCGAAGGTAAAAGGAGCGTGAGGATTGATATAATAACTGTACCGTCAGAAATGAATATTGAATAATCAGCAGTAATAATTAGAAGAAAAAACAGCTTTTGAAGATGGAAAAAGCTTGAAAATATCGAATAGTTCATAAAAGCTTTTTACTTTTGCAGCTTGCGAAAGTGTGTAACGTAAAGATTAAAAACCTATGCGAAAGTCACTCTGCAGTAAACTCAACTGAAAAAAAAACAAAAAATAAAAATAAAAAAACAAAAGAAAACCAGGTATACCGATGATCAATTTATTCATTATCTTCTACCTCCCCTCCTTGTGACTCTATATTCAAGAAATCGCAATAAATAAAATTTTTCTAATCTAACGACGTAGAAAATATCAATATGAAATCTAACTCGAACAAATTAACATACATCGCAGTGTATCGAGTTGCCTATCATTCCGTGTTACCATCCGTGTTACCAATGCGATATCGGTAACACAAATTCCGAAATCATCATTTGACGGTATCCCGCACGGAGGTTTATCTAGCCTCCGTGGTATCCCGCGTCACGGGACACGAGTACGCTATCTGTCGCCATTTTTTTAGTAGCAGACGACAAAATAGCGATTTGTGTGTAAGTTTTAGGTTATCTCAGAGAAATTATCTAAGGTAAACTACGTCAAATATACAATTATTAAAAAGTTTGTTAAAAAATCGGTATATATCATAACACATATTGTTTTAGTCTAACTTTTTCTCCCCTATGACGTCCCGAGACTGCACACATTGTATGTTAACGAAGAATCTTTTCGCTACCTTAACCTCAAAAACTCTATTATAGGTTCAAAAAATCCTTCAAATCGAACTCCGGTTCATATAGTTTGAAACACAAAGTCAATCGCTATTTAATTTATCGCATGTTTCATGGGATATGTTGTGAAAAATTCCAAAATATTCTTCTGTTTTGATTTGTTAGTTATATTATGTTGATTACCAGTCCCTCCCCTCCCCTGGCCTAACTCTAACTATAGACACGATACATACTGAATTAAATTTCTTACTTCTGATCAGATTTACCAAAATGAGATTAACTCCCTTGCTAAGAGGCGCTCGGACTCCACAGAGGGAGGACAGAGTACCTTTTAAAGCAATTCTTCCACTCGCTTTGAAACCCAAGGTTTCAGGCAAGGGAGACAAAACATCGGGTATGTATGAACGACCTAGCCAAATGACGGAGAGTGCAATTGACAACTTTCTCATGTTCAGGAATTTTCATAAAAATTTCCATCAAAACAGAAACAAAATTAATATCCTGGGATCTGGAATAAAATTAAGATTCCTAAAAACACCCCTCAAATATTTTCAGGTGTTGCGTGCCTGCAGGAAATGGCGGTACTTTTTGCATGCTTAAAGGATCACGAATTCAGCGAGAAATTGTGTAGCCAAGAAATACAGACATTCAAGAGTTGCTACAATGCGAGTTTGGAGAAGAAGAATCTAAAAAAACAAATCGAGGCAAAAGGAGGCATAGGAGATACAGCCACCACTGCAAGTTCTCTAACAATCAATCGTGTTATGCGAAGATTTCCACCCAAATGAAAACTGATCAATATCCTAGATATAGATGACTAGTTAATGCATTAATAAATCGATGAGAAAGAAAAAAAGAATTTTCGAAAAAACTACTAGGTTTTAATCAGTTTTTATTCAATTTATATGTTGTTTGTTGTTCATTAATTGTCTAGAGATATGTTTTTAGAACAGCACAGGATATGATTGAATTTTAAGATATGAATAAACAACTGGTTGAAATATCTGTATTTAAACTGTTTATCTAACTTTTATTTCTCATTGCGGAAGTAAAATAAGGATCAATCGGTATAAATAATGAATAAAGAAAAAACACGTTGCCGACTGAATATAAATAAAATGATCCAAGTGTATATATTTCTAGATATTGATTACATCGTGTTACAGGTGACATGTGATCAGTTCAAAAATTGAATGAGATAGTTTTTAATAACTACGATATAAAATTAAAATGAAGCAACATAGATAAATAAACATTGCTGCTGAGGGTAATGGAATTTTCGTTAAAACTTACGTCCGTTAATTAAAACTGTTTGAAGTTTTTTTTTTAACGAATTAGGTATTTTACTTATTATTTTTGAATGTTTAGGATTACGGTTGCTTGGCAACTTGGGTTTTACGAGGAAATTACGACGTTCATAATTAGTCGTTATCGATATCACTAAATTATTGTCATACGAGAATATGAAAAAAAAAGGAAGAAAATAAAACTACAGACGTAACTGTACACGTAAACTACGTAGACGCGGAGTATTTACTTAATTTCATAATGTGATAATAGAAACAGAGACAGTTCGTTTAGAACAATAGTGTCACACACGAATTTGTCCGTTCAGATTCTACATTTTAGACTCTAGTAGATCCGCAAGCTGTTTTATTACATTATAAACTATATACAGAGACGATTGTCTTACTGGTGTTAAACCGTGACACGATCGGAAGAACATCATACTCGGAGATTATTTGAAGAATTGTCTTTTAATAGAAAAATTAGTACTTTTTTACATTCGATCTTCGACCCCTCGAATTTACTGACTTTTTTCAAAGATTATAGATCGTAAAATCATAGACATTACGGAGAAAATTCGTTGAAACAGTACTTTAATCGACTAATTATATTCCTAATTAAATAAAACGCGAGACAATGGAATTAGGGACCGAGTCGGAATCTTAAAGTATTTCAGAACTATTCTGAAGATTCTAAAAAAAATGTTCTGCACATTCTGAACTGGGTTACACAGTCCTGTTCCAAAAATAGCGAAGATATGAATTGATAATTGATTCCCAGTTTCGAGATTCATATATTCTACAAGGGATATGGTATTCGAATACCCCGTTAACGTGATAAAACTGTTATAAATAGATGTATAAATTGTTAGGGATAGATAGAACGTGTCATAGTTTATTGTTTTTAACAATATGTATCTCGTTGATGGGAAGGGGGATTACCTATATACCTAATTAAAGTTATTCTTAATATACAAAGTATAAAAATGGAAAAGTGGCCAACGTTATATATTTAGTCACCGATAGAAAAATAGTATTTGTTGGTTTGTTCGTTTTGTGTTCAAGAGAGATTCTTTGCTTTATCAATACGTATACTATATGGTATAATAGAGCGTGTCATTTCAGAGCAATATTTTTTTTTTTCAACCTACAAACAGATTCTATACTTGCGATGAGGTGAAATACGGACCTGTCAAAATTTCAGCCCTTAACATTATTTTAAAAAGTCCCTCATAGCGATTTTCTATTCAACATTTATCTAACACGGGGGAAATTTTTTTTTTTTTACTTTTGGAATTTTATAACTTGATAATGACGTATCTTACAGATTAGTCTGTAACACATTTTTTAAAGATAATCGAACGCTCTACAAAAAAGGTCTCCTACACTTTTTTCATAAGCAGAACCATTCAAATGATATTCGAGTTCAAAGTTCAAAATATATGCATATACCTAATATCATTTGAATGGTAAAGTTTATGAAAAAAGTGCACCAGACCTTTTTTTTGAAGCGTCCAATACTCTATAAAACAAAAATGTATCCCAGACTAATCTGTGAGATGTATCATTATCAAGTTATGAAATTCCGAAGGTAGAAAAATTTTTGTCCCGTTAGATAAATGGGAAATGGAAAATCGCGACGAGGACCTTTTAATAATAGGTAATATTAAGGGCTAAAATTTTAACAGGCTTCATATTTCAACTTACTGCATGTATAGAATCTGTTTGTGGATTGAAGAATTAAAAATTTTGCTCTGAAATGACACTCTAATATATATATACTTCCAGACGTAGATTATGATCATTTAAATTATTCATTTTGATTAAGTATCGTGTACTAGGAATGAGAATTTAATAATAATACTAAACTACAAACGTGCGCAGATCTGATGCGAAGGTTCAGATAAATTTCTAAACCAAGAACATAAAAAAAAAGGGGAAAAAAAAAAAAAAATACAATGATCAACGTCCCAAAACTCAGGATTATTAAATACAAATAATTCAACTCAACAATCCACAGTTACTTAAGTTATTCTTAATTATAACATCAGTCACAGCGTCGAATACGAATTGAATATTACTCGTGTCCGTTGCGCAGGTAAAATGGGTGTAGATTTGTTTTCTGTCTTTTCTTTTGTTTAAATTTTCAAATTTCATTTGAATATAGGCTGCGCACTCCTCGTACATATTAGCGCCTTTGTATTCGGGAAAGCAAATGGTCAACGGACTCCTTGCTATCTTATCCTCGAACAGATCCTTCTTGTTTAAAAAAAGTATTATCGACGTTTCGACAAACCATTTACTGTTACATATAGAATCAAACAACTTCATTGACTCTATCATCCTATTCATCTCTTCGTCCTCTGCCAATACCAGGTCATAGCCACTTAAAGCGACGCAAAATATTATTGCAGTCACCCCTTCGAAACAATGAATCCATTTTTTACGCTCTGAACGCTGTCCGCCAACATCGAACATTCTGTAAAATAATAAAAGCATTTAATTAGGTACATGACAAAGTTTAATGCTGACAAAAAAAAAAAAACAGATCCTTGTTATTTACTTGAAGTGAAGTCCTTTGAATGAGAAATGTGTCTCAACAATTCCCGTCGTTTTAACTCTGGTCCTAAGGACATCCTGCTGCGTTGGTATGTAGTGCGGTTGGGCAATGCGATCCAGAGCGTTAAGGTAATATGCAGCTGAGTCATTAAGCTGATATTCTCTACTACGTGTGAAACAAAGCTGTACTCCCGCATCCTGCCATAATCTCTTCATTAATAAAACTAGCTCTCCCGTTAGCTCACCCTCCTCTGCTGCCGATGCTAGAGTGAAAAATTGCCTGGCAATATCCTATAAGGTAATATATTTAGTATTAGATAAGTTTCAGGTTTACATTAACGAGTTTACATTCAAAAATTTATTTATTAATCATTAATATACCCTCAAAAATTAAATCGAAATTTATATATATTGAAAAATTGTAGTTTCTTCATTTGTTTCGATTTTTGAAGCCCCGAAAATCTTTTCAAGTCATTTTTAGCTAGTCAAAAACGTATACAGTTTCTGAGTACTCAGTTTTAAAAACTCTAAATCCCCTCAAACTATTTTAAATGTATGAAGAATTTCCGTTTCTCCATTTTCCGAATTTAATTTGTTAAATTTTGCAAATCTATCAAATTTCAAGGCTCTACAACTAATCAAAATTAACTTTTGAGGGAACCAAAAACTGGTTGTTCCTTGATTTGAAAATGTCGAATGTATATTTTTTTTAGTTTCACGATGTTCTGCACAAATTAGAAATTTTTTAATTTCGTCTAGCTTTGAATGGTCTAAAATTTTTTTTTAAATTATACAAACATACCAAATGCTCGATTAGTGTTTAAGAACTTGTTCAAAACTGCTACCAAAGTGATAATTCACATTTCTTCTTCAAAAAAAAAACTATACTCACCGCTCTATTAGGGTCTGCAAAATCAATCCTGAGTTGACCCATGGCTCGGATAATTGCCATGAGACTTTGTATGGTATTGCTGTAAACAACCGGTTTGTACTGTTCGCATTCTTCTTTACTGTACCCAGTTTCATGAATGATTTTCATCTGCTTAACTATCGTGGATTTTCCAGACTCCCCGGCACCTTTGAAAACAGAGAATTCAGTTACTTCAGTTTTGATTGGAAGTATTTTTTTTCAATACTCCTAAGGAAAGATATTACAAGATTTTACAAGATCTGTTTACAAATGATATAGCAACAAACACACATAAAATATAATTTAAATACAAAATATAACGAACAAAAAAAAAAAAAAATAATTATTCACATATCATTTTTCTTGATAATTTCTTCTAAGAATCATACAAGATTGAATTTAATACGCTAATTTTTGTTCTTTCAAGACTTTTCTCACAGAATTCTCTGCATCATCTCATCAGAACAGATAAAAGTTTCATGCAATATTCTTGTACGATATTGCAAATTAAATTTTATCTAATAAATTCAATTTCTCGTTGGAATCTTCCGCACATGATCCGATAACGTTGATTGATATATCGTATAAGATTCCTATAAGAATCTTACACAATTTTATAAAGATTTTACAAAATGATACAAGTTTCTCATAAGATTTTATAACATTGCATCACAAGATGATCCTGTACGTATTTATTCAACGTTTTATCTATCATTTTTCATCGAGTCTGTTGACAATGAACATTTTTATCCTCTGTTTGGAAGGAAGAAAAAAAAATTCTTCAATAAATGATTATCACATATAGATATATGATTCATATTCTTTTCATTCAGTTTTTTATTCTAATATAACTACTATATGGAATAGTATCATTGTTTGAAGAAAGAGTTGGATGATTGTGAAATGCATGAGTCTACCCTCCTCCACTGCTGAATCATCTAGTCGATATGAGTGATGCACAGGCTCACTTTAATCAGTCAGCTCTATCGGTTACACTATCATCGTATGTATGTTACATATACATGTATGTATACATATACCATATACATGCATATAGGTATACTACCTATGGCTTATTACACATCACAATATCCTGTCTGTTCCACCAAATCTCAAATCACTACATAGGTAGGTATGTAGGTATATATGTATGTTTGTGTGTATGTATGTATGTGCATCTAAAACATATTCCTTCATATCAATTTTAGTTCAATTTCTCATCTCTCAGCCATAGAAATATCCAATATCTGATCGATATCATTCATCAAAAAAAAAAATATAACATATTAAATACAACTGTAGATGTATATTCTGACTACAATTTTCAATTGCGTGTAGTATTGTAAAAGAAGCAAAAAAAAAAAACCTCGGAAAAACGGTAGCATCGAAGAGTGTACGGGTTTTTTTTTTTTCTTTTTTCACGAACAATAAACAACTACGGTAGATAGTAACAAATGAGTCAGAGTCTGATTTTATCTTTTGATTTTCGCGGACGGTCACCGCAAGGATAATCGAAAAACTGATTTCGGATATATGTATGGTTGTTTTCGTATCTTTTCGAGTTATGTATTTTCATTATTTTTTTGTTTTTTTTCTATCGTAAAATTTTCATAAAATCAATAACGCTGATGATCGAGAGAAGCGAAAAAATTACAATATATTGTTTTTTCGATTTTTCTTTTTATTTTAATTAATCTATTTTTTTTTTTTTTTTTTCTTATGGGAAATTACCAAGCAGCAGGAGTTTGACCTCGCTAGCGGCGCGTTCACCATCGATCCTAAGATCTTTGTCAATTTTCTTTGATCTTTCGGCAGCCTCTTTGTCGCCGGTTGTGCTCACGGCGCATCCCATTTTAACGGATCCCTTATTGTTTTCTTTTTTATCTTTAGTTTTTTGTTTTTTTAGTTTTTTTCAAACGCCTCTTAGATAATGAATATCGGACGTTTTCTTATTGCGTTGTTGTTATTATTATTATTACTGTTATTATTATTTTTAATAATATTATTAGTGTTATTATTGTATTCTTGGATAAAGAGAATCTCGATCTCCGTTACGGGTGACACTTGTTGCTTCACGTTGTGCCTTGGCAGTTGCACCCGTGTGGGAACCGCGCCCGCCCCACGCACCACGCACCACAAACACCGCCTGGCCCGTGGTGTAAAATGCTGTACTAACAAAACAGCACTATAAACTCTACTCACTGTTTCATAAGTGTTTTATGTTACTTTGATAGTTTTAATGTCGCACGCGAGGTGTGGTGCACACTGTTGTCACACATAACCGGCTTCGAGATTTTTCACGATATTCACTAACAATGATTTGTTAAACATCATATCGTTTTATTTTATGACAAATTTTTCTTATTTTTAAAACATTGACGCGCCCACACAAATTAATGGCTATATGCTACCTATGCGCCGACGCGCAACTCCATTTTCTATATGGGTATCGTCCGAAGCTTGGCACAGAATATCATGCTATGGACGACGGGTGTTGTTCGATACGTTTCGATGTTAGGGGAGAATAAGCCAATCAGAACCACGCGACGACGGGATATTTTCAAACACATCGCGCGATCTAGCGGATCTTTTTCACACCTATATGTGTACGCTACGGTTCGAACCGTCAGATTCCAACTATATTCTATAAGTTTTTAACAACAACAAGAATAAGATTTAACGCGTATCATTCACCAATGTTTTTTAAGACGAAGATAAGAAGAGGAAGAAGAATAATCATACCACTGAGTCACTTTAATAGTCGAGAGTATAGTTAGTCACTAGCTGTACTCGGTCGTTGACTAGAGACACTCTTCAGTCGATAATAATTCAGAATTCTTTGATGATTCGATATTTATAGGAAATAATAAATAAAATAAAAACATGATTGCGTGACACCTATTTAATACGCCTTATTTTATATTGAACTTGCTCGACATAATTGTACAGAAATAAATTAAAAAATTCTGAGTCACGTAGAAATTAAGAGGCGACAACGTCCCGCGCTTTGACTATATCCCGCCGCATATAAAGTTCGTTTCGATCATCCAATACGAACGGTTCTTGAAATAAGTCACACCGTAATATGGCGCCATCTAGCTGCATCCGTCACGCGATGATAATCACGTCATTTCAATAGCGAAATGATTCGATTGAGATCGCTTATCTAGAACTACAATCAGCATTTCAAAGTAGGACAAAGGCTAGCTCCTAACAAGAAGAAAACATAACGTTTGAGGAAACTTATATATGTTTTATTTTTATGTAACTAATATTCCATATTTATCGGTTTAGTTTTTTATTCCATTTTTTAGAATAAAGTTCATCGGAAGGTGGAACAATCAGCCCAAACTCTAGCTAACTAACGCATACTTCAATGTTAAGTAGTGGTGGCTGTATTCATCTATTCGCATCCCCAAATTCATAACAGCTACACTATATAGGAATTTCGAATAAAACGACAAAAGCAATAAAGAAAAAGAAATAAACTATAGCATCCTTAAATTCGAGTAATGACAAATTCAATAACAAAACGTAAGCGTAACGATAGAATAATCGAAAAAGAAAAATCCGTCTTGAACAGAGCCCATTGGCCATTTGAAATGGAAGCAAAATATAAGTAGAAGGTTATCAGCGTATAATTCGTTTGTATTCCGCGTCTCGTCAACCGCAAAATGTTATTGGAATTTCAAATTCCATTCGGCATATGAATAACGGAATGTTATATGTATCGTTATTAGACCAGAATATGTACATATTTGAAACTTAAGCGTTTGATACGACGTTACGATAATGTTCAGAAACCTGCTACATGATACAGTTCAGTCTCTCGTAAGTTAAATGTCCCCTCGAATCCCCACTCATAGATCTGCGCAGTCGCGATTGCGAACGTTTCCGATGACATAACCTAAAAATTTATAGTGCGCGATTATGCGCGATAATGGCTGCGATATCAGCGGAGTAGCAGAGTAGGGGAAATCGTGAAGGGGAAGTAGTTGGCTATTGAGAGACTGATTAGTTATCTTATGAAAAACAATTAACTTTCGAAGGGTCAATTTATGGTGACCTCGGACGTGACCTCGACTGTAGCATTCTATCACATAAACCTAACCTAACCTAAGTCTTCCAATTTTTCAAACAAATTTTATATCGAAGCTTATTCTAAAGCTTCACGAGTACCGTAATTATGATGACCGTAAATAAAGACGAAATTTTTTCTACAGAATAAATTTAAGGGATTAGAAGCCACTAGTCCATGAAATGATGGTCTTGATTTTCGAAAATAGCAATTTGTCGAGTTGGCGAGCGGAAAAATACTCTGCATACAATTCTCATGCATTTATGGTTATTTATTCGTCACGTTTGAACGCGTTTTTCTTTAAACGAGTTTATTCTCAGGTAGAACACCTATGTAAGCATGTATAATATCTTATAGCTAGACTTTGAATAGAAAAAGGATTTACTCGCCAAATCGTATCATTTGTTCGAGAAAATTTACTGAACCCTACGTTTTCATTAGAAACTATATGTTATGTATAGGATAAGAAATCAACCGTACTTATCAATTGAAAAATAATGAGGAACTAAGAAAGATAAAAAGAGTTAGAAAAAAAAAAGAATCGATTATCAATTCGTCTATCAGTCGTCGTGGAATTTGATCAAGTTCCAGACAACCATCTGTAAAAGAAAGAGATACGTTCTTCAAAGGCCTTATACATATATTGGCATGCAGATCAAAGAGATATAACGGTTGAGAAATTGGTCAGAGGCTAACCCTGAGCTAGATGGAAATGAACAACGATGAATTTTTCCAATTACGGAGTGTCTATAGAACTGAAAAGTGGTCATGAGTCGATTACATAATGGATTTAAACTTATCCGATTGTGGATCATCACAGGCAGACTTATCTACCGCCTGATTAGTCCACACTCAGACTTTTTCAATGTCTAGAACATAGCTTACAGATACATATATGTAGAGTTATCTTAATGAATGTTACGCTTGTAGTAGGTATTTGTGTAGACACACACACACATTAGGTGATAATTTATTCACACCTCTGCTCATTTTAGAGATCAAGTTTGAATGTATGCGATAATTGAACCATAGTCGAGAGATTACAGAGCTTCTTTTTTTTTTTTTTTTTTTTTTTCATTCAATCATAGTTCACAGTCGTGCGTGCACGTAATATACGTAATATGAGCCCCACGCGTGCAGTTTCAATTCCTCTCAATTGAGGACACGGTTAAATGAACCCATTTAACCTATATTTAGCCTACGACGTGCAAACTGAACGAACATTTGCACACAGGTGTATTAGCCGTAAGAGAAATAGAGGACACCCGGATTTTTTATCGAAAGAATTAGCTGCAGACAGCTCGAAACCTCTGAGCAAATATGTAGATGCAAGTAGAGTCCCCAGCAGTTTTAGTATACACATTTTTTTTTTTTTTTTTTTTTAACGAACTTCCTTACCCTCAAATCTTTTGTATCTGCCATACGGTGAATTCTTGTGTGTAAAACTCACGTGGGATCATGTGAAAAAGGAGCATATATGAATGTGGAAATGGGATTGGATCATATCACAATTCTGTATGAGTATTTGCTTCAAATTGTGGATCATACAAGGTCTTCTATGGGAAAAGGATATGAGATCCTTATGAGTATACATTCTGATGTGACTGAAGATTGTATTCCGCTCCGAATATTTGGCTCCGGTTGAAAATACGCTAATAATTATTTACAACCGCCACAGTTTTGCGATAACGAATTTTAAGTCATGATAGACAACTTTGTCAGTTCAGATGGAATTGTGTACCCTATATTTATCGGCGGTGTGGCGACCGACCTTTACGAGTGCAAAAAACATCGCCCAAAAACCAGACCCTACCAAACCGGTACGGGGGTAAACTGCACGCCTAATTTATTCTTTTCAAGACTATACGTCGCCTGGGAAATGATTTGAAACATATTTTAAGCTGGATTTTGCCCCTTAGAGAGACACTGTGAAATTGAATGACCACTTTCAAGACTAAAGTACCTTTTTTTTGTTGTTGTTACAAATTACTTACGCTACGGTTTTTTTTTAGTATTTCCGAGCTACTTTAAATATCGACGAACAGTTTATCGCTAGCGTAATTTTTTTCGGGCTATGAGGTCGGGCAAAAAATTCCAAAACTGCAATTTCGACATTGCAAGGTACAAAGAAAAGGAAATACACTAGTACAGCAATGCACCAATCAGAGAATTATCACGCTCTGTAAAAGTATAGAAAGTGTAGCTGAGTGTCAGGGTAACAAAACGGATCTATGATGACTCGTGTATGATCTTCTTTTTCGGTTAATGCGGATAGGATTTCAGAAAAACAGGAATAAAAACGCGACTTTCGTCTGCACATATTACGAAAAGAAAAAGCCCCACATGTTGGCGTCTGAATTGTATGACATTTGTTACATCTTGGGCAGATCATTTCAAAAAACGACCGTTCTGAGAACAATGTTCATAAAATATCAACGATAATTCTGAATTAGAAAATAATGGCTCATCTCCGAAGCCATTCGATTATTACGTGACGGTGACGAAGGAATGTCTGCAAATAATTTTCTCTACGAATTTCAGTACAACAAGCAAAAATTTCGACACCCATTAGGGCTCGGATTCGTCAACTAATTAGTCAATGTTAATCAAATGAGAAGATAAAAGACGAATGTTGAATCTCGTACAAGATATTTCTTGTAAGAACTAAATTTTTCCAAAGCTAATTGAACACTGATGAAGACAAAATTGATTTTAATCTGCATCTCCGTACGTAGCTACGGCGATCGCATGAGCTATGACGCTGCACTCGTGTTGTTGAAGGAGGTATATTAATTTCCACATAGATTTGAACGACAATCCATTATCTAAACAATGTGCAGACTATTTATAATAATAATTGAAAAGAAATTCATGCAATTCCTGACCTTTAATAACCCGATTATCATTTATATCAGTTATTCTTGTTATGTTTGTACATTTTTCTTTTCTCTCGTGAATTAAGCGAGCAGTGTACGGTTCGAATGGACGAGCTCGTTGTAAGAGGAATTTCATTATACACTTCAAACAAACTCACGTATTAATATTGATTGTATACAGTGAAAAAATGTAGCTCGCTATCGATCCTGTATTATCGTTTCAAAACAAATCTCAAGACTGATAATTACAACTATAATTGTTTCAAGTTTGTTAACGATAAATCGTTCTGAGATCGATGGATTTACGATCGCCCCAAGAAGATATTTTAGCATCGTATTGATAAAGTCGACTCTACATGGAACTGCTGATATTATGTGCATATATACGTATATATATATATATATATATATATACATATGTATAAATGCAACTGCTGATATCATGTGAATGCATGCATGATGATATTATCGACGGTAATTATGTATACGGTTCATCCCCTCCCCAGATTTTTCAAGGTATAATCATAATAGATATCAGATCTACACCGAGGCGCTGCTGACTGCGGATAAGTTTCAAATTTCTCCGCATGAATCCAACGGGTGAATATACTTAGAAAAGATTTACAACTTTTATCGTCCGATATACTTAATTATGTGAACTTTCGACTTACCGTGATAAATTCTTTTATCACTCAAACTCGTTAGCGAATACCAATTAATTATCATTACTCATGATACAATGTAATTTCGATTAAAAAGAACTTTGCAACGCTATCGAATTTTTATCGGGATTGTCATTCCTCCGCATGTTTCCGTGCCAAATGTTTCCTATATCTTTTTTTTTTTTTTTTTATTTTTTTTTTTATACCAACTTGTGCAAGCAGGATAATCATCTAGAATTTTCGCAAGCAAATCATTACCGGTTATCAAATTTTATTCGTTTCCCATATTTTTACGATTGTAAATGTGCAAATAATAATTTTTCTACTCAAATTATAGGAAGATTTCTAATATTATCGTGTGATAAAATATATTTAGTCACGATTCAGCTGATACACCGCGATTCACCTCATCATACTTTTCCTTCGCGGAAGGTCTTGTCCGGTGTTTTTACCGGACGTTTCGAATGTCAGAGATCGTTGTAATGACACGTTTTACGATTGTGGTAATTTATAGGTATATGCGTACGGCAAAGAACAAAATAATAAAAATTCAGACAAGATTTTTTATTGAACATTTTGATATAAGAAAAGTCATTTGCATCGATTCTATCTCGAGTCAGTTTGCAGTTTTTTTTTTATTTCATTTTCGAAACGGATATACGACAATTATTGGAACGTGAATCCGGATAGAAATGATAATATAAAAACGAGCGGGGGAAATCAATTTATTTTCCAAAAGATATGTGTGTTGGTGTGTGAATAATAATTTACGTATATCTATAAGCGAGCGCTGAGAGAATTATGGTTTATTCAGTAGAGATTCGCAACTATAAAATAACGCACGTTGACAAAAGATAGGTATCTTTATCTAGTCGACGATATACAAGTAGATATGTAACTTAGTAACGATAGTGTCGACCGAGCCTGTAGTACTCGCCAATCCGGCGGTTAGTGAAGACGCGCTTTGCGTCTGATCGCCTGTTATAATATACATAAATATAGGTATAATCTCGACGTTCAGTGTTAATTGAAAAACAATTGAACGTGTTGACGAGGAATAAATTTTATAAATCGTTTTATTAAGTATTAAATTGCACAGTGGACACGTTTGAAATTCAAAACGGTTTTTCCTTTTTCGTTTTCGTTTTTTTTTTTTTTTTTTTTTTTTTTTTTTTTTTTTTTTATCGAAGACTTTAAAACGTGTCATCAACCGTTTTATTTTTTTTTTTTTTTAAATTTAAAAACCAACTGTCAATCTTAAAACTGACAGCTATCGCTATAAATAAAAAACGTTCCATGGGTTCGAAATGGAACGCATTTTCGAACGCGTTTAAATCTCGCTATATATCCGCTCTCGCGTTATTTGAATATAATAAATTATATACGAAATCAGTATGTGAATATAAGTATTAATAAAAAAAAAAAAAAAATAAATAAATCAAAACTAGTGTAAAACAGTTTTTGACGAAAAAAAAAAAAACGTTTCGTAATTACAAAACTCAACGTATTTTCGATAACTGCAACAGTCGACCGATACAATTATATATTATTACCAGATATAAATGACAGTTGAAAGATAAAAATAGCATGTAAATATAAGTACTAAAAATTTCTTTCAAAAAACCGTTTTCAAAACGTTCGAAATTCAAATTTAAGTGGATTTTTAGGTATTGATCGTAATAACCTCCGTACAATTCTCATTCGTAACGTTACAACGGTTTCATTATTTAACCGGAAATCGATTATTGATCGATTATAGTGTTACAAATATTTCTTTTGAACCCGCAGTGATTTTTTTTTCTTTCTTTTATTAAACAATCATGTTCGATCACGTGGATGTATTGTTCGAGCACGTGCTCATCCATTACCGATGGTTGTTTGTGATTTTTATATTGATGCCCTTATCCCTCGGTTTCGATATATTCAATTACACAAGGAATTGGATCGTATTTAAACTGAGTAGCGCCCCGAAATTGCATGGCAAAAAAATTCGGGATGTTCAGAGGCAGGTGAGATTATTGAAAATAATTAATTACTTATATCTATAGAATTATACCGTACATAGGTATACACGCGTACAGCGCACGTAAAAACCGATGATTGATCGTTATTAATTGTACAGAAGAGTGAAAAGATCAACGTCAGTATACATATATGTATTATATACATGGTTGATCGGAATCAATCGACCAATTATAGAAAACATTATACCTCTCAAATATAGAACACACAATGTAGTCCAATGTAGTCTCGTTACCACGACGATAACGATCCGTTTAAATATGAACGACCAACGGCAGTGGCGTCGATATTTCACCGTTTATATTCTATATCAACCATGGCCCTTATATTTATTTTATCAATCAAATACCTACGTAATCGAAGCGTTCAAATAAACCGCCCTGGCGAATTTCTCGACCAATTGATAGGTCTTGACCTCTGTCAGGGTATCTAATATATTGGCTTGAAATAAAACCAACAATAATGTATCGTTTTACGCGAAGATTAGAGATTTTCAGCGATCCCAAAAACTTCTGAGCAAGACATTTATTGAATAAATATTTGTAAACGTCTGAATTATTTTTTTTTTACTTTTGTCGAATAATTTTCGGCACAAGTAAAGAAAAATACCGAAATACCAAATTGAAGAAAATTGCCCTACGATTTGCTCAAAAAGTAACTAAAAACACTAAAGGCGACTCAATTATCTCGACAAGCGTGAGAAAACTCTTTTGGCGATTTCCCGGTCGAGTAACAGTTCCCAAAAATTGAAAATGTAAAACTTTTGCAACCGTGCAGGTAATAGACAGACTGAAAAAAGCTTCTATTTTCACAAAATTCACGGATAGTTGGGGGATCATAAGAGCTGAAGTTGCGAGGTGGATGATTTTCTTTTCATTTTCCGATCACAATTCGAATTTCGAACAGAAAACAAATGCCTGCACGATGATTAGACTCAAAACGAAACCCTTATTAACGTTTTTGATCAGACCTGTTTCCCTACACTGAAACAATATAGTTTTTTTATAAATATTTGAAAATTGGAAACAAGAGATCTCTGTAAATAATTCAAATTGGAGGGGAAGTAAAATTTGGAACGCAAATCGGGATGACTTTTAGCGTGTGAGAACACCGTCGTTTACATTTGCAATAAATTGATTTTACCTACAAATTCCTAGGTCAAAGAATGGAAAGAGAGTGGAGCGGACCGTCAAATGTGTACGGCACGTCCTGGATGGCAAACCATGAGCTTCAGACAAGCCCGTTACAAATCTTCTATGTTCAACGTCAACATCAACTTGGTGGATGTCTTAGAAATCAACGTCGAAGAGCAGGTAACTGTATTATAAACTATAATTGCCATTATGTCACCCTCAATTTATATCATTACTTATCACGATGTTTATTCATCCTTCAAAACGAAACAAACGAATCCCTTTCGAGGGACAGGGTCAATAAACTTATTTTTATATCCTCTTATCAATTTTTTTTTCTTTCCCTTCCTCTTGCTTGTACTTATGACGAGAATATATAATAATTCTAGCTTATGATATTGTCATCTGTTTTGATCATATGTATGTACCTATTCTAACGATATATTGTCCAAGGTTAATAGACCACCTATCTATTTATCTATGTATCGCATCTCTTTCTCACTCGCTCGTACAATTAGCCTCAAGCCTTTTGTGTTAGCCGTATTATTATTACTAATAATTATTAGAAATTCTGTAGAATGAGATAATACTGAATTATTCACGTTTTTTTTTTGTTTGTATGTGTTTCTTGTTCGTACTGAAATTATTTCATTATGTAACTGTCTGATCCTTAGGGGATAATCTTATTCCATGACGTAGAATTCAAAGATCCCCTCTACTTCGATAAATTAATTTATAACTATCAATTTTAACACTCGAATTGCGGTCCTATTAGAGCCAACACCGTTCTGGGGTGTGATTATAAAAATCTGTAAAAATCTATATCCATCACTTTTGAAGGAATGAAATATTACAGAATATAAATCCCTGCTCCTCTAAATCGTGTAATTTGTTTCAATTCTCATTGCAGTATGTAAGAGTCGAGCCGATGGTGACTATGGGTCAATTAACAGCAACTTTAGGCTCTCTTGGATGGACGATACCTGTTCTACCCGAAATTGACGATTTGACTGTCGGTGGGTGATGGAAAGAACTCTGGTCACATTCTCAAACGATTGACAAAAATTGACTTGATGGTTCAGGAAACGGGATTTTTTTTTTCTGATCTTTTCAGGTGGCCTGGTGATGGGAACTGGAATCGAAACTAGCTCTCACAAGTTTGGATTGTTTCAGCACATATGTCGTGCCTTTGAGATAATTCTTTGCGATGGATCTATAGTCAAATGTACCAAGGAAAATGATCCCGATCTTTTTTATGCCATTCCATGGTCCCACGGGACATTGGGATTCCTTTTATCCGTTGAAATACAGATTGTCTCAGCTCTGAAGTACGTCAAGCTGGAATACGAGCCTGTCACATCTTTAAAAGATGCATGCCAAGTCTTCAAGAGACAGACTTTCAGGAAAGAAGACAATCAGTTCGTCGAAGGGCTCATGTTTTCTAAAGAACGAGGTGTTATCATGACTGGTAGGGCATTAATTGTGGTAATAGAATATGTCATAAAATTGGCCGTACATCCCCTGGTTTTAAAGAATTATTCATCCCAAATGTACAATCATCTCTCGTTATTTTAACTCCACCTTTTTACAAGTCGAATTTGTTCCTCTCTAAAGGAAATATGGTCTCCGAGGCAGAGGAGCACCTGGTGAACCGAATCGGTCGTTGGTACAAACCCTGGTTCTTCAAGCATGTTGAAAGTAAATTCGAAGATGGTCCAAGAGTGGAATACATTCCTTTGAGAGACTATTATCACCGGCATACAAGGTCTTTGTTCTGGGAGCTACAAGACATTGTACCGTTTGGGAACAAATCAATTTTTCGATTGCTACTCGGATGGATGATGCCGCCGAAAGTTTCCCTTCTAAAGTTAACGCAAACTGCTGCGACTAAAAAACTTTACGAACATAATCACATCATTCAGGATATGCTCGTGCCCATCGAATACCTGGAAGACAGCATCTTGAAGTTTCATCGAGCTGTAGAGGCACGGAATATTTATATCAACCCTTTTCCCCGATTTCATTTACATAAAAATAATTTATCTCTTATCTAATAAATTTCTTTGCATTATCTAAGCCCCTGAACTTGATCAGAGATTAAATTTGACTTCAGGTCTACCCGCTATGGTTGTGTCCGTTCAAACTGACCCCTGAACCAGGTTTGGTAAATTCAAGAACATCGGAGGAGATGATGTACGTTGATATCGGTGTCTACGGTGTGCCAAAGGTAGAAAATTTCAAGCCGCGAGAAACGACGAGGGACATAGAAGAATTTGTCCGTAAAGTAAACGGCTATCAGATGCTGTACGCTGATACGTACATGACGAGACGAGAATTTCGCGAAACTTTCAATCACATTCTGTACGACAAAGTTAGGGATAGATTGCAATGTAAAATAGCTTTTCCCGAGGTCTATGATAAAGTTAAAAAAACAGCCAGAGAATAACCGGCGAAATTAATTCTCAGTCTCGAACTTGAGAGAGATACCTACACTAAAGTATTGATATACAGAAAATACCAAGTATGTAATTAGATTTAGCTGATTATAAATGTATACTATTTTTTTAGATGAATAAGAAGAAAAAAAAAAAAAAAACTGCTTACGATCAATATTTATTAGAATTAACATATGATGATGATGATGATGTTTTAACCCGTCAAATAATAATAATAATAATAATGATTAATAATAATATGATACAGAGAGAATTTCAAATTTTTTTCCCCCCTCTCGTAGTGAGTTATGTTTACTTTACGTCCATTGTTAGGCGATAATCTTCTTAATCTCTTCCTTCTATATCCTTTCTTCTTCTCTTATGCTATACTTACCTCGTCGAATCATTCAGAATTCGACGACAGTCTCGAAAATTCATTCTATGATGATGTACGTAAATTAAGTATTAGAATAATGATGAAGATCTGCGAATATTTGGTAAGTTTTTCGTCTTTTTTCTTCCGAATACTAATATGTGCAAAATTTGCATTTCTCCCAATTCTTTTTATATATATATATTTTTTTTCACACTGTAGTCGCTTCTTGATCAATTAATAATTTCTTCCGCACAGCTATTTCTCGCGTTAATTGCCATTGCGTTAGCATCTCCAGAGGAAGAAGCCTCCGCCTCAACAGCCCTGGAATATTTAAACCGACAACTGAGAGGAATTAAAGTCGATATTGCAAAATCTTACAGCCCGGATCCTCCGATAGGTAAATTTAGAAAAAATCTTCGACTCAAAATGACTGTAAAAAAAAAAAAAATTTAAAGATAAACAAGATTATCCTAAACACGAAGTTGCTGACATTCTATGTGACTAAATTCTATCTAATTGAACTTAATTCAAATCGCAGATCGAACTTATGACATTCGATGGAATCCATTATGGGAAAAACATGTAAATTCCAATAATGCTTTGGCCCTGAGTTTCTCTAATGAGACATTCGTTTTGGCTGACGACCGCGTCCTTCACGTCCAGCTGGATGTGTCTTCGAAAGACATGTTGCATCAAGTGGCGATAATCAACCATCAAAAAGCAGCAAAATTTCTTAGAGTGAGTTTTTATTCTCGTTCTCAAAGCACAATTAGCAGCACATCGTCTACCCTGATTTTTCATTTCATCCGCTACTTGATTTTCAACTTTTTCTTACGCCTGCAGACTATAGTGTGGAAAGAGTCGCTGTATCTTTTGATATGTCAAGAAGACGGGTCCTGCAGTCTTCACGTTGGACTGAACACAAACGAATTGCGCTATCGGCAGATTGTCAAGCATCGAGGGCTACCCATGGATGCTCAATTCTTTACTCTAGTCAATCAACTCTACCTCGTCGTTGCTGACAACAGTGGCCAATTTTCTGTTCCCTCTGTGTAAGCGATTTAAAAGTTGGTGTACGTTGTTAGCAGAAAAGACAACGAAGCTCTTCATTATTATAATTTTTAATTCTTGCAGAATTTATCGCTGGACCGGAACCTACATGGATGTAATTGCAGAGATAGCCACAACGGGAGCAGTTTCCGTTACAACATTCAATCACAAACACTCAACGATCATAATATTTGCCCAGAATGTTCAAGGCCGGCCTAGGATCGGCTCCGAAGTATTTAAATTCAAGAATGGCTTAGTTGAGAAGATACAGTTTCTGGCCACAGACGGACCCGTCTCAGTCCACCGATACGAGCACGATGAAAAAATCTTTCTCTTAGTAATCAACGGGCTTAGTGCTAGCAGAGTTTTTTGGTGGGATGGTCAGTGGCTCTGGTTTTATTGCCATAAAAAAAAAACTCGTGAATTCGACTCTGACTAATGATTAAAAATTTTTTTTTCAGGCAAAGAGTTCTTGAACTGGATGGAATTACCAGGGATACAATCACCGACAAAAGTCGATATAGTATACGTCGGCGGTGATACCTTGTTGCTGGTCTCTCAGGAGGTAATCAGTTCTGAATTATGTGAGGAGTCACGAGCTTCCCAATAATTTTTTTTATCCAAATCTCCGTCGTATTTATCCAGGATCTTATCATTCTCCTCGAAGTTAACTTTTCTCGTCTCTCTATTCCAGAATACTTTATCATTATACAGGATCATGAACCTTGCTTACACGAAGTTAAAATTATTGGACATGAAGGACAGGTCCATAATGGATTTCAATGCCCGTGTCAATGGAAACTCAATAATCCTCGTAATGGTTACAAAATCTGATAAAAATTTCTATCGAGTTGAGCCGGTGGAATTGGCGATAAAAAAATTTCCTTCAGGTGAGATAGCTCCTCCAGTTTTTAAATCTCCAAGTCCCAAAATTATCCCCTAACAACGTCAAGTCATAACGATTTATTCCTTGCAGAAAATTCAACCCAAGAAGCTGATGATACTTTGCAGTATCTCGAACTGCTTGATCAGCTGCTGCAAGATCGGATGCCAGCGATTGAAAAGGCGCACAGTTTCTGGCCATCTCTTCTCCCGTTCGCAGAGGACATCGTCGTCTCTTCTCCTCTGAAGTTTGATGACCTTGTGATAGATTCTGGCAGCATATCGGACCTTCGTGTTTCAAGTTCTGCAGATATTCTGACACCAACAGAGCTAGCCAGTGGCTTAGAGCAGATGAACCTCGCGGCAGACTCTCTGATATCCCAATCAAGCGATTTTATATTTTCAAACGACACAGCAGTGCTGATGGAAACAGTCGTTGTCAAAGGCGATGCGTTCTTTGATGAACTGCACGTGGATTCCTTGATCATTGAGGTTCTAAATGGACAAAAGGTCGATTTCGATGGTGTTTTGTCGTATACAAAAGATCAGGACTTCCCCGATCCACTTCGAGGCAATATTATCAGCATTGATAACTTGGAGATCGATTATCTCTGTGGAATTCCATTCGAAAGTGAGTTTTAAACTCCCGGTAAAATTCTTAGATGGTAAATAATGAAATAATTTTGTTCACAGACTGGCTAAGGACCAACGACACCGATCGAACCGCCCTCGATTTGTTTTCGGACACCGTCAAGATCCTTAACGATACGATTCTAGTCCAGTCTGATCTTTCGCTCGACAATCTCGGCGTTTTCAAACTAAATAATTTGGATTTGAATAGTTTTCTAGCCGATTTATTCATCGTTGGTTCACAGCAGGAAATAGCAGGTCAATTTTGCACATAGAATTTGAAGCGTCACTGTCCATTTGTGGTTTCCGAATTGTTTAAAATCAAAGCAAATTATCCTGCTTTTTAGGTACCATATTCTACAAACAAGGATTAAACGCGTATGATCTAAGGATTAACGCTACGAATGGGATTAGCGTTGATCAATTATTGACAAAAACAACCGACCAACAACTGCAGGGAGATGTTTTAATGAAAAGCTTATACGTCGACGAGATTTATGTCGAAACAATTAACAACGTTTCGGTAAACGAGGCGGCCAGAATATCCGAAGAGAACGTTATTTCAGGTATTTAGTTTTGCTAAAACGTGTCTTTTCCGGATTTAAACTGTGGTTCGTCTCTCATTTTTCAGGCCAAGTTACCTTTCGCAATCTTCGAATTACTGACGAACTCGTTGTCGATGGTGTTTCACAACTTTTTGATCTACGACCGATTCAACTGTACAGCACTGTTGAGATAAACGGAGATTTGGTCGTTAGAAGCCTCGACTTGAATCCTGGCAGTTCGCTTCATCTAAACGATCTGAAAGTCGACGTAGATTCTTTGTTCAAAAATTACTGGACTAAATCTACGAATCAAACGATACTCGATGACATTACTTTGGCCAGAGGAATAACGATAGATGATCTGCAGGCTGATTATTTGAACGGCTATGCAGAAGATGACTTTTTGTACACAACTGCTGTAGAAATAACGGAAAAATTTGGTCCTCTACATTTCAAAAGGCTCGAAATCGACGGACTGTTACTAGCCGATGGGAGAGAAGCTGCGGAGTCTATAGCCTCTGAGGATAATTTAATCGTTAATCAAAAAATTCAGATCACAAACCTTGAAGTTGGCGATCTGAGGGCTCAAACTTACAACAAAATCCCTGTCGAATATATAGCGAGAGGAAAAATCGGGGTTACAATTCCTGGGATAACAAAGTACGAGAATCTTGTTGTAGAAAATGATCTCAGAGTCGGAGAACTGCGGGTTAAATTTCTGAACGATCGAAACTTGACGAGTTTCTTTGAAGAAGCTCTGGTCATCGATGAAAATTATGTCATAGATTATATGGAGTTGGAGAATTTGGAAACTGATGAATTTCGAGTCAAAGAATTGAACGATCTGAAGATGATCGAGTTTTACAGAATGTTAAAATACAAGGATATCACAGCTATAAAGAACGTCACCGTCGACGGAGATCTTCTAGTGAATGGGAACCTGAAAGTCGATTTTGTAAACGATATAAATTCCGTAGATTTTATTGAAATCTTATCCAGATCCGATATAGACCTGAAAGGCCACGAGATCTTTGACAGATTCGTTGTCTTTGGAGATTTGAGGGCTAATCTTCTCGGCGGCATCAAAATAGAAGATCTGGCCGATAATACCCTGTCCAGAACTAAAGCCCAGCGAATTTCCGGACACTATTCTTTCTACAAATTACAGGCCGATGATTTAATCGCTGAAATAATCAACGAATTCGATGTCACTAGCTTGAAACTCGTCAGCGATCCGCTGATCATTGAAGGGGATGTTAATTTCTCAGATCTACACGTTCAAGGCGATATCATCACCGGGTACTTGAATGATCAAGATGTTACAGAGGTATTTTTCGTTTTTTAACACTACACTAAAGTTTCCTCAGAGAATAAGTGGAAATTTTATTTTGTGATCCTATCTTATTGAGTAATAAAATCGCGATCATTCTTTGCAATTATATCTCTCGAATATAACGATTTTCAGATCTATGAATCAGCTCTGCACGTACCTTACTCTCGCATCGAAAATCTAACAATAAACGGCAGTATTTTTTGGGAGGATTCAGCAATGGAACTGAAATCCCTCTCATATTTATACAACAAAGCAGTTACTAAAAATACAAACCAAACCATCTCGGGGGAAGTTGTTTTCACTGACTACGTTTGCACCTATCGATTGACTTGTGAAAAAGATATCGGCGACGTAGACGTTACTTCGATCGTTTTAGACGCCGTTTATCCCATCGGACAGGCGATCGTCATAAAAGGACAGAAACTTTTGAAAAAGGGTTTAACTGCGAAGAAATTAACTGTCTCCGGCGATATCGGTATCCAAAATATAAACGGATGGAACATCTTGAATCTCAATTCTACTATTGTTAGAAAATTTGAAACGCAAACTATTTCTGGGGCTACGAACTTCCTCAAAGATGTTACGATCGAGAGATTGCAAGTAGCAGGCACAGTTCATGGTCTACCGACCCAAGGGATTGTAACATTCAACGACACCCTACCGAGTAACGTTAAATTCACGAATATCGAAGTTCAGAATGGGCTACGTGTTAAAAAATTGGACGGGATCGACTTTGAGGAGTTCATGAAGAACCGAGTAACGTTAAACGGAAATCATGAGGTTTATAACGATATTCTGTTCCTGGATCCGGTCATTGTTACTCGTAAGTAATTAAACTCACTACAAAACCAGTCTAAACTTGCAGATTTGCGTTAATTTTATAACTTTTGGTATATCTCTATTCAGAAAACGCAGTTTTGTCTTCCGTAAACGGGATCAATGTGTCCGATGTTGCGCTTAGCGGTACCGAAGACGCTCAGGTAATATCAGGCGAAAAGATATTCCTGAGAGACTTTAGCATCCATGGTAATGTGACAGTTGACCTGATAAATGATATGCGCATAACAGAAGAATACAGAAACGGCGTTTTAAACAACGAGGATATTTACATCGATGGAAATATTGTGAGTATAAATATCTCGCTTCACAATCTCGAAATAATTTATACTCATACATTAACATCGGCAAATTTTTCTGCCTTCAGATATTTGAAGCCGATTTTGAGACGTTCTCGAACGTTTCTGTACACGGATATGTAAACGGCGTAAACTTGAAACAATTTTCTGAAAATATCTCCAACGAAGCTCAAACGATCGTCAGAGACTTGGAGAAGAATCAGTCCTATGTGGACAGAATGATAGACAGATCTATAAACCACTCTCGATTTCTGCCAGATATATTCTTCTACTTCGACGTACAGCCGGAGCTCGTTATCAATGCTCCAAATATCCGCAAAGTTCAATCTCTGACAGTAGAATCAATGACTAAATTGAATCTCTATGGTACGGAGGAAGGCTGGCACTGTGGTCTGCCAGACTTTTGTCCCTGTCCAACCCAGTATATGGCAGAGCTTCTCGACTACGAATGTAAAATATGGAAGATGAACGGATCTCGAACAATCTACAACGTGCATGATTCGGAGGGACGGTTTGGGGTCAATATCGTCAGCAATACCACGTCCAGTGACCCTTTTTGCACCCAGGATAATCCTGGCACAGAATTCACTACCATATCTTGGATGACTCCTAGGCAATTATCGACGGGTCATATTATAGGAGAGATAAGGAACGACTCTTTGAAAATTAGCGGATATCTTAGCGATGCTAAAACTTTTACGATTGGGGGTGAGCTCTCGCAATCAAACGTGTGCATAAAATCATGCAAGCAAGACGGGATTTTTACCCAGGAAATTTTTCTGTTTACTGCAGTTTAATCGTCCGTTCTTTAATATTGATTTATAACTTTTACAGAAAAACTCTACGTAGTTCTGGCCATTTACTACATCCCCGAGTTAAAATCGCACGATGTTAATTCGTTAGTTTATGAGATAGACTTGAATAGCAATGAGATTAAATTGGTTCAGGAAATTCCTACAAGTAGTGCTGTTGCTTTGGACGTATTTGCAACTGAATTGCATGGACTGCATCTGCTTATCGCGTGTGGACACGATCCGGCCGAGTCTCAGCTCCACCGTTTTAATATCCGCGATTCTAAGGCAGGAAGCAATTTTTTTTTTTTTTTTTAATATTCAAGGAGTGGTTGATACATATTCAACGACATTAAATTATTGAATATATCGTTACAGTTCGAACTTTTGCGGACTTTTCGAACCGGAGGAAGCCGCAATGTTAAAAGTATGATTCAGGGAGAAGAATCTTTCGTTTTACTAGACGATCCGCTGGCTAATTCAGTCCACATTTTTAATTACAAAATTGAATTTGATAACTATCAATTTTATCAAAGTCTTTATCACGGATCGACGGTTAAAAATATCGAAGTATTTTATTCAGGAGGTAAAATTCGAACTCTGTTAATAATTTTTTTATTTCACGATTCTGATTGTCTGTCATAATTTTTTTTTTTTATATCTTTTCATTAATCATTCGATTTTTTTTTTCTTTTTTACACTTTTTACAGAATTCGGAGCCAGTGATGCATACGTGATCGTTACTACCGACGAAGGACGATTCTTCTTATACGAATACATGTTCTTTGGGGTAAAAATGGAAAATATATACCTATATCGAATCATTCTCTCTCTTATATTCCGTTATACGTTTACTGTACGATTTTTTTTCTAGGGATTCCAATTGCGCGTGCAACAATGGCTCGACGGTGTTCAAACCATGGCATCGTTCCAATTTTCTCGGCGTCGTTATATTTTCGCTGGTACCGTTAAAAACAGTACGGTTTATAGAATCGTCGAACAAGGGCCTAACTATTATTAAAAATAATCACAATTCGTCTTATAATGCATGTCTAATTTATAATATTCGAAGCAAAAACACAAAAGAAAAAAAAATAATGGAAGAAAAATTCAAAAAAAAAAAACAAAAAAAATTGGAAGAAAACTATGAAAAAATCTTGTTACTAATATTTATGTATATTTATTGTTATTTAACTAACTATTCTATTTATTCTATTGTATATAATATTATATATATTTCTCGTCAATTATTGTACTTATATTGTTATACAAATTTATTATTCGAAATATATTTTCCATTGTTACCTAAAACGATCATTAAAAACCGCGTATACTTTGGTTGCATGTATGTATACAGTTTGAAAGACAGCTGTAATCGATATTCGCGTATGTTTATTCTTATTCTCCATATTCTCATTTCCAACTCTTACATTTTTCATACTCATGTATATCTCGTTTTATTTTATCTTATCAATGATACACATGAACTCGTATTCATTTATTTCAAAACATCGCGGCATTATCTGCTATCGGTTCACGTGACGTCACCGTATTCTTAAGGTACGATCTGATTTTCATGAAAGCTACTTACGTTACTTCCATTGGTCGATTTCCCTAAAAGTGATGCACTCGATACATGACGGCACAAAACGATGTCAGCGACTGGTTCCAACGTGTTCCAATAGTAATAACACAGCTTCGCGTCAATCTGTGTGCGACCATTGTCAAATACCACAAACTTCCGCTGACGTATTTTCAAAAGTATACGAATAGATCAACGGTGCTACATCGCTTGTAGCTAGTCGCGGCTATGAGGATGCGACTGACCCGGTGATTCCCCTTTAAAAACCGAGATGGCGCAGTTAAAAATCGCTGTGATCTGTGATCGTGGGTTAAAAGGCCGCCGGTACGGTTCAATCTTTTTGGTTATAAAAAAAACGCTGGCTAGTAGTAGGTACGGGTAGCCTACCAAATATCAAATAGACACGTAGATTTTTATAGTTAATTTGATCGTCTGCTACAACCGCTGCTGCTGTTGCTGTTGCCGCTGCTGCCACTTTCTGGAAAATAAAAGAAAATAAGACAACAAAATCTTTAAGCAAGGTTTGTTTATCGAACGTTCATTGAAATGAAAATTTTATTCATTTGATAGTTTGCTACTCCAATATATGATCATACCGAAACTGCCATTGTCCGTAAACTTGGATATTAAATTAAAAAAACATCGTAAACTGTCATCAAGTCCCACGTAAATGACTCCGAAATACAATTTCCGTTAATTTCATGACCCAACGATGAATTAGCAGAAAACTTCGTTCGATTTTCATCTCGAAATTTTTAAATGATCAAAAAATTTTTGTTTTTTTTTTCAATTCTTTTTATTCTCTAATTTTTTTCTTCACATTCTCGTTTGGTTACACAAAAATCGAGTAACTTTAAGTTCTCTTC
Source organism: Macrophya alboannulata (assembly GCA_949628255.1). Lineage (NCBI taxonomy): Eukaryota > Metazoa > Arthropoda > Insecta > Hymenoptera > Tenthredinidae > Macrophya > Macrophya alboannulata. Next base: position 3,600,306 of record OX451211.1, on the reverse strand, counting down.
TTTCATCTTCTTTTTTTTGTTCCACATCAAATCATTTGAAAAGCAATTTAACTCTTTTCAGGAATCGAACGGCTCTAATTTAAAATGGCTGTAAAAGGGCTGATTGCTTCTGTCGTGCAATTACTTACCCAGCAATTGGAGGACGGAGATTTATCCGCGGACTCAAGAGAGAGCCTTGAAGTTGCAATCCAATGTTTAGAGAGTGCCTATAATGTACAAGCCTCCGACGCTCAACCCAACATCAATTTATTAGAACTTTATAAAAGTGCTGTGGATAATGAGAAGCCTGATTTTGGACCACCAGCTACACCTCAAGCTAAAGTAGAAGCTGAGAGACTTAAAAACGAAGGCAATGCTCTTATGAAAGCTGAAAAACATCACGAGGCACTCGCCAATTATTCTAAGTATGTTTTATAAGCCTGACACTATCTGGCTTTTACACTTTTTTCGTTCAAACTGTAGCGAAAAAAGTATTCAGAGTCATTATCAGGCCTTGAAATATTGAAAAAGCTTTGAATTTTTTAAGTTTTCATTTTGTGATCGTTCGGAGAGAAAAAATCTGCCCGTAGGATGAACAGACAACTTCTTGATCCCCCAAATATTAATTAATTATTCAATTTTTTTATAGAAGACTACTTCAACCCATGTCTTTTCTATATTGAAAACAGTTTCAGATCACGTCAAAGTGGGCTTTTACCATGAATAAAAGAAATGAATTTCCCTTTCTCTTTCCAGAGCCATTGAACTGGACGGTCGCAACGCAGTATATTACTGCAACCGGGCAGCTGTTCATAGTAAAATAGGTAACCATGCGCAAGCGATCAAGGATTGTCATACAGCGCTAGCGATTGATCCTTCGTATAGCAAAGCATACGGTAGATTAGGATTGGCTTATTCAAGTCTAGAAAAACACAAAGAGGCAAAGCAGAGTTACCAAAAAGCTTTAGAAATGGAGCCAGGAAATGAGAGTTATAAAATGAATCTACAGTTATCTGAAGAAAAACTTGCACAGCAAGGAGTGAGCTACATGGTTCTTGGCAATAATTCTGCTGGCGGTGGAGGAGCCGCTCCTAATATGGATCTAAGCTCGTTGCTCAGTAATCCGGCACTAAGAGATATGGCTCGCTTAATGTTGTCAGATCCAGGAATGCAGAATATGATGAGCGATTTGATGAGCGGTAACGTCGAGCAAGGAGGCCGCATGGAAGCTCTAATTGAAGCGTAAGGAATAAAAAGCCAAGATTTATTTAAAATTCGATTGATGGATGATAAATAATTGTTTATTGTCTAGGGGTCAGCAATTGGCGCAACAAATGCAGAGCGCCAATCCTGAGCTGATAGATTCGTTAAGACGTCAGATGGGGGGAAACCCAAACGACCCAGAACCACCTCAGGAAAATTGAAAGAAATAATCGAATAAGACTGTCCCCTATAAAAGAAGCCTTATTTCGGTTGTTGGCCTTTTATTGTCAATAACGAAATAACGATATCTGTAGGTAGAATGCCTCGATTTGTATTGTTTGAAACATTATTACTTTTTTAATTTCAATTTTTTATGATTTATGTTGAAAAATTTCTAAGCGTGTTTTACTTGAATCTTCGAGTACTTCTACAATCTTTGTTATACAGTAAATAAATATAAATCGTGGAATTTTACGGGAATCTTAAAGGCATATTGTTTCCAAATTTCAATGCAATGCAATGAAAACTAAGCCATCAAAATCGGTTTAAATGTCATCAAACTCACAACAACTATTGAAGAAAATATAATATCCCTCGTATTCATAATATGGTTTGCGAATAAATAAGGAATGGCTAATAAATCTAAAGCTGTTGATAAAAACAGTTCAAAATATAACCGTTAAAGTTTAAAACTAGTATCATTATTTCGTGCAAATTTGAAAACCGTTCAGAATAGCCAGAAAACAAATCCAAAAGCTTCCATTTTAATTGTAAATAAATTCAATTAAGATCGTATGTACAAAACTCAATTACATATCCAAAGCTCTATTAAAAAAAAAAAAAGAGAAACGTTTTCAAACGTTTTTAACATTATGTATTATCATTTGGATACTTGAATTTCTTTGTACAAAGTACAATTTTCAAGTTTTTGGATTAGTCTTTCTTCAACTTTTCTTTTTTTTTTTTTTTGTATTTTTTTGTACTTTTTTTTTGTTATTCTTTTTTTGTCAGTATAGTTAGAGCTTTCAAATTTGCAAGAAAAATAATTCAGAGTGATGGAATGAGAACTAAATCGCTTTACACCTGTACTTTTATATAGCAGAAATATTACAGACTTCAGAGTCTAATATTATTACTATTTTTTTTCTCTCGCTCTCTCTTTTTCTTTCCTTTCTTTCTCTCTCTCTCCCTCTTTCAAAGCTCTTCTGTTACGAAAAAAAAAAAAATCTATCTTTCTTTTCCTTTATTTGTCAAGTTTTCATTTTTTATTTTTGTACAAAAATAATGTGTACAGATCGATTGATGAACATGAAATTATGAATACATGTGAATACTAAAAAAAAAATTTTACCCCCGTTTCATCGAGGTATTTTTTGTTTTAGCATGATTATTGATCATCAGTTATGCGGTATATCATAATTGATTAAAAAATATTTAACAAACGAATAAAATATCTAGGTAAAAAAAAGCGCTTCGATGTATAATCGATTGTATGAAAAAAATATTCAAGTATATGAAATTTTGCCTAATTATACAAAAAAAATAAATAAATAAATAAATAAAACATTTAGTGCGTGTTGCAAAAAATAAAAAACCATTGATTCTTTAAAAAAAAAAAAAAAATAATAGTAGTAGAAGGCTAACATAAAGTTTCTCACCTGAATTATTATCTATACGCATATACACATACAGCTATTGTTACGCTGCGGATTAGTTGAAATAAATACATTACATACATACATATATACAGATGTATTAAGAAAGTGGTGGAAATATGTTGAAAAAACAAAAAAAAAAAATTAAGAAAAAAATAAAAATAACGAAATGACGATCCTATATCCTAATTCATAACGTATCGAATAAAGTATGTATACTGTATAGACCATGATAATTATAACAGATAAATTAATATTTAAAATTATTAGATCTGATCGAACAATAATCGTCATCCGGCAACTCTGAGAATAGATGTGTGAATAAATAAGTCTTCAATTTCGAACTTTGAACTTTGAACTTCGGGGAATAGAAAAATTAATGGAATAAAAAAAGATGAAAGGATTATTGTAGGAGAGGGGAAGGGAAAAAGAATGAGAATATATCGGATATAGTTAGAAGATTCCACACCATGACCTATCCTGATTCTCAGTTTATTTACAATAATCATAAATCAAGCAAAGTTCGTTGATTCCGGTATGTGTCATGGGATGACGTCACGCGATTACCGTCTACGCGTTGGTGTATGTGACGCAGCGGCCGGTCCGCGACATGTGTACGTATACACAAAATACACACATCGCTAAAACCCCATCCTTCGCGGTCGCTCGTGCCACCGACTGAGGTCATCCGCCAATATAAATATACATATACACACGTATGTGTGTATGTAACGAATACGAATGTTCAAAGATCGTCAGAATTTTACATTAAAGAAATAAAAGTATTATGATAGCATGCCCCGTATCGTTAATCTGTACCTAACAAAATTAAACAATAAACTAATTTCTCATCATTGATAATACCATAGATAACGTTTTTAATGATATTCTTCAATTTCAATTTTCAAATATCAAGCGCCGCGCCTTTTACTCTTTCCTTTTCTTTCCTCCTTTTTTCTCGCTCTTTTCATGCCTGCCGCTAGCTCGACAGTGGCGCACTCGTGCGGTGTCTACCCCGACCTCGAGTAATTACGCGTAGTGATTGGTCCATGCCTCTGACGTCATAGAAATCTTGCTATTTTATTGGCGGATAGATAGCGGCGGTTCTCCTACCTCTATACCCGGCACCCCGAACCTCACCTCGGTTAGATTATTGAGGTGTGGCCATCGAGGGGGCGGCAGCCATTTTCTTGACTATCTGTCGCATAAGATTTCAGGTAAATACGTAATTTTATTTAAAATAACCGGAATTCGGAAGGGTTGTGCAGCGAGCTTGTGCCGCGCAACGTTTCGCTTCGTGTATATTATGTTATTTAGTTTATTCTGGTGACAGTTTATCCCTATAACCCGATAATAAGCCTCGCTCGCGACTCACAACGCGTTTGTTTTTCTTTTCATATATACATATACGTGACACATTCATACATACATACATTCATCCATAGAGACACATACATTCGTGAGAGCATAGGCATACTATAAAGTAGTAAGAAAAGTAAGAAACAGAGCGAGAGGTAATAGAGAGGAGGGAGAAGACGTCGTAGCACGATATTCAAGGAGTGGAGAAGTGGCTAGTAGCGATTCACCTGTGATAGTGAAAACAAGTAATCGAAACAAAGAAATATCGAGAATATAGATAGAGAGAGATAGACAGAGAGAGAGAGAGAGAAAAATAAGAAGTAGACGGGGGGAAAAAATAAAGCCATAAAACAATCCAAAAATATAAACTAAAAATTAAAAGAAGAAGCGAGAACTTTGAGTATCACAGATATATAATAATAATAATAATAATAATAACAACAATATCGCGCGGACGCAAAGTGCCTGTGTGTGCTTCTATTTCATATATCTCTGTCTTTCTCTGTACACTCTATCTCATATCTCGAAGTTCGAAGGCCGAGGCTGAGGGTAGTTTCCTCTCTTTCTCTTCGCATATACCGTGGCACACGGTGTCTGTGCTGTCCTGCTACTGACTAATTGTGAGTACGCGTCCTTCTCTCTCACAGTATTTCGACGTGTGTTTTTTTTTGTGTATGTGTGTGTTCCTAGCGTGAGACTGTGGCTCTAGAGGTGTCTAGAAAGAAGAAGAGCGAAAAAAACTAAAACGTATTTTAGAGTATAGATTGTTCGTGCGTAAGTGAGTTTTGATTTTTTTTTTTTCGTTAAATTACATGAGAACAAATACATATATTTTTGATTCCTTTTTTTTTTTTTTTTTTTTTCGACGTTCTCCTCATCGTCGTCGTCGGCAGCGTCAGCCGCCGCTGCCGTCACCGCCGCCGCCACCGCCTTCAAGCGGTCGTTTTATATATGCAATATTATAACTGATATGTATCGGGGATTTCCGAGTCATCTTAACGTTTCCATAACGTACACACTTGAAGTATTTCTTTAACGCCTGTAACCACCCCCGATTGTAAATACATACATACATACATAATTTACGGTTGATGATAGATATCGTTCGTTAATATTTGATCGTAAGTAATCAACATCTTTCGACGCGCGAGTAACACAGTGGGAGTTGCAATTTTGTTCTACCTTTTTTTTTTTTTTTTTTTTATTTATTTATTTTTTTCTATTTTTGTCAAACTAATTTTCGACTTTTCTTATCTTCGTAATTACTCATTTTCGGTGATAATAGTTTATACGGGTATTTTTCTCCTACTTTAATACATAACTCTGAATAAAACAGAGGATGATTCTTACGAGCCAAAGTCCATGCTTTTTAATCGACTATTGTATATCTATAATCTCTCCTTTTACTTGTCAATAATAAGAAGAAGAAAAAAAAAAAGATTTTATGTGGCTTGTGTCGATAGAGAATATATTTTTTACCTGTCGTTGACTCACTCGACGACCCCACCCTTGGCTTTCTCATCAAAACCATCATTTCATATTCCGAACTCCAATCATGTATATGATATTTACTGATCACCACGCCATTTCTGCATTTAAACATATTTTCTATCATTTCTTTTCTCTCTTTTTTTTTTTTGTTCATATTTCAACATAACTCCGCGTGTCGTGATGCCGTTAAACGTGTGGTATAACTTTTGGTGGTTCGTCAAGTTCTTGTTAAATTTTGAACTTGTTTTTCTTTTGTTTTGTACTTGGGTACTGAGAGGAAAGAAAATACATAGTCAGAGTATTATACCTTGCGAATCAGAATCCTCTGCGTCTAAAAACAAAAAAAAATCATGTACTTTCATTCCTTTTTTGTTTTGTTTTTTTTTATTAATTTTTTTTTTTTACTTCAACATTATTTTTTTGCTTAATGTGACGTTTATGCGACAACAAAACTCAGGATTTACCTGTCGTTGACTCACTCGACCCCACCCTTGTTTTTTCTACAAAATTAGATACTTTCTAGTCTGTTCAAACTGCAATAATATATCATTCGTTCTTGCTAATTATAAATTATATTAACTATTTTGTCTCGGTGTGCGCGATCGATAACATATTTTTCAAACATTTATTCTGTCCCTCCAAGTTGCCTAAAACATATGGTATAATTCATATTTGGCTTCTTTTATCTTTCAATCCCATGAATTATAAATTGTGGATAACTTTTCTGCTCGTCAATTGATCATTTCGTATGCTACTCGTGTAAATATTATTGTATTTAATTATGATTATTAACTTCGTACGATAGCAGAGAACAATATTATTCAACTTCTCCGAACCTTTAGATTGAGGAAGAATAATTGCGCAGGGAATACACAAGTATTTGCGTGACTGATGAAATTGTATTAATAAAAATATAAGATAGAATTTATTGTTACAAATACGAAGCGTATTTGTTAGTTATTGTTAATATTTTAGAAAGTAGGCGTTGCGATAAACAGCATTGATATATGTACCATAAATGTGTATACATATGTATATATAAAAAGATGTGGTATAAAAAAAAGAAACTAATATAATATGTACTTACTGTAAATTGTTATTCGTTAATTTACAAAAAAACAACCAAGCAAAAAACAAAAAAAGATTTCATCTTTTTGTCGCTATACGAAATCAGCTTGTACAGTACGATACGAATGATATTGCTTATATATATTGATATATTTTGTTTTGTCTTGTGCTGTTCCGCATGTAAGTTTGTGCAAGTTTCTTTTGACATTATTATAAATTTGGTGTAAGTAATTAGATACTTTGTCGTTAAAATAATTGTCCCGTTATCAATAATGTGAAGAAGAAAAAAAAAAAGTACCTTGCACAAAAGTCGTAGCAGTCGGCGATCCGCATATTTTAAGTTAACGTAATCCATAACACACCGATACAATTAACAGTTTTCAATTAAACCCCACGATTTATTTATTTTATAATGAAGAATTTTCTTCAATTAAGATCCCTAGTTTTATCTTTCGTTTGTTCTTTTTTTTTTTTTTTTACTTAATTTATTAAATTTTTATAGCCAGAAAAGAGTTGTAAGCTGTTCGTTTGATATTTATCTATAAAAAAATATCTCCAGTTCATACCTTCAGCCCCTACGCCCTGCCCACCAGAAATATTTCCCATTCATTCTTACTGAATCACAGGTGTACACGTAGTCTAATATACATAATATCATTGAATTAGCATACTGACAAGAATATGGAGGAAAAAAAGAAATAAAAAAAAAAAAAGAACAATGTAAACAGATTTGAAGATCAATTTCTAATTTGTGGTATTTGCGCTGGTCTCCTAGCTCGCTATCCGTTCTAACATATAAAATGTCCACTTAAAACAGAGACGCTGAAAGAAAGACTTTAAACATGGGATGCATTGTGGGCCGGAGACTCGGCCCTGACGATACTGGGTACCCTGGATCAGGTACGGCCCAGTACACATTTCCTTTAAAGCTTTAGCCCTCGTAGGTCGAAGATGTTCAGAAATGTTTAACATGGTACAAAAAAAAAAAAAAAATCTGAAGTTCCAAGCTTTATCATCAATATACTTGGAAGTAGTTAGATATACCGGTGATAATTCTACTATACATATAAATCAATTTGTTATTATAATCAATTTTACTATTTCCTGTAATTTAAATTGTAGTTATTCAACTGAAAAACCATTGCTACCGATATACATAGATAGTAATTTAAAACTGGTAGATTCTGAGTTTAATTTATTTTGCTTTGGTTATTACATACACATCATACTATCAACGGTGTGCATAAGGATGTGCCAACATTAGTTATTATTTTTCAAATTCCTTTCTGGCCATTCGATGAAACTATTCCTTTTAATATAAAAACGAACATCCTCGATGGGAAAGCAAAGCAACGGAACAGGGGTGTGGATTTAATTTTCAAAATTTGTCTTTTTTTGTCTTTGGCATACCCCAGTGCACATCATATACCTTAAAAGTTCAAAGCTCTAGTACTTTCAGGGAATGTGGGTTAAACTAATACAATAGAAATACTGGTAATTTTTTACCGTTTATTTTTTACTTGTTATATATTTGCTTTTATTCTCGTAAAACGCACATGTTTCATCGAACAAATCCACCGAAAATTATTCATGTTTGTTCAAAGTCTCAATACGGGTGCAGTAAATGTTCGCACTTTTTCTGTAATAAATTTAATCTAATAATTCAAAATCGGTATAAGTATTTCTAATAGATTTTCCTATGAATCTGTGAGAGGGATTCCCATTGTTTTGCAGTCGATTTCACTTTGTCTACATCGATGAAAACATAGACTGCTCTCACAAGTCTACTACTATGTGATATGGGATTTAGAAAAAATATAAGCATGAAACAGTATTGGGTTTGTGTTAGTTGAAGCACATTTCTAGCTAGAAATTCTAGAATTTTTAACATCGAGGATGTTACCACCCTTAAAAATACCAAGGGTTTTTTTGATCAAAGGTTGTTTGCTATTTCTATTTCCTTTGATTCCAGTCAGAGCTAGAACAGAGTTTGAATGCATAAAATTGGGCCGTTTTTCTGGAAATTCTTAACTTGAGAGATATTTGTATTATTACTTTGATATTCCATACAAAATATTGATGAATCAGTAACAATGGTAAAAAAAAAAAAAAAAACAATGGAACGAGAAAAATCTGGTTAAATATCTCGACCTTAATCTCTTTGAACTTTATTGTCTTCCTTTCAATTTTGTCCAAGTTATGGAAAGAAAATTCTCTGACAGCGAAAGAAGTGTACAAATTTTATCATTGAAACTCTGACGCGAAGCTCTGGTAATTTTATAGACACAGAAAGTCTCTTAACTCAACAATTGAGTCCTGTATTCATTTTTGATACTTTAATGGTTGGCCATCGTTCTACGAGGGTTACGCGATATCCTAGACCATCTCGAGCTCCTCGTACAAACGATCATCCTTTATTATTTATCCGCTTTACACAAGTTTAATGTCGCTTCATAGAATCACCGCTTAATGTGTAATTTTATTTATTTATTTTTTTTTTTTTTAATAATCATTTACTTTGTTTTATGTAAGACAAACATTAACCAATGATATAACATGTATTACATATCTATACAGATTAAGTTTTTTTGTTTATTTCTATGTTTATTTTTTTGTTTTCATAAACCTTTACTCTACAGCATGTCTGTTTCTGCAAACGAATTATTCCAGACTTTATTTCCTCTGTAAATATTATCAATCTCCGATAGCCAATCCTTATCACAGAACGAGTGTTTCCCCATCATCACATTTACACTTTCACACATATGTCATGGTATGTGTACAGACTTTATTTCATTTATTTATTTTTATTTTTTTTTATCTTGCTGGAACTCCTTCGCTGGCACAAAGTAGATTTTTCCAATAAAATTCCTTAGTCATTTTAGATGATTATTTCTTTTCTTTTGAGATAAAAAATAATAGTTATAAAGTTTTTAGTTCAATGTGTAGACATTCAACGAATGTACAGTCTCATTAGTACGTCGAAGTTAAGAGAGATTAGCAGCCATCGCTTATAAGTATCGTGTAGAAGGCACGTACTCACCTGATTACTGTTATATATATATATACATATATGTTTTTTATGTTATTAATTCTTTTTTATAGAGATAAATTCCGCAACTGATATTTATCTCTAATTCCAAGAATCGGAGTCACAGTTTATTTGAGAGAATGACACAATGGTTCTCACGAAGAAATTAAGACCTTTTTCCATTCAACAATATTAACTATGTGACTATTAACTCTTGATAGCCTATAACACAAACCTTTTTTTTTTTTTTTTTTTTTTTTTTGTTTAATCTGTATAAAATATTAATCATAATTATTATTTTATTATCTATTTAACCACAGAAAATTAAACTTTGATACTTGATCCAAGATTTTCTTTATTCTCTTAATTTCATTTACTAACTTTTTTTTTTTTTTTTTTTTTTTCATTTTTGGTTATAAGTGTTACAGAATAATGCGAGAGTGAACCCTTTTGAACGTGTATGTGTATGAATGTATTATAAATTGTATATATTATCTCTGTACGTGTAAAATATTTATATTAATTTGATATGCTTTTAGCACCGTTAATTAAGGCAATAGTTTGTTAATAACACTTTACGACACGCTTTGATTTAGGCCAATATTGAAAGATTTACACAAATATTAAAATCTCGACGCAGTGCACAACCTTATCCCTAATTCAAACGAGCTTAAGGCTTAATTTAATTTAATTTAATTAATTCGTAAATATTTAATTTTCTATAATATATTTTTTATCTAGACACCCAATAGTTCATTTAATTTTCTATAGAAACAAACTAGTTATTTACACAGAGCACCGAAGTGTGAAATATACCCATACGTATAGAAATGCCTAATATCCGAGATGCATAAGAAAACAAAAAAACAGTAAAATAAAATTTTTTAGAACCAATTTTTTTTTTTTGTGTACTCTTTTTACATATATTGAAGTAAATATATATATTTTGCAATAAAATTTATTGTTTCTATTGTCACAGGATTCATGGCGGCGATTAGGAAGAAATTGGTGATCGTGGGAGACGGTGCCTGCGGTAAAACATGCCTTCTGATCGTTTTTAGCAAAGATCAATTTCCCGAGGTCTACGTACCCACTGTATTCGAAAATTATGTCGCTGACATCGAAGTAGATGGCAAACAGGTAATCGAAAGTCAGATAAATCCTGAATTTGCTTCTACATTATAAACAATCGATTTTTGTTTTTTTTTATTTAGGTTTAAAGTATATATGAAAATTGTTTGTTTATTGAATATTTCATTGGATCAAATTATCATGAAATAAAAATCCCGTTTCTTCTTTTTTTATTACACAGGTAGAGTTAGCTCTATGGGATACGGCCGGTCAGGAGGACTACGACAGGCTGCGTCCATTGTCTTATCCTGACACAGACGTTATTCTGATGTGTTTCTCAATCGACAGTCCCGATTCATTGGAGAATATTCCTGAAAAATGGACACCAGAAGTCAAACACTTTTGCCCAAACGTCCCAATAATATTGGTCGGTAATAAAAAGGACCTCCGCAATGATCCCGGCACAATTAAAGAACTTGGCAAAATGAAGCAGGAGCCTGTTAAGCCTGAAGAAGGTCGTGCTATGGCCGAAAAAATAAGCGCATTTGCTTACCTTGAATGCTCTGCCAAAAGTAAGGAAGGTGTGAGAGAAGTTTTTGAAACGGCGACCAGAGCTGCGTTGCAGGTAAGATAATAATAATAATCAAAAAAAAAAAAAAATTTATAAATAAATGAAAAAAAAGAACGCTTTACCGATTAAATCCATGGAAAGACTTTTTCTACCATCCTTTTTATTTTTCGAATACAAAAATTGTATGAATTTGGTTTGTTTTTTTTTATTTCTTATATCTATTCTAACGTGTTACATTTATTTAGGTAAAGAAGAAGAAGAAGGGCAGATGTAGGCTTCTTTAAGAAGTGTATATTATACACCCTGGGCTGGGCCGAATTGGATAAAGAAAGTATGGCGTTTGGTTGAGAAAAATCTTCGCCGATGCTCATCTTACATAATTGGCCCCTCGTAAAAGAACGAAATAAAAAATAAAATAAAAAATGAGAAAAAAAAACCAACAAAAAAACAAAAAATGAAAAAAAATGAAAAAAAAAAAAAAAAAAACAAACACCCATAATATAATAATATCTTACCTTTAATTAATTATTTTACATAACAAACATAGGACAACGTCTTTAAACGCGCGACCTCTGGCCGTTCTACGAATACAAGAAAATATCCGCAAACAAACAAATAAACAAACAAAAAAAAACAGATAAGCGAGCAGAATTTATTATTAACTGATCAGAGCAGAATCCAGGGGCAGGGGAAAGGGTTGGGTGGTACAAAGAAAGGGAGGAGGACTAGGATTAGGAGGAAAAAAAAAAAAAACAGGAAGACAAACACAAAAAAACTGAAATAAAATAAAAAAAACACAAAGAACAACTACAACAGTAAACACACATAAAACACATTGTAACAACTGTCCGAAAAAAAAAAACAAAAACAAAAAATGTATTCAAAGTTTAAACGAATTGTGTCCTTTTCACGGTTCGAGCGATTAAAACGATCATAAAGTGAAATTTTTTTTTAATTACTATAAATAATTATTATCTTTATCACATACTCTAAATAATAATTCTTATCGCTATTATTTTAAAATCTAATTATAATTATCATTATTATTATTATTATTATTATTATAATTATCATTATCATTACAACAAGACACACGCCCGTTGTTCTCTTTACATTATTGTCTATTCTTTTTAATTCTACATATTATTGTAGTCATTATTATTATTAATATTATTATTATTATTGTATTATTTTGGAGAACTAACGAATGATGTGCGAGGTGGTTAAAAATTGTTACGAAATTATTATGGAAATATCTATATTATATAAACTCTATAAAGATATACGTTTTTTTTTTTTGTTTTTTTTTTTTTTTTATCTATAGGGCAAGGAAAAAAAACTTGGAATACCGAGATGGACTTTTTTTAATTTTTTTTTTTTTTTTTTTTTTTACTTGTTCCATCATTCGTTTTTTATTCGAGACACTATGCAGAATATAATTCGATAGACATATATTTGAAGAAAAAAAAAACCTAGTGAAGTGTAAACTAAGATTTATCAGAGAGTTGAAAAAAAAAAAAACCTTTCAAACGTTCAAATCGTTGCGTTTTATCGTCGTGTATTTTTTATTTATTTTTATTTGTTTTTTTTTAATTTGAATGCATGCAAGTTGCCATTTCGCACGAATTGAACTAAGAATTTCTTCCATATAATATAATACATACTTTATATGTATGTACGTGCATACACAGATATACATACATACAGAGAACACGCATTAGTTTTTTGTTTTTTTTTGTTTTGTTCATCTTCAATCTAACGGTATGTTCGATTACCTAATCACATATTACTATAATGAAATCTTCGTTGTACACGTATAATAATGTAATCGTTACATTTATCTATTGCGACTTTAAACTTTTTCTTGTTTTTTTCTACGGTTTTTCGATTTCGTAGTTCTTCAGCGTAAAGAAATCGCAAGAAAAAGAAAAAAAAAAACAATTCAATAATAAAGAAAAATGAAAAAAACAATCTAAAAGTTGACACATCCGTTTACGATTGAATAAAACGTTTCTTTGCTGACGATACGTTGAACGTCAAATCAAAGTACCATCTGTGAGCTTTCAGTGTACCTTTTTTTTTTTTTCTTGTATTTTAATGCCATTTCTTGTATTCTTCGAAATCATACTTACATTTTCTAACAAAAGAAAAAAAAAAAAAAACGAAAACTAAACTTTGAAACAATCGTTCAACTTTTCTCATATGGATAACATGATAAACTTTTTATACGGCCGTCAGCGTGAATGCGTTAATTGTCAATCGAATCGTGCGATCTAATCTGTAAGCCCTTTATTATTATTATTATTATTATTATTATTATTATTATTATTATTATTATCATTATTAATTTTTTTTCTCCTAATTTTTGTTTCTTTACAGTCACAGATATGCTCACACCTTGCTGTAACAATCATAAATCAACAAATGGGTCGATACATATTATCTATACTCGGTATTTGTACCGTTGCTTTTTCATTTCTTTTTTTTTTTTTTCTTTTTCATTTATATAAAAAGTTTTTTATTTTTTTATTTATATAAGTATACATATATACACAGAGGAATATCTTCAATGTGTATATGTATAGGTATGAATACCACGGTTCGATCAGATTTTATATCGTGAAAAGATAAAGCTAAACTATTATTATTATTATTATCCAGCAAATTATTAGCTATCCGCCCCCCCCCCCCCCCCCCACCCCCATTCTTTTCTTGAACCTTTAACGGATTAGGTCTATCTGCTGGATTTATCTAACTACATTGCAGTGTGCCTAGCCGATAGCCCCAAAAAAAAACTAAATAAAACCTAAATATATGAGATTATTTAATTTTTTTTTTTTTTTTTTTTTAAAGAGAATTTACTTATTATTTACTCCGTTAATTCGATCATTCGTTACTCCTTTGTCTTCTTCTTCTTCAACTTGAATTCGTTCAAACATTAAACGTGTCACATCTTTCTAGTTGTTTATGGAAAAAAAAGAAAAAAAATTGCAAAGAAAAATACATAATAACAATTTTACATACTATTTATCTAAACAACATCTCCGCCTTTTATCCACACTACATATATTTAAAAGTTGAGTGAATGACGTCGGCCTCCGATTCGAGGATTGAACCCCTAATATTCACGAATGAAATGTATTGTTCTTTTTAAGGAATTGCAAATTGATCGGGAAGAGAATCACTCGAAGGCAATCGAGAAATAGATATGAAAAAAAATTAACAAGCGCAGATGATGCCTTTCTTCTTTTCATTCTATTTTTTTTTTTTTTTTCTTAGCAAAAAATATATTACTGCGATTTTAAGGAGTGTGAAAAATACATAGTTTCATTTATACTGACGTGGAGCCAGTTTCCCCATACACGAAACATCGCGTTATACATTGACTTCTGTAAATAATACAGACGGTGTTTCGGTCAACAGAGACGTTAGATATTGAAATAGGCTCCACTCCGGCTTGAAGCGGGTAGTAATGTGTCTATTCCTTGACATGTATGTAACAGACATGGTCATAACGACTGTTTCAAAGTTCGGTAATATAGACACCCGAAATTTGAATTATAATCAAATTTGGCCTATACGTTTTCCGTGTGCGTCTCATCAGAGTTTTAAACAGACATGATGCTCTTTCATGAGTTGTGAAATGAATTTACTCCCTCTTGACGGAATCGATTACACTACCCCCTTTAAATTTCTTCTGCATGATACGTAGCAATTCATTTACGCCCCCCTCAAGAAGGTAAAAGACGAACTACTAAGTGATATGAAATTGAAATAGCACCGCAGCCTTAAGGCCGGGCGAACTGATTTGGTGAATTGATGGAGGATTGCGAGGGATACAGGAATAATTTTTGAATCGAATAAATAGGTAATTGTTGTATCAATAGGTATGTATATGTATATACGTATAAGCAGCACGTAGAATTGTCTACATAACTGTGAATTTTGCTACCACGTAACTGTTGCCTATAAAAAAAAAAAAAAAAATTATACCTACTTATATTGATATGACTACGATGTTGTAAAAACTAATACCAACTATTTTTAAACGTATTATCTGCTATAAAGTATGAATACTTAAAACAAAAACTATCTGTACTTCCTGTATGTTTTTTATAAATTCTACAGCTGATCTAGTT
The DNA here is from genome assembly GCA_949628255.1 of Macrophya alboannulata. NCBI lineage: Eukaryota > Metazoa > Arthropoda > Insecta > Hymenoptera > Tenthredinidae > Macrophya > Macrophya alboannulata. Next base: position 3,584,739 of record OX451211.1, on the reverse strand, counting down.
TCGTCGCATTTTATCTTCGAGTTATTGATATCATAAGGGGCATTTCAATCACGTAAGAAGGTAATGACGGTGGTATCCAACAACAACAATCCTTTATACTATACCGTCAATTTCAATGTTTCGAACACAGAGCTTTGAAAAGTGTTTACTCCGCTCTCCTAGACCATCTGTGTCGCCGCACGTAGTCAAAATGCATTATTAGCCACAATTCAGGCTTAAATGTTCATTATTCCAAAGTTTGAATTTCTAATTCGCGGCAAGAAGCTTCATGACGGGGATTCCTAGCTGGTCTCTAGACTCTTAAGTTGAACCTCAATGGGCACAATATGGTCACTGGAATCCGGAGTAAATTTGAACGTTTCTTCTGCTAGAATTGATTACCAATCGCATCATCATCATTAATAAAGAAAATTTGAAATTCATTATTTGCATTTTTTTTAATATTATTCAATCCAGATTTTCAGCGATTTATTCAAAAACCCGGAATACGGACCCCACAGCGCACGCGCTCTTCCGACAGTCCAGGCATGCGCTGTGGCTTTGCTCGAACTGTGCTTCCACCTTGAAATTAACCTAAAATAAATTCGCACTGCAAATACATCTGAGAAAGATTTCTTGTCCATATTACATTTGACAGGATAAAAGTAATCAAGAGCGCAAGCCTTGACCAAGATTCACTCACAAAAGTCTGATCAATTATCGAAAACTGAGGCGATTAGTGAATACATTCGAAACAATTTTAGGTTAGAATCATCACCGGCTTAATAATTATATACACACATCCGTTAGGGCAGCTATTTCATGATCAGACTATCAAATTGTCTGAGAACCTATACGTTTTTGCAAACGTAGCGGTATACGTTTCGGACAGTGTAAGCTTTTCCCATTTTCTTAAGCTGTCTGAAATTATTCAAACAAAACATACAGCAACCTCACAATCGGAAGATACATCGCGCGATTTTAGCTAAGATTATGAAACTACTACCTTCTTGCCTCCTTTCTACATCGTTCAGAAATCGATGGTTACATGTCTCTGCCCTAAGAATACGAGAGGACAAAAGAGAAGAACTAGACAAACGCTGGAATGAGCCTCAGGGTTTCAAAACAGAAATTGTTATCTACAATCCCATAGTTAAACACAAAGTACCGTTCATCCTGAGGAACAAGGGATATGCTACATGGTATATGTGCGGTCCGACGGTTTACGACTCTGCACACATTGGCCATGCCTGGTTGGTGAACAAATTCTTATTTGTCAACAAAAACCTATGCTTACATCTGTATTCAATGATCAATCATAGAAAGAGTTCCTGAATAATTTCTCACTGTAATCCAAACGTGTGAAAATTCTTAAACTGTTTCAGTTCCTACATTAGACTGGACGTAATACGTCGTATATTGGTTAACTACTTTGATATTAACTTGGTTACTACTATGGGGATAACTGACATTGATGATAAGATAATAAAAAGGTCAGCTGAGACTAAAAGGGACTGGAAAGAACTCACCCGGTTTTATGAGACAGAATTCTTCGCAGATATGGCTGCACTCAATGTTCAACGGCCGTACCTTTGCTGTAGGGTGTCTGAACATGTACCACAAATAATAGAATTCATTCGGAAAATTGTTAACAGCGACGGCGCCTATGTCGCTAAAGATGGTACGACTCGTGCCCTTATTTCACTTTCCAAATGCTTCATAATACCTATTCCTATTTCTGTTCCTTTTTACTGTAATCGCATCTGTTTTCTTTATTAATCGGACTTTTGATACAGGTTCCGTATATTTTGACACCAATAAATACAAGACCTATGGAAAATTGGGTGTTAAAGAGCCGAATGCTCCTTGTGTTGGGAAATTAAATGGCCAAGACTTTGCTTTGTGGAAAGCTGCAAAGCCGGGTGAACCTTTCTGGGAAAGTCCCTGGGGTCCTGGTCGGCCTGGATGGCATATAGAGTGCAGTACTATGGCGAGGTAGAATCCTGGAATGAATTGATTTTACATGCAAAATACTTTTTCAGCGTTGAAATTTCTCGTGGAATTAGATGCTAATTAGAATTTGCGTCTGGGTCATAGTTGTATTTTACTCGAATTTTTTTTCAGCGAAAAATTCGGAACCAATATGGACATCCACAGTGGAGGCATTGACCTCGCGTTTCCTCATCACGAGAATGAGGAAGCTCAGTCGTGTCAGCACCACGGGGTTCCGCAGTGGGTAAATTACTGGCTTCATACCGGGCATTTGCACGCAAACAGAACAAAAATGTCAAAGAGTTTGGGCAACACTGTAAGCGTTTCGGAATTACTTGGCTCATACACCGCGGATCAGTTCAGATTATTTTGTCTAACATCGCCTTACAGGAATGGTAATACTTTGATTTATTGTTGACCCAGTTGTTCGCTGATAACTATATAGAATGCAGATTGAGTTTTTCAGGGTTTGAATATACTGATCAAAGTATGGAAGCGTCTGTAACGATATTGAAAAAGATCGAGTCCTTTCTTGACGATTGTAATAATTACGTGAACGGGACTCTGCCTGAGGGAAACGTCGACGAAGTTGCCGTGTTGCAGGTCGGCTTTATTCCCTTTTTATAAATCATTTTTTAAGTGGATTTGAACTCGGGAGATGTTAGAGATAAATCCCTCTAGATCAAGCAGCTGGAATTCAGAACTTTGGACTTGTTTTTCAGGATAATTTGTTCCAAAAATATTGAAAATATACATATCAATTTTCAGGGCTTGGTGGAAACGAAAGAAATCGTTCGAGCAGCATTAGCGGATGACTTTGATACCCCGAAAGCGATTCGCTCGGTAACTGGTCTAGTTGCGCTTGGAAATAAGATGCTGCACTCGCCGGCTGTGAGTTTATGTAATAATAATCGTGGTGTTGATTAATTCGGTGGACCTATTTTGAGATAAAAGAAAATGATGACAAAAATTGAATAGGACGAAGAAAAAGCACGAAATCCCGCAGTCATCGCTGCTCTCGGAAATTACGTAACTTCTACATTGTTATCTTTCGGTATGGAAATAAATACGAAGAGCACGCGGGAGAGCGGCGCGCAAACCGCTGATGTAATCGATAGCTTTGTCAAATTTCGATGCGACGTTAGAAATTTCGCCCTTGAAGCTAAACCCAAAGACAAAAGGCTACTGGAAGCCTGCGACCAGGCACGGGACCAGCTTTCTCTTCATGGAGTTCAAATAAAGGTGAGAAACACGAATTCGGATCTACCAATGAAAGAAAAGTTCTACTTCTTTAGATCATATCTCTTCCTCCATTGTTTGGAGATCAAGTTTCCCTGTAGAACTGTCCGCCTATGTAGATCCGAGATCGTTAAATGCGGATAAAAACTGCGGGAGTATGACATTCGATTTTACGTCTTTTTTCAGGATCATGGGAGTAATTCGACGTGGAGTATAGGAGGGGCGAATAAAACTTAAAATTGAAAATAATCTTGGACATGTTATATTGAATTACGCTTTATTATACTTATGTTACACTATAATAAAGATAATTGTACAAAGTATCAAAGTTTGGTGGTACTCAGTCAACGAAGTAGTCCCAAACTTTCCGGAACAATTATTGTTCTTTGGAACTTTGATTTCCGCTATAGACATTGACAAAACTGCCTGAAATCGCGTTAACAGTTCCAAAAGTAGCTCTAACATCTTTGGCAAATGATTTGCTCAATTTTAGAGATTTTAGTTTATTTTATAATCAACAATTTCATACGAACATTGTGAGAAAAGATGTAAGTATAAAAAAATTAAACAAAAAATGAAAAGAGAATAAAGAAACTTGTTAAATTTCTGCATTTTATTTCCTCTTAATTCGATCGCCATTGACATTGAATCGGATTTTAGTTTGAGACATTATCGCAATGCTCAAACCTAATTCGCGATTGGAAATGAGACCGCGAACGACGTCACTACGAATAAATTCTTCTATGACAGCGATAATGTATTTGAACAAATCTAGCCAATGGCGTAACAATGCTTATTATTACAAACACGGGAAAGACCTAGCTTGAATGACAATCCAGTTGACAACGTACTGATATTTCGATCTAGTCTAATAATCGAACACTATGACGAAGCCGGCTACACCCATTTTCCGAGAAGATCGTGTACCTAAATAAGCGAGTGCTTTTGCGTCTGTATTTTTGAAATACTTTAGAGCTTACTATTAGCCGAGCTACGAATACTGTCCTAATTACAACATCCATACGAAAACGTTACGGGTAAGTTTCGAAGCGTTTATACTGAATTCAAGCACTGAATGATTCGAACCAACGGAGATTTCCCGCGTTAATTTATATCGCTCGATATATCTGTCGTTATTTTATACTACTACTATCTCTCTTTTATTGCAAGCTTCATCTTTCGCTGACACAATTCTCAGTCGAGCCTCGGGAAGATATGGCGTCTGCCATCGCCGACTATCGCCATGTAAAACCCAGTCTTGCAAAGTACATCGGAGAATCAGCTGACTTTGACGATCTTTTACGATTGCTGAAATCGAGCGTGTTATTCGCTGCTGAGCCTCTTGTCAAGGAATTAACGAACTTGATCGCGTGCCACTGGCTAATTCCTGAAAAAGTGATCCAAGTCTGGCTACTAGCCAAAGAATTAGGCCTCACAACGCTTAGAGATCTCGCTAAAGCCACATGCATTGATCGTTTTCGTGATTTGCCTGATTCCTCGCTCCTGGAGTTGACGGGTGATCACTTTATCGATCTGGCAGGAAATGTACATGTCCGAATCTCCCAAAAAGCCTTACTCGGCTTGGTGGAGCGATGGGTTGAGCGCAACATTCCACGCGGCAGCACTAACACCTTCGAATCACGTTATCCTTTTACATTGACAAATTGTATTCCTTACGAGGACTTCAAGGTAGAGGATATTTTTGACTTAATTGGAAGATTCAAGTGCGAGTCCACAAATTTTCAGTAAACGATTCGCGGCGGAAATATTGATTTTGTAATTTTGTACCAAACCCGTATTTGAATTCCCACCAAGTTTGAATGAAATGGGACTTGCCTGAGTTTATCTCGAGCCTCAAAGTGAACTATACCTACTTGAAGTTTTTTTATTTCATAAAAACTACGACCTAGAGGTTTGAAACTTGTACTTTCAGAACTCAGCTAACATGTCATGAGGAGTAAAATTTTGTACAGACGTGCAAAACTTTTGCCGCGGTATTACAGTTTACCGAAAATTTGTGAACTCTGTGTCAAATTTTGCCGCCGATATAACGTATTGATCAATACTTATCCCGCAGTTTAAATACGAACAGCAACAGTGCAAAAACAATATCCAATGTATAGTAGGGTACATACAAGCAGACTGAAGATAATGAAGAAAAAGCGTGCGTTTATGGCTGGGACGGAACTACTTTTTCCGAAATTGTTGAAATACCAAACTTTTCGACGACTTTTACCAACAGTCCCGTTGGAATGCGGGCTGTGGGTCGAGGTAATCCTCAACTTTGGTCATTCTGCAGGCTGCATAGAAGAGCTAGAAATAGTTGATTTTCTATGAAGACTGAACTGCAATTTTCAGGCTTTGACATCTACTTAATCGGCGGGGAGTACGGAGAGGATACAGGAAATTTCCAAAAGGAAATCTGGCGATATTCGATGATTTCAAAGACTTGGTACTATGTTACAAGGTGCGAATCTCTGGTTGATAGATTCAATTGAATTTGACACGAATGAGACCATTTAAAGTGGCTGTCCCATTTTTTCGTTTTCTTTTTCTCGTTTTTCAAGTTTACCGAAATCCCGACGACACATGGCAGCTGCATTTATGAAAGAACAGCTGTTTCTCATTGGTGGTCAGAAACGGAATCGATCTGCACACTCTTCCGTCGATATATACAACATCTACACAGGTGAGAGCCTGGAAGTTGGTTCAATCCCATCATATACCTCTGTGCACTCATAATAGACTAAAGGGAAAAATTAACGGCGCACTCGGTGCTCCGTGAAAAAATGCCCATCTTCGAAATGCTGTAACTTGATGAAAAAAAGTCGAAAAAAATTATTTCGCAAAAGGTTTCGAAGGTTGCAATTTCATCTTTAAAATGGTTTCTTAAATATTTTTCTACGGTCATTCCTGACCTCGTGGCATAGGTTCGAGCGCAAAGTTGCGAAACGCAGAGAATACAAAGTTTTTCAAAGTTCTTTGTGGAACGTTCAAAAATTGCAGAGAATTTTCGAGATACTATAAAAGTTATGAAAGTCTTTACATTGTTTTTGAAATCTTATTTCTGCAAGTTTTTGGAACTCCACTTAAGGAATGTTCGTGCTGGTTTTCTGTGTGAAACACTTGCTAAAATTCGAAGCTGTGTTCTAGTCAAAAGTAAAGAATTTTTGTTACATGTTTATTTTTACATTTCATTTGATTAATACATCATCGGTTTTTACACCTGATACCAGAATACCAAAATACATAATGAACAGACTCGGACTTTCCCAGTTGATCCAATTTGATTTCTTTTACTGAATTAGGCAAATGGCATAAGGGCCCGTCTGTAAAAGAACAATTCACAACCAAGGTGCAATTAGAAGTTGATAATGACTGCTTGGTATTCTGCAACGATTCGGATATGTGGGTATTAGATCCGCGCGAACACTTGTGGATGAACTATACCGATGGGTATTGGGGCATTGTGTCGATGAACGAGGCCAAGACGACACCGTTTGGTGAAAACATCTCTTCCATATTCCAGATGGTCTATGGCAAGAACCGGTATATCGTAGGTCAGAAAAATAACAGAAAGTAAACTTGCTTCTGACGTTATGGATCATTGATTCTAACGCTGCCTTAAAACAATAACGCACTAGTGTGAGATGTGAAAAAGATTTCCGAGCTCTGCACGAAGGAATTATACAATCGATGTTGTCTATTGCAGATGATGAAAGTCCCGCCAAAATATGGGTGGTAGTGAATTTTCAAGAATTGGATTGCAAAGTTGTGGGCAGCTGCCTGACGTCGTTCGACAATTTGATCAATAACGGGCCTCGCTTGATTGGTTTTTCGTATTCAAACGGCGCAATCTTTGTGGAAATGATTACAATTACGAGCTTCGATACTACGGAAACTGAAATCGTATACGTAGAAGATAGAAGCGATGTGCGTGACTTATGTTCAGAGGATCCAATCGGTTGCTTTAATATTTCTAATCCTAATAGCTTGAATGAACTATTTGTACTCAACAACGAGGGGAAACAACAATCGCTTGTTGCGTGATATAGATTTTGTTTATTTGGATAAAACTAATTTATTCATATTATCATACGGTATCACGTACTCCCGCTGTTGTTTTTTCATTATATTTATATTGTACCGTATTTATGACAATCAATCATTTTGTACATACAGACGTTGTGAGACAGGATTTAAATGATAATGAACCAAAAATGAAAAGAGAATATAAAGAAATTGATTAAAATATCGCGTTTTATTTTGTCATAATGCGATAGTCGTTGACTTTGGGTTGATAAGTGTATGGATATATACTTCCGCTTCTCGTCGTTAAACTAGTTTGTAGAATTTGACGTGACAATGTTTATTAACATTCGGCAGATACATATAATTTCTATTTTATTTGCATACCGTTGAATTGATATTTAGTAATCTAACAGTAAGAAAAACCTGTGTGTATAGTTTTAATAAAATAAAAATTTGTATAAAGTAATAGAAAATTAATAACGGATTGAGAAATTGATAGAAGTTTCACCATTGAGTAAAGATAGGTAGCTATCTTTACTTAATAGTTTCACACTGCTTCAAGAAGACTTCAATTAGGTAGATAACAGGGTGGGCCACCCTAGTAGATAATCAACCAATACGGCTACGAAATATAGGTATAGAAAAGATATGAGAAAAAAAAAAATTTAATTTGACAGCAACGCCTCACATCTTACGGTTTTTAAATTTCTTTCAATATAAGAGTGAGTCACGAGAAACTCCGAGAATGGGAGGAGCTTGGCCGATGAATTAAGCCCTGCAGCTTGATGAAAAATCATCTCACAGAAATTAACAAGAGGCAAAAGTTGTAGTAGATTTTATAAGCTAAAGAATGCTGTTGGAAAATTTGAATTACGAGCACGGGGTATCGAGCTGCAGGGCCTAATTCATCGATCAAGCTCCTCCCATTCTCGGAGTTTCTCGTGACTCACCCTGTATATTTATATATTTCGCTACACATAGATGCACTGTTAACTGTGTATTGAAAATGATAAGTAGATAATTCGATTAAATTATTATATATATATATAACAGTTTATTTTCGCGTTACATTTATCGATTATTCTATCTAACACAGTTCTGCTTTTTCTCTCTAAGCCTAAATTCACACTTTGGATTATTCAAAATCAATATTGCAAGTCTTACACGTTGCTTACAGAGTTAAAGTCTGGTTGGAAAAAAATTTCAATAAAATTTCAACACGCAAGAATCTCTGATTAAGATCGATTCCCCAATCGAAAATCAATTCGAAATACCTAATAAACAAAAAAAAGTAAACCGAGTGTTGCACGACTTTGTAAAAATATTCCGCGACCCTTCAGGATAATTCATTCGCAAAAAAAAAATATTGATTTATTAGTTCTGAGTGATCAACTCATAATATCTTTGAAAATAAATCTCAGCATAAACATCGTGTAAAACATGCAGAGGGTTTTAAATTCTAAATATACGACAACTAGACATGTAGGTATGGTAAACTCGTGCTACTTGAAAGATTTATCCTTAGCTGTAAAAGAATCAAAATTACAGGTTCAAACTGTTAGGTGTGCCTCATTAAATAATGATAATGTTAATAATAATATTTCCAATAAGAATGTTGCACGTTTTGTTTGCTTCTTCCGGTTTAAAATTGTCTTCAAAATTATTATTTTCTGTTTGTCACTTATGTAGGTATACGAGTTTATATTTCAGCTATAGGGTATGATTTCGATTAAAGAATTTTCATAACACTGACGGTCTGCTAGCAGCACAGTTCTTCTTTTCAGATATAGGTATATATATTTATTTATTTTTTCTTTTTTTTTAATCTTAATACGTGTTTGTACGCGTGATGAATAACAATAATAATATAATATGCTCAATTTATATGTATATATGTATTATATAAATGTAAAATACGTATATACATATAATAAAATCGAATGGGAATTAAAAATTTTATGCACTTTATATATATATATGTATATATACCGTATATACCTATGTATACATATACATATGTATAATATGTGACTATATTATGTATGTATGGATTTTCATGCGGCTTTTCATTTTATTTTTATTTCTTTTCTGTTTTTTTTTTTTTTTTTTTTCCCCTTATTTTCTTCTTCATATAACGATTTTTAAAACATTCAATATAATATATTTTATCATGGTCTTTATTTCTCTTCTCTGTTTAATCGTTAAATTACTTCGGTTCTTATTTATATCTATAAAATCGTCGTATTTTCAAACGAATTGTTTTTTTTCTGTTTCGTTTTTTTTTCTCGTCTTCTTATTTCGTCGTTTTAATTAAACGTTCGGTCAACAGTATTCATATATTGTTATAATATTATCGTAATGAGAGTGTCCTGCTGTATCATTTATCTATATATTAATTATGTACCATGCTTTATTTTTATCTTTTTTATTATGTATAAAATAGCGTGCGGGTAGTAGTTGATATTCTCGATCGGTCGATACGGTCCAAGATTCATTTCCGTTCTTCGATAATCATTCCGTCAACTAATGCCGACGAGTTTCTTTAACGTACAGTTTCTATAATACGGTCAAAGAAAAATAACAAAATCTAATCAATATTCATGAAATGAAGAATTTTCACGATATTTCTATTAAAAAACGAAGTAAATGAAATTGATGTAAAAAAAAAAAAAGAGTTTCAATCTATCCCTGATATATTAATGAACATAATACTTTGTTCTCATTCGATATACTAAAAAGAACAGAAAACCCTGCTAACTTGACTGAGTGATAAAAATCATTCTATTAAACTCTCTTCTCAATATTCGAGCCTCGGACTTACCTATATTTACATGTACATGTCACAGCTTTACTACCTGTACTTTCGCAACTTCTGACTTCTATTATCAATTGAATTTCTCGGTCCCTCGGCTGAGGTAGTGATAGTATAGGACGGTGGTCGGTAAGGTCTCGCACATCCTTGTGCTACAGATGAAAGCGGCGACGGAGCAGGCGCGTACTGTAGCCTGGGATTACCCGGCACACCTAAGTTTATGCCCCAAAAATGATCTTTATTTTGAAAAAGTGTTAGGCGAGCTTAGAGGGCTGACATACAATTTTGAACGCTTTTCTGATCACATTGGATTTTACCGCGAATCAACTTTTCTACACAATTAATGAATGAAGAATATATTTTAAAGACAAATTGATACCAGATTTCGAAGTTTTATAATCCATTATCAAACTTACATTGCTGGCCAAGGGTGAAAAATCGCAGGAAAACAGTCATTTTCAAGATTACATAAATTCAAAAAATTGACCAAAATAAAGCTGGATTTGTCCACTTTGAACCGCAGTGTACCTAAACTTTTGGCCGGCAGTATAACTTTGGTATTAAAACATAGAATGTTTTTGGGTATAAAATCGCAGTATAATACAGCAAGCAATAATGTATCAGATGTATGTGCTTATAGGATTTTGCACACTTATACACACATCTGTACGATTTTTATGAGAATGCAACAAGTCGAAAAGAAATACATTTCAACAAATTTGATTACCTTGGACGATGTGAACGCCTTGACACATCGGAATCTGGTACTGGGGCTGTGGATTTCTGTCTCTCCCACCAGCACCGTATATTTCATGACCAGGATCCGGAGATCTACTGTTTCTCCTCAGACTAGACGGCGTAGAGGCTCTTATACCTGTTATCTAAACAGAGAAAAGTGTCTTAAACAAACCTGCGTTAATAAAACTTACAGAACAAAAATGATTCTCTATATTTAACTCACTGTAGGAACAGCCTGCCGCAACATTACATTCGGCACAAGAGTTGCGCCAACGTAAGAAGGGGCTGGTTGCCCACCTCCACCTGCAACCGGGTGGCCAAATGTACCGCTAGTTATCAAGGCCGATGGTCCGTAACCGTTTGAGTTTACATACATCAGAGGAGGGACGCCAGACATCTGTGATAAATCAGAAATCGATTACAAAGTCTGTCCGTATTAGTTAACTTTGTTATATCGTCTATTCTATTCTCTTATTGTTACGAATTATTGTTTTAATCACACAAAACTAAAGACAATTCCAAGACTCGTGTCATACTTGACTATTTGTCGGGGTGTTAGGCGGCGTAGGAACTCCGTACATAACAGGGGTCGGCTGCATGCTGGACTGTCCCGGGTTGTAATAAGCTGGAATGACGTGGGCTGCTGGTTGGTAGGCAAATTCCGCTTGGGAAGTTTGCATTCCATGCATGGCTGGCATAGTAGGTATTGTCGGAGTCGGATAGCCGCCCAAATAGCTAGCTGTGATGGATAAGAAGTAAATTAGAAGCGAATTTTCAACTAATTGAACAGATCTGTCCCCGTGAGTTTTTATATGTTGATATTAGATATTAAAAAAATCTCCGAGACAAACTATAGACCAAAGTATTATGAAGATTAAAAATAAACCGTAAATTTTACTCACGAGTAGACTGATTCGTTGGTGTAACGCTACCGGCTGGATGATTGTAGGAATAAGCAGCGGCTGTAGGAAATCTTTGAAGATGTTGTCTTGCATCGACGGGATTTTGCCCGTTTGATATACCCGCTGGCGACGGAGGTACAAAGTACATCGCTTGTTGTAGCTGGTAAAAAATGAATGAGAAAATTCATGATACTGAAAAGGTATGGAGGAAGGAAGAAATCTTTAGCAAAATAGTTTCTCATCTAATACTAACTGGAATTTGACTAGGATGCGATTGCCAGCAGGCACTAGAGCCCGGCTGTATGCGATGCATAGGGTGATTAGTGGTCTGTTGAGAATGCTGGTAAGTTTGAGCAGCAACAGGCAGCGGCTGTCCATCTCCGGCTGCCCTTTGGTCATATAAATTGATGCCGACGAACGATCCGGACAAGTCTGCGACCTCCTAAAAGAAAAGAAGAAAAATAAAATGAGATAAAATAGCGGCAAAAAATTTATCGATTTTATGTAATACACGAAAATCCAAGTTTATCCTCACCTCAAAGGTTTGAACAGGCGCAGCCTGAACCCCTGGTATCTGATAGCTTGTTATCATTTGATTTTGACCACAGCAAACCATATCCCCTCTATCGGCGACCTGCGCGTTATTATCGACTCTAATTTGTGTCGATGTAGTATAAGGGGATATTGTTATAGCGGAAGAAGGTCTGGCGTGCATTAAATAAACGCCTTGATTTACGCCTTGCGTATTGGGAGATACATAACTGGCGTATTGTGTCTGAGGTGCGATTTGCTGACTCTGATTGTAAGTGTGTGAGGAAGGGCAATTTTTGACTAGAGTTTGCTGCTGTACAGAGTTTCTTTGCTGTTGCTGCGGTGTCCCCGGGTTTGGCGTACTCGATTTTTCTGATGGTAAACTCGGGGAGGTTGAAGAATTGGCAAAAAGCGTAGCTTCCTGGTTGTTCTTCTCGTATCTCGACCGTCTTTTGTGTAATTCTGCGCCGTTTTTAGTCGGGCTAAAAGCAGCCCCTCTCGCGATTTCGGCCTCCCCTGCGCCATCAGGTATCCTTTTTTCTCTTCTATCGTCATCCTGCTCTGGCTGAGACTTGGGCGGATTTTCAGGATCAAAATGGTATATCGATCCGTCAGGGTTTTTGTACGGCATATTAGTCTGAGGGTCTATTATCACGCTGCCTACTGGTACACTTGATATATTTGTCACTGCCCAGATCACTGTCTGTTGGCCGTTACCCTCGGGACTTGAAGACACCAAATCGCGACCTGATGCACGCGAGTTACTTCCTCCCGTTGGCATCACCGGCGAAGGAGATGGGGAAGGTGATATTGTCGCGTCGCTACGCTGACTCTGGGATTTGTAGCCACTGCTGGACGGACTTAAGCGGGAACAGGTACTCGTTCCGGAATCTGAAATATGGTGTAATTCAGTACAGATTATACGTTATATTTAGATATACTGCGCACCAAAATCTTGCTTCGAATAACGTCAGATTTCAAAGTCCCATAACTCGGCCAAAAATAGCATAGAGAGGCCGCGGGAGCAGCGTTCTGAAGATTGAAGCTTCACCTTCTGGATGGTCTCTGACAAATGGGTCCACATCTCTTTCTTCACAAGTTATGCTAACTCGAAACACCTCCTGTCGATTCTAGAAAGTAAACTTTCAACAAATTGAACTTTTGTAACTATCATTTCGAAGCTTGAAATGTCTTCTTTAAAACGCCGTTTTTCAATTCGTTCTATAATTTTTTTTCGATGATTTATGCGACTTCGAAGCAAAAACTGTTAGAAAAAAATGATAGAGCAAAATAAAATACGGCGTTTTAAAGAAACCATTTCCAGCCTTGAAATGATAGTTACAAAAGTTCAATTCGTTGAAAGTTTACTTTTCAGAATCGACACGAGGTGTTCCGAGGAAGTATAACTTGTGAACAAAAAGATGTGGACTCCTTTGTCAGAGACCATCCGGTCAAGCTTCAATCTTCAGAACGCTTCTACCGCGGCCTCTCTACGTCCAGTTTTCGCCGAGTTATGAGACTTTGCATTCGAATGTTTTTCGGAGAAAAAATTTGGTGACCCGCTAATTTTGGTGCGCAGTGTATATTGTTTTCTTTTCTTTTCCATTTGAAAAGAAGAACCTTGTTTAGTTAGTCGAGCGCCAGCACTTCGTGTCGAAGTAATGCTATTGTCTCTCGAGAGCATGCCGCCAGCAGCGTAGCCACCGAAACTGTATGACTTTGGGACGGAGGGTCTGCGCAGAGATTCATTTTCGTGGAAGGATTCAACCTTGAGAAGCGTCGGTTGTCTGGAAAATAATTTATTTTAAATATTTCGTAAGTGTGATCAGCTGATAAAAGTAAACTCGAGTTAAAAAATCTGCTGCCTAACGCACCTATTTCCGTGATCGGAAACAAGCGTATGCGGCAGCCTAGGTTTGGAAGGTGTATCGGAGCTCTCTACGGACGACCAAGGCCATGAAGTAGCTTCGGCGCTCTCGCCGCTACTGTCTTTAAATATCCTACGTCTTGCTCTTTCATACTCCTCTTCACGTTCTTCAAAGCTTTTACTGCGCCTGCAGTAATCTGCGATAAATCTATCCGCAGATTTGAAGTTAAAACTGTCCTCAAAGGAGTTTGAATCCCTCTTTAAAATGCTGCGTTTTGGTTCCTCGGTGAGAACTATGTCATCTCTGATGCTCTCTTTGAATCTTGTGTCCGGTATTCGGGTGTTCTTTGTTCTCGTAACAACAACGCAGAGGCCAGTCTGGTCGACGTTATGTTCCATGCCAAAATAAGCCGCAACACGATGCACCAGCATACGATTGTAGGAGGACATGTTCGGGAACTTGTGACAGACCCTTTGCCTGTCTCTGGCAAAATCCACTAGCTCACGTTCGATCCGAAGCAAAACTGTGCGGTCCTTTTGGTTGCGGTTCAACGTGTCGCCTATGAATTGCTCCAAGTCTATTCCAGTACTGTCTGTGTACAACTCTGTACTGCTGTCTGTAGAAGGTAAAAAGAGCTGTGATTAGAATAAAAGAAAAATACCCTGATTTTTTTTCGGTATTTACTCCTCGGAAAAAATTTTTTGTAAATCCGAAGTCAATAAAAATGACAAATAATTTTGAATTCTTTGTGAGAAAACTTAGTCGATAGATTATTCCTTCAAATAATGCCAATGATTCAAAAGTAATTTTTTTCCCCAGATGTGTATGTATGTACATCCCCTTATTGAAAATGAATAAATGGACCTCGCGAAATGCTGGGTGAATTGCCGTCAAAGCTGCCTTGAGAAACGTTTCGGTGTCTAACTTTGTGTCTAGACCCAGGCCTGCCCACAGATAGTGTGTTATTGTTGTTGTTATTATTATTGTTGCTATTTCCGCACTGATTAGAGCATGGAACATTGCAGACGAACGACAAAGTCGAAGAAGAATTTGTGTTCTTCTGGTTTTCTCCTCTGTTTCTTTCATTGTTATGCATTTGTTGGGCCAGATTTGTGCTCCTAGGTGAGTGCTGTAAACCGTGACTAGCTTTTGACGGAGGTAAAATTTGATGAGACGAGGGTGTTTTCAGAAGACCTGAAGACGTGTTCAAACCACAACTGCTACAGTTAGCACTTTCGGTTGGATTACAAGGGGTCGTTTTGCTGTCGTCGATTACTGGCGCTGCATTATTTGACGAAATGGACTCTGGGGAGCTTAGTTGTCCTAGAATACATATGAAAAATATATATTATTATCTAGGGTCGCCTATTTTAAACACGCCAGGTTGATATTTTCATAATTAAACAAGATACAGGAAAATACTTGGGATAGAAATTGTATGGTTTCGAGAAAGACATTTGTAGTGATTTGGAGTATTTTCCTGTATATTGCTCAGTTTTGAAAAGATCAGCCTAAAGGCCGCTCTGCATATAATGTATAATATACAAAAAAAAATAAAAATCTCAAATTTCTTCGAATATAAGTGAAGAAAAATGGTTTACCGTTTTGTAGAGAATTTGCGCAGGGCTGTGGGACGGGTGATTCGATTGTTTTCTTCTGAATATCGTTTGAGATCGTCGATATGTTGCTATCCTGCATAAGCTCGTTGTTGTTAAGTTGTTTTGGCCTGCCGGAATTCGTAGGTGAAAGGTTTGCGGTAATTTTTTCCGCTTCTTGAGGCTGAAGGCCGTTCGGTTCTCTAGGTGGTGAAGTAGATTCTCTCATCGCGTGACTTCTGACTAGTAATTTTATTTTGGCGTGAGACTGCGGAATGAAATATAATTCAAAATAAATATCCAGATTCAAACGAAGTAGATACAATTTACTTCACGATCTTATAACTCCCTACTCTGTTCCGCTGATTTTTATTAGGATGATCAGTTTTTTCAGAAACGGTCACCGCTTGTGAGGCAGAAACTGGCACTGAACTAGAAGCAGTTACTGATAACGACGTTGTGGACGTGGGGCAGGATTCGTTGACGACACTCGCGGTTCCGCCGATCATATTTGACGCCGATTTACCCGACTTTGTCCCAGCGAAAGCTTCGTGCCTGGTGCATGGAAGGGAGGGCATAATCCTAGAGCTTCTAAATCTGTGAAATATCATCGATCAGTTAAGCGAGAATAAAGAAGAGTGATAGCGCAGATTTATTAGCTTTTCAAATGAAGAATATTCTGTAGTAAGTCTTGATAGTAATTTGGGGTAAAGTAGATATAATTAGGTTTTCTGTTGTCCCAGGGCGAGACTATGGACAGCGATACTTACTTAAAATTGCCTTAAAACGTCAGCAGCTTCGGTAGTCTTGATAGTCAAAAGCCAAAGCTGCCAGATCCGCATAAGCTGCTAATGAATATCTCCACCGTTGCATGAGTTCATCTGCGTAGTCAAAGACAATGTTACACTAAACATAGTAAATTTCTCAAAATTTAAAGAAATTATTGAGTAATTATAGTACTTTTTGGTAAAAGCTGATGAAGAACATGATATCTTAAATTCTGTTTTCGAAATCAAATTCAAAGCTGTTTTCTGATTTTACAGCAAAACTTACGCTTCATTCTCCGTGCAGATGATTTTCTTGCAATTAATATTGAAGATAAGATGTCCTGGTTACAGTAAGTACAAAATGAAATAAGACTAGGGTTTTAGAGAGCAAGATGACCGCTACGAGAGTATGGTTGACTGGCATAGCGGTAAGATACAACCGCTGGCCAATTCACCGTGTCAACATCGTCCAGCATCTTCAAAGTATCTGTAATTCAATAAGCGTTAAGAATCAACTCATTTTCCAGTAAATACTAAGACTAATAATTCAAAGTTTGGTATTAGAAATTTTTCTTCCCATAAAATCTTTCTCTACGATGGCTAGCATAATCCTATTAATTCAAATAATCTTCCTTTTCATTAGATCGATTGAGTTCTTATGAAGATATTTAAGTAGTTATGTAAAAGGCATGATATGATATATGCTACAGATTTTGTCCAAGAATAATGAAATTACTGTTTTTTTTTCTCGAATAACAGCACATATGTTTTGTTCAATATTATTGTAAAAGAACCCTGTTTGATGGATACTTAATAAACTAATTGTTAGATATCACGCTTTAAAGTATAACAGTGATAAGGCAGTGTTGTATAAGAAATTGCATCAAGAGTTTACAGCAAACAATAAGTAACCCAGAAAAATTCAACAATGTTTAAAAATCAAACATTCGGAGCTGATTTTACTGGATATTTGGCATATTCGGCATACTATCTTATGATTGGTTCGATTGGATTTGTATTTAAGTTCCTCTATGCTAACAGCAAATAAAACATGTGTAATTTTAATTGAAAATCCATGATTAAACCTAGGATCTCTGTCAGTACTAACACCTTTAAAAAAAATGTGTATCATGCATCATATTCCCTTAACAAAACCATGCATCTTTGATCTGAAATTTCTTTATCTCGAAAACAAAACAACCAGTTAAAATCAATGATGTTGATTGGTTTGGAGTAATGTTGATCTGAAAGGAAAGAAAGTATTTTAAGATACAGGTAGAAGCCGTCTCATTTGTTTTTGAGAATAAATTGTAAAAAATGCGTTACACAAAAAATAAAAAAATATCGACGTAATAAATAAATGAAAAATATACACATAGCAAGGCCCGAGGAGAAGGGGAGAGCGTAAAACAAAGGACGATCGTTGGTTAGAAAAACTAGTAATAAGATCGTATTCAATGATCGATAAATAAAGACAAACCGCTGAGAAGCAGATCGAAGTATGTAATAATGCGACGTCTGACAGGTGACAGTTGGTTCGGCGACGACGCGCAGCGCAGTTAATTAAGCTTTCGATTTTAGGGTTATGTTATGTTACGGTTATACGATCTACAACCGAATGATAATTATGAAATGTAACATAAGGCGGTAGATTGGGCTGGTGTAAATATGACGATAATTTTGGAATTCGGAGTGAACCGAAACCGGCCAAAGCCTACAAAAATGAAATCATTATACTACTGAAGGCTAATTCTGTGGGGTAACATTGTTGAAAAAAAAATTAAAAAATTTATCACTCACACAACCGCGTTTATGTATGTAGTACATCGCGAGCGGATCGTTTCTCTGTCATTCTCTACGTCATTTCCGTAAAGTAGTCGGGAGCTTTCCACCAGCATAGATCGACGAGTGATGTTATTGGCTCTTTTTGTTTGATCCGACCAATCATGTCGCTTTCTGTCTAATTGCGGGAGCTTTACACATACCGACACAAACAGTTGTTATTGGTCCCTTCCGTTAAATCCGATCAATCATATTGCAGTGTGTATACGTGTGTGTTGTTTATTTAGTGCTTGAAAGCTTCCTGTGGCTGCTGTATTATGAGCACACTTTTAATGTTTACTACCTTCCGAAAGCAACGTTTATTGACTAATGAGATGCTTTTTTTTCTACGTAAGCCTAGAAAAGCTCTAATTGTCATCCACCGCGTGGTTGTTTTTTCAATTTTGGAACTTGTCATACCACCTCGTCAAATTTTTGAGTTGACGCTCTACATCATCACTCTTTCATCTGTATACGATTTATTCAGCGAGTCGTTTGTCTATGTATGTATAGTTTTTAAATGATCTATGATTACTGTTTGTATCCCCGATAGATGGCGGTGGAAGTTGTCGTCGCGGAGAGCGGGGGGTCGATATACATATGTTTAAAATTGACAATGAGAAGAACTCGGACTCTCGGGCTCTTCCTCGCAGCCTGCGATCTACGAATAGAATTCGAATTGTCGAGCAAGATTTTTTCTAAAACGTCACAGTCTCGACGATCTGGCGTCGTTTGGTCAACACAAATAAATAAGCACGCGCGCTTATCTATATTATTATACTGACATATTATGTTTACCAAACAGTTATACGTTTATATGTATGCACACGTAACCGCGTAGGTATGCACCCAAATAGTATCCATACCTATGACACGCGTATATACATACGCATGTATACGCGTGAATCGAAAGTCGTCTGGGTACATAATTACGACTTCCTGTATGTGTATACGCCTTCGGGGCGTTAATATAGTATTTCGGGCGATCCGTTCGATAACTTTGAACGGTGCGATATTTTGAGACGTTCTAAAAATAATCACCATCGAGCGCGATATCGCTCCTAAACCTATAAATATATACAGAGCTTACCTCTACCTGGTACGCGCTTAGCTACGAAGTTAACTGCGAGCTAGCAAACTCTAAAGAATTACAAACTTTCTTTCAATTCTAACAATTGGTTTGATCGTTTTCAAACATTGTTACGTCCTGAGATGTGGCTATTACTATCGTACCACATTATCATGCGGCATGGCTACGAGTGCATTCCTAATTTTGATACCACACGCCAGCTCTCATACATCTTATTAATATGTATTGCGTTATGATAATATTATACTCTGATATGCAGATATATCCATGGAAAATATATAAACTATATTTTTTAGTATCACGTATGCGTACATGTGACGCGTTGCGATGCAAATATCTACCTCATATACCTGTACTTGCATATAACGGGTTACGTGGTACGCGTAATCGCGGGGTGGGTGCGTAGCGAATCATTTCGTCGACGACAGCGCTGCCGACGAACACCTGAACCACTGCGGTACCAGGTACATAACATACATACATACATACATACATACATAAATTTAGTCCGCACGGTTTCAAGAACTACATATATCAGTGGCTCAAGGTCACGACGACGGTATTCGACGTAGCCAATTTCCTGACGCCGTTTTTCCTCATCGATCGCGATGTACTTTAGGGATTGTTATACCTTTGTAATATGAGAATGTTTGGTATTTATCAAATTGAACAAATACTCAAAATAGCATTCGTCACCGTACCACGTAAAAAATTTAATTGCTTATCTAATAATTGTCAATCGATCACTACAAAACATTGAAAAAAAAAGCCGGAAGATTCGACGTAGTCAGAATTTTGTACGATTTATCAATTATCTAAATAGCTGAAAAATTACTAAATTTAGTAGCGTTAGTTAGTGAAATAAATCAGATTGGTCCGCGCAGTTAATATAGTATCATGTATTTTGAATGGTGACCACTACGGCAGGTATTGTGTACGCCGTTCTGCTGCTACTTGAATGACGAATTTCGCAGCTGATGTAAGCGGGTACGCCCGAGTAAATTCGCACCTCTCTCTTTCTCTCATCGTCAGTTTGCGCTACCGACGTCGCGACGTCCGGTCTTTCCGCGACGTCAGCCACAGCTAATTTCGGCCTCGACGTTGCCTCGAGTTCCACCTGCAGCTCCGCGCCGCCTCGTCCTCGTCATTCCGCGGAGATTGACCCGAAGTACCAGAGAAAATTGATTGAACCGTTCTCGCCTCTTTGGCGCCGAAGTCCGCCGTCCGCTGTCCGCGACGAGGTTGTTTATATACATATTTATGTACAGAGCATTTGAGGGATCACAATATTCCTGTGTATCGGCTTCGAAAAAATTGTTACGACTTTGTGGAAGTAAAAAAGTCGAGAGTCCAACATCTTTTGAATTCAAGAGGGTTAAGACGGAAGCCGTCGCCTGCAGTTGGCGCATTCTATGCAGTGATAGCCGTGATCGGATCAGCTGCAACTCGCTCCGATTTGAAAATTATGAGACCCTCGAAATTTTTCTCTCATACATTGATTGTGAGTGGAATTCTTGGAATTATCAATCTCAAGTCAATATGGCTTATAAAAATTTCGGCGCAGTGTTATACAGTAGAACCTCGATTATCCGAACCTCTGTTATCCGAACTCTCCGTTATCCGAACCACGATCGCTTTAACCGAACCTTCTATTATCCGAACCTCAACTTGCTGTTATTTTTTTTTGTTTTGTTATGCGCGCGTTTTTGGTGTTTTATCACATACATATTTGTTACTTAGACATTTGATACTCAGAAAAAAAAACTTTAAACCAAATGTTAAATGTTTATAAATGTTATTGAATAATATATTTATGTAAATATTATAACATATGTATGTGTAGGTGTGTTACATATATATTGCATATTTCCCAGCGCGAAACATCGTGTCACCTAACATTACTGTTCGATTATCCGAATTTTCGATTATCCGAACTAGGCCCGGTCCCAATTGGTTCGGATAATCGAGGTTCTACTGTACACGGAATACAAGCGCCAGATGATTATATGAATTAATCTCATAAGTGTAGGATATCGTACATCTATTAATTATTTGATCGCCGTAGTTTGGCCCGAGGTCGCCAGTTTCCAAAAAAGTTCCCACGTCTGAGGGTGTGTGCAAAAATATTGGGAGGTATGATGAGAAAAAAGGTCACGTAAAAGAAACAATTTGATAATTATTAATCGATATTCATCATGAGTGACTTGTAGCATTGGGAAATATTGCCGAAAAGTTAATGCGTTGATTTTTCACATGCATAAGGCGTGAATAGATTGGAGAAATTTCAACTATTCCCGCTACAATGTTACTAACTTTGTAATCGCATTGCCAGAATATTTAAAGGATTGAAGAGACTCCCTTAGATTATCGACATCTCACGTACGTCTCACAAACATACCTATACGTATGTGGTGCAGAATCACGAATTTCAGAGCAACAGTCTTTATGGGTAAATATGCTTCGGTGTAATAGATGTATATCTGGTTCGCAATTTGGTTTCTCGTCATAAAAGCTCCACATTTTTCGAGCCACCCCATTGGCAAATTGTAACTTTTTTAATTAAAACCTGTACCCTATAATAGTCACGCATTAAAGATCATACGGCGCGAAAAGTAAGGGATGTAAGAAAGCAGTTTTTTAGGGGTGAGTTGCGCGTCCTCGATTACCACGAAGAGAAATAGAAAGAGGAAGAGGAAGTGGAAGGTAGGGAACCCGTAGGTCAGGGTCGCGCACGCGCACCTCGTTCCACCGAAGAACTCGATGGCACGAGTTAGTTCGGTCTTTCGATCAGCGGAGGCATAAACTTTGTCCTAGTTTATAGCGCGTCGGTTTGCAACCGCGTCGCGTCGCACCGCAATGCACTGAATATCATAGAAGACATCACTTTTGCTGTAGCTTATATGTATATGACAAGGGTTTCAAGTTTGATAACGATAATTCAAACTTCGATGAGTCGCATCTATTAATCGTCAGACCATCCCCGACCACGGGTTGCTTACATACTTTAGATTCATGATCACCTGCAGTCGAAGTCGCCACCTCGTCGGTGAACCACAGGCCGCAGCCACCCCTGGGGTACCTGCAGACGCCCGTCAAGAGGAGAGATGAGAGTAGTACTCCGCAGGGGGTATTATATACTGTTGCAGAACTGGTCGCGCCGCCAAAAGGAGAGGAGAGCCGGACGCGAGTACGCGACTGTGTAACACGCAACGTCCTACTCGCACCCGTTTATTCGTGATACTGCGCGAGGATTGAAGAGCGAAGACGAACCGCTATGAGTTCGTCGCGCCTGCGCGCCCCCTGCACTCACCCCTACCAACAACGTCCCTAAACGAAAAACTCCGCTATGAGGTGGGTGCTGCAGCCTCGGTGCTCCCCGCTGGAGTCCTGCGGAAATACGCTGTACTATTGGATATTATATCCATAATTAATAAATAATAATAATAATGAAGAATATGTATACCAAATTTGTACGCATAATATGTACAAAAATTGTATTCATATCTGCCTATCTTTGCCGCGGAAGTAATCGTACGCGATACAATATCCACGGCATTTCTTCATCCTCGTAAAAGCGGGAGGGATCGCGTGAGGTAACAAAGAAAAAGGACGCGTCTTTCTCCTTCTCCTCCGCTGCCGTGGTGGTGGGTGAGGGGTCGCGGTGCCGATGCACCCCGAGTTACCATGGCAACGACCTACTTCCCCCTGGAGATTACGGTGGTAGTGCGATTCACCGAGTGACCGAGTGACCGACTGCGAGAACCACCACCCACTACCATTGCGTTGAGCAGTGGGTTGCAACCACCCCATATCCGTCCTATCCCCGATTTTGATTATTCATCTAGACAACTGTCGGTTATGATTACAGCGCTTCTCGCCGATAACTATATAAGTAGTGTCGGATTTGACGTACACATACATACAAATGTTCGCTGATAATTAATTGATGAATAAAAGCGGAGATGAGATTTGTATAGGTATACATTCACATTTCAAATCCTTTTATTTTGGGGGGATTCGAAATTAGAACATCACGACCCGATCGGTTGTGGTAGATGAAAATTAAGGTCGTGCGTTCGTTTGTTACGCTGGGTATTCCAAACGTTGATTACGTTATTTCGGAGCATTCGAATGAACTATGTATAAGTTTTTCAAAAATTAACTCCTGGCATCACTGCTCCCATTTTCATTTTATTAATGTTACAACTTTGCGTATGTAGTTGTAAACTAGCTAAAAATAAATCGAAAAGAGAAATGTGGACGATCAATGCACTGATCCCTAATCACATGGATTAATCATAATTGCTACAGAAATAGGAGAGGAAAATTTTATACTTTTGTTATAGAGGATAGTTAAATAACGGCAGTTGATAATCGGTGTTTTTGAAACTCGGTTGTTTATTGATGAACAATATTATGATATCGTAATTTCGGGATTAATCGTGCGTTTCACAATCTTAATACATACATTCTATGTAAAGTACAAATCGAAAGACGAACCGAGAAACAAAAAAAAAAAAAAAATATTGCTATTTATGAAAATAAATAAGCCTATGAACAGATATAAAGTCGTAAATATAGTTTGTATAAATAATAGTCGAATAGCAATACTCTTTTCAGCATTATACAATCAGTAAATATCTCATTACCGATTTAAAACTTTGATTTCTTTTTTCAAAGTCATCTTAAGTAGGTGATAAGTAAAAGCAACCGAAGTTTGGATCATTGATAAAAGATCTGCAATTTCTTTCTTTTAGTTCTAGACTAGTAGACTATGTACATTTCTATTCAACACGAGATTAATATTCTCTCCCGACGTTTGGCAACGCATTTATAAACGATAACCAAGTTCCTTTATGTGCAGCATGACCCATTCTAATTCCTCTGGGCCCATATATCCCATCAAATTTCGTTTCATGAAAAATATGAGACAAGGAAAACTGATTTCTCTCAAGCTTCGTTTTTTTCGAATGAAATGAGCTTCTTACGTTGTTCTTTGTTTTTTTTTTATAAAGATTATAACAGGCCACCTTATACACACAAATCCTTATTATCCAAAGCAACTTTTTTAGTTTCTAGTCATCCTCTGTACGCTGGAAGTACCTGGCCTCAATTCGTTTGCACAGGTTGACAAGAGTAGGATAGCTCTTGACGATGTTCGCCAGAGCGTTGTTGGGCAGTGGCGTTGTCAGGATGGTAAAAATGTGTCCGAAGGCGAGAGCGTCTAGCTCGTTTGGATTGCTAAAATTTTGAACAGTTCTTTTTAAAAACCTTCTCTCAAATAAGAACAAATAAACAATCAATAAAGCTCGGAACAAGATCTACAGGGCATATTTATTGCACGTGTCAGTGAATAGTTTAAATTTAGATACTAAAAAATCGGATAACAAAATGCAGAGACATAAATTCAAAGTAAAAGTCGTAAGCAATTAAAAATCGATGCATTAGTCCCAAAGCATTAATTCCTGATCTTTCAATCTTAATACACAGCGAACGAATCTTCTGTCAAAGCAGGCAGGGATTCAAGCGACCCAGAATAGTCCCAAAGTGACTCTTGGGATGTAGAATCAGTTGAGGGATGCTGCCCAGTGGAAAGGTCAGAGTCCTTATTAAAATGAAGACTCTTTATCAGGTGGGAATGTTCGATAAGCTGATGAAACCTGCTTATAGTAGCAGATAGTCCACGGGCAGAGGAAAGGAAGGATGTAGTTGTCAGGGCATGAATGTGG
Organism: Macrophya alboannulata; assembly: GCA_949628255.1. Classification (NCBI taxonomy): domain Eukaryota; kingdom Metazoa; phylum Arthropoda; class Insecta; order Hymenoptera; family Tenthredinidae; genus Macrophya; species Macrophya alboannulata. The sequence goes on along the minus strand of OX451211.1, from coordinate 3,559,644 downwards.
CCGTATACCAAAGCGTCCAGTTCTGTGGGCCTTGGGGGAAAAAGGAACAGTGATTTAGGACTGAGAGTCACAAGGTAGCAAGGTGAAGCATTCAAAATCAATTGACAAACGAATCTTGTCTCGCACTTACTCATCGCCAAAGAAGTATGTCTTTCCCTCCAGTCTCTCCGCCAGTGCTGTACAGCAGTTTTTGACCTCCCCAAAGACTTCGTCGAGAGTTTTATTGTACCACCCCAAAACATTGAGTTTCTTAGTGATTTGATTCTGTTTCTGCCAGTTGAGTAGGTGATTCAAGGGCCAAGGATAGACGCTTCCATGTCTTGGCTTAGTGACTGAATTAAGAGTAGCCTGATCAACCCAGCACACATATTGCTCAGCATTGACCAGCACATTGTTAACCAATGATATGTAGGCTCTCATATCAGCCTTATCAGTCGGACCAAGATCACCAGAAAGGGCAGAGCCTTTACCATTGATAAAAGAAACAATAGGATCAAATTCAGATATAAGAAAGGCCCCGCACTGTATGAAAGGAACTCTGCCAGATGGGGACATATATTCAGCGTTGCTCCTTGGCTCAATTTGGAACTCCAAACCACACATTTTTAGAAATGCCTGGACAGCCAAACAGTTCGCGTTGTCAGGGAGCAGGATTTGTTCCACCTCGTAAGGCTGATATAATTTTATCGGCTGAGGCCAAGGCTCTTGAGCTAACAATAAAGTGAAACAGAAGGCCGATAAGTTGTCAGCTATACCTTTTCCCATTCATATTTTCAATTTCCATGCTTAGAATAAGTTAGGTTTTGTTTGGTCAGAGGTTAGGTCAAGTTATGTAATATTGTTATGTTCGAGCACAGCCATCGTGTGTTGAGTTATGTTATGTTGTGTCAGGTTATTCTATGATCAAGTTAGGTTAAATTAGCTCAAGTTATGTCGTTGTCAAGGCATGTATAGGAGCTGGAGGGATAATATGACGAAAAATATTTGAGGTTAGGAAATTACCTCCCATCTCCATGGCGATTGTATCTGATAGTAGAACGTCAGGCATTATGACAATTATTTTGACGGTTGATGATTGACCTTACTTAATTGATGAAATAATTAATGAATGACTTTAAAAACAGTTTAACAGCAGAAGAGCGGAGTTGAATGTCGAGGTATCGATTGAGCTATAGAGATATCGAAAGGCGAGTGAAGAACTCGATTTGGGACCAATCGATTCATTCCTTATTCAACTTTTTCAAAATTTGAACGAGGAGAGAATTACAGCGGTTAATCATACCGTGAATATCCAGATACTTTTCTCCGCAAATGCTAACGCAGCCTTGTATCGAGGCCAGAGGATCAGTCTGCTGTAAAAAAGAACATTTTTAAATAGACAGTGTTTAATTTGACGTCTGTGATATGCAGTAACCTCTTCGTCATCCGTACAGCACGAAAGAAACGCCTGCATAATACGCGCTTTGAGTGGCAGCTCGTTGGTTTCGTTCATCAGAGTGTCGTACGTTTTCGAATACATCTTGTCGAAACGCTTGAAGAGTTCAGAAATTCAATCGGAAGACAATGAATTTTGAAAAATGTGACAGATTCGGGAATCCCAGCTAACACTTATCTCATTTCAGAATGGCCGCCACTGCGATCGAATAAAAGACTCGAATTTCCATCGGGAATATCTCAGCTTGTTCACAATTACATAATACATGCATTGAAATAGAATTGAATTGTTTTCAATATTTTCCGATTGCCTTTCATCCTCTCATTTGCAAATTCCTTAACAAATAAGCCGAAGTTTGACTAGCTATTTATAGTATGCGCCCGATTGATGCGCATGGTTAGTCGAGCCACAGTCTGCAGTACCGACTGAGCGCCTCGAACTTCCTCTTTCAAATCAGGCAAGATGTCGAAAAGAGGTGAGCTCGTTGTTCGCCGAAAATAAATCCGTGATAATCGCCGTTTTCAGAGCGAGACGTCGCGTGTTTTAGTGTTCAACATACGCAGGAAGGATCTGTGAATACGATAATATGTATATTTCGGGTTATTTGTTTCGGACGTAGGAGTGAAAACCGTGTTTTACCTGACGCGTGTAAACGGCACGGACGCGACGTCTCGCTCGTGAAAATAACCTAATAACAACACGCGATTTTAACGGCTATGTATAAACTCTTCAATGTCTGTTTAAGGTCGTGGTGGTTCGGCGGGAGCCAAGTTCAGGATATCCCTGGGTCTACCAGTTGGTGCAGTCATCAACTGCGCTGATAACACAGGTAAGTTCATACTCGAATCAACATAATGTAAATATGAAACTAAAGCCACATCATTACGCCAGCACACGATCGTCCTATCCGTGTCTATACCCCGCCACACAGCTACTGTGTCTCAAACGGTCCCTCCAGATTATCCTATCTCCTAAAATTTGACCTTTTTTAATGTTCCATGCGGTCAGCTGCGCTCTAGTCAGTCAGCGACTAGTGTGTTGTGATTCTAGGATTATTGTTTTTCGTTTTAAACAGTCTTATCGTGTTTTGAAGTTACTAGAAACCTGACAAATGAGGAAAACTCAATGAATTTACTCGTAAATATGAAACTTGCGACGTTGTATTGACGTATTTGGAAATAATGGCTAAACCAATTACAACAAAATGTTATTTTTCTTGCGACAGACTTCATTTGAGTCTTTATTCCCAGCTGACTGCATATTTCACAGGAATGTGAAAGCAGGGTTTAAAAAATATCACCTTTCGATCATATTCTTATTTTTATTATGTTACAATTTTACTAATTTTGTCTTTCATTCAGGGGCCAAAAACTTGTACGTCATCGCTGTACAAGGTATCAAGGGTCGTCTTAATCGTTTGCCAGCGGCTGGATCTGGAGACATGATAGTAGCTACTGTGAAGAAGGGAAAGCCTGAGCTCAGGAAAAAAGGTTCGGGCTACATAACACTTGATTATAGATTGCTTCAGACTTAGTTTCCTTGGCAGTGATGTTGTTCAGTAACTTACAAGCCTTTGAAAAGTAGCGGTAACACAATTCCTTCGAACTATTTAACAAGCTTTAATGATACGTTTTAATCTCATATTGTTATTCTTCAACATTCTTTTTTTCATGTGCAAATTCAAAGAGAAAATAGATGAAAACATTGACAGGTTGATGAATTGCTAACTGCACGGCCAGTTTTTTTGTTTTCTGTAATTGTTATCTTACATTCGTCGAAGTATATGCTCCAAACATTGATTGGATGTAATCTTGTGTATTATAGTAATGCTTGCGGTGGTCATACGCCAGCGTAAGCCGTTCCGAAGGAAGGACGGGGTGTTTATCTACTTCGAGGACAACGCCGGTGTAATCGTGAATAATAAGGGTGAAATGAAGGGCTCAGCTATCACAGGGCCAGTGGCTAAGGAATGCGCCGATCTTTGGCCAAGGATTGCATCGAACGCGAGCAGTATTGCTTAAAATCGTTACACCTTGTACAAAACCCTCATATTGATATAATAAACACGAACCTGGACTTGTCTGTGGACGTCTTATATTTATTTATTACGCTATTCATTTAACCAATCCAAACTAAGATTATCTCATTCTAAGACTACAACCTGTCGACTTACTTCAACGAAATTTTCTGCTGATCTTACGTGAATCTTGTCACGATTTTAGGGTATTTCAACTTCTTTTTCTTTAATGAAAATCTATATTATTTATCAAGCGATTTTGTTCTACTTAAAAAATCTAACGACTTTCGTACGAAACATTTTTTTGTGAGACACCAATTTTTCACGATATGTTCAGCTGGACAACTGGAAATTTTTGAACTTCTAGGACCTTTCACCTCTAGACTATCAAGTTTGAAGAAGAATTGTAGGAGACCAAAATTAGATACGTAATTTCGTGCAAGGATCTTGAAGAATATTCTTCCAGAACTTTTTTTTTTTTTTAATAATTTTTGATTTTTTCATGCAACTGGAGAAACTCAACTGCAGCAATAAAAAATTACAGGAAAAAATTCTGCAATTATTTTCCGCAATTCCTTGCATTGAATTACGCACTTTTTGTCTCTTGCAATTTTTTCTCCAAACTTGATATCTTAGAGGTAAAAATCTTCTTAAAATTCTCTAGTTATTCAGCTGAATATCATAAAAAATTGGTGTCTCACAAAAAAATGTTCTATACGAAAGTCGGTTGATTTTTCAAGTAGAACAAAATTACGTAGTAAAAAATATAGGTTCCCATTAAAAAAAAAACGTCATTATGAGATTTTCTGAGATTGTACGAAGTTTCGAAAATGGGAAAATTAGTTTTCATTCAGATTTTATCGAAGTTTGAATATCATTTTTTGGGATTGTTTGTTTATAGCAACGAGATTTTGCAATTTATCTCAAGATCTAACGAGATACCAATTCAATTACGTTCATCAGAATTAAATAGTTTTTATGAAATTCGTTGTAATCAGGCTTTCAGATATTAATTTGGATTTTAGGGATCTTATGAAAATCCGAAAAAATTCTTGAGGGTTTTTCGGGCCCCTGGAAATTTCAGGGATTTTACTCATTTCTCTGGAAATCTAATGAATCACATGTTGGAGGATTTTTAACATGATTACCGAGATTTCGCATGAATTTATAAAAATTCAGTCATCGTATATTTTCGTACGATTCAGAATATATAATGAAATGATGAAGTCCGAGAACAATTTGGCTTTGATAATTATTTTCAAAAGTATGACGAGTACTCCGATCTTCTTGTCTGTCCAATTTCGAAACTAATTTTCTCGTCAGTTTCCCTTTTCGGTTCTCATTTCTGTTTCTATAAAATCCGATAAGTTATCTGATTACTTATATTTGTATTCTGGGAGGTATGCTGCTCTCTGTCAATACGTTTCCAATATTTAATGAAGGTCTACAGTTCGTCGTTGAGAGAGGTGATTCTCGGAATTTGCTAAGCCATATGCCAACGATGAGCGTGACGCAACATGGACATAAAAGTATATCGCTTGCTACAACTGTGCAAGACTGCTTACGATGGACTTTACTATACATGACGATCCGAGACTGGGTGTCAAAGCTTGACAATATCAAACTTCTGATCGAGTGAACGAGATTATATATGACCACACCAATTAAACAGAGCAGCTACGAGCTTCTTATCAGTGGAAGGCCACCACCATACATAGCACTCTCTATCGCTGCAGTACAAGAGTTCAGCTTCCCGCCTCGTCACGGTGATGGTCAAAATTTTTGAGTTTGGATTAATTTCGCCTAATTGTCTAGCTTCCTTCTCTTACGACATGTGGTTGGTAGCTGGAAAGATCTTTCAGCAATGCATCTGTGACTACGAAATGTGGAATATGATACGCGGTTGTTGAATGTGATATACAGCTTGTCTATTCGGTTTAGGCACTTTACGCGCTTCGGTCGAATCGCGAATAAGTTCAGAATTCAAAACATCAGTCTATATTTGTGCGCATGCGCGAGGCACAATGCAAGCGCGCGTAAATACTACGCACAGGGTGTTTTTAAAGTAAACGTACTCATCTTTATAGTGTGTTGAAGAAACACATGACTCTAATTAAACATCATTCAATATTATCCTTTCATCTTTCTCTGAAACACTCGGAAAAATTCGTTATAATACAACAGAATTGAGGTTAGTTGTAAGCTAATATGTCAAATATAGCGTTTGTATTAGAATTTTTATTTCGTCGATATTATACTCGCCCGTGATACTGTTATTCTATTTATTAAACTCGTACTCCACCAATAATCACTACACACTGCACTTTGCTGCTCAAATTGAGCATTCAAACTTCAAAGACGGTAACTGAATATCGCGGGTTATGGAAAAGATAAAGGTCTTGAATGATGTTTTTTGAACGGGATTTAAAACCGTCAATTTGAGATAGTTCCAACTTTTGCCGAGTGCCTAAACCGAATAGACAAGCTGTACATACCGCGGAGGTATCGTTTACACTTGATGGAAACAAGATTACCGATCTTTTTATAGTATTTTTGACACGGTATTCAATGACATGTAAATATACTAGATTTGATTGAAGATTTTATCACATTTCGTATGGAATTTCGTGATAATTATTTGTAGCTTTATAATTATAAATAATCAATAAAAAATGTCTAATAAATTCTTGTTATCCTACAGAGTTCTTCCTGATTCAAAGAAATACAGAGATTATATCTTGATAAGTGATGCAGAGATTTTTTCCGAATTATATTGTTTCGTTAACGTTATACGAACTTGTATTATATCAACCTCACAAACGTACAGCGTCAGAAAAAAAACCTTTGTGTAATGAGTGGACATATATTTCCGCCGAAACTGCAGTAATCGAATCCAAGAATCTCCCTCTTCGTTTGGCTAAAATTCTACGAATTCAATGCTACATTGTCTCGATCTTTTTACATTATATAATAATTATGCTTATATAGTTTTCAAATACTACTATGCCTGTTATATTTATAGTTCATCTTACGTCTCTAATCTTACCGGGCATCTCGATAATTATTGATATGCAGTATGTATGTATGTATATGTATAGAATTGAATGTAATATAATGTTATGGGTATAGATATTATTTTTTTTTGTCTACATACATTTGTCATATATTCCCTGTGGCCACATTTATATATGTATATGATCGTAATAAAATGTATTTCTCTCTTGTCTACGTTATCAATGCTATTTCCATCCTTCCTTCCCTCTCTCTTAATTTTGTATTCTAATCTCTACTTTCTTCGCGTCATTTCCATAATTATAATATCCTTCGCCTCTTCTGCCTCGGTACACCGCGTACAGCTCTACGTCCCTACGCATTGTTCGCCGTTTGTCCTGCCAGTGTAGACTCCAGACTGTACCGCGATAAGTAAACTGTAACATCCGCCCTGATCGTGACTCGTTGTGCTTTGCCCTGAGACCACCATGCCAGTAGCTCTGTGGCTTATCCTGGCCTTATCATCGCGATTGGTATTTTCCTATAACATAGACACTAGCCACCCCATAATTTCCGAGGACCCGGATCCTACGCCGTCCGGAAACTATTTTGGTTACACTGTTGCTCTCAGTTATAGAGAAGTCCCTATTCCTGTCTCGTGAGTATAATCTATATTATACGTGTATTATAATCGTGTCCCTGAAGTGCTTATAGTGCGAGGATCGAGACGCGCATTTTATTCACCCAAAATAACGCGAATTACTAAACGTCAAGTTCTTCCAAAAAATGTAGGAACCTATTCGTCGGCGCCCCTCGATACTCCGATGGAGCGGGAAAAGTATATCGCTGCAGTATCAGAACCGGGACCAATATCGAAAATACGGCCTCTTGCCGAGGTCTGGAGATTTCTCCAGCCTCCGCCCCGAAGGACGTCGCCGTACCGAAATCCACAATCAAACTGCATCTTAATAAAACCGGAGGGCTAGGGGCCGCTATGGCTACAGGGGAATCCTCGAATTTAACGGTAATTGGATTCACACATGTAGTTAAGTGACGTTTTTTTTTTTTTTTTCTTTCCTCAATTTTCTTTCAATTTTTCAACCGATCTGTATCTGCATCTTTCGACATCGACCGTAGGTCTGTGCACCCTATTCGGTGGTCATCCCCAAGAGCTCTGCATACCCAAATAAGTTTTATCTCGACGATATGCGCGGTTACTGCTTTGACGTGCCCAATGCTGTGGGTGACACCCTGCATCGTGACAACCATATCCTGAACACAGAACTCAGTGAGTAATACATGACTAATATTAATTAAATGGAGTTACTGCAGAAAGACAGCGGATGGATTTGTTATTATAGTTGCACAATCGTTTCATTATGATGTCATCTAATGGAAGCCCGTGCTCTGTATAAGAAATCGCACACTAATTCAGGGAGAAAATTTATTTTATTCCGACTGGATTACTCCTATTTACAGACGGTTTGGCATAACGTTATACATACATATACATGTATGTATTATCTATGGAAAAATTCCAGACTTGAACCATCAATATAAATAATATTAAGTATTATATGACGAGATCAAGGAATTATACATCGTTATAATGATAATTATTTAATTTCTTTCTTTCTCTGCGTTATACTTGCGGTCACCTTATCACAGTGGATCAACAAGTGTCGTCAGTTCCGTCTCTTCCATAAGGGCACCCGGGGCACGTGCCCAGGGGCCCCGGCTTGATAGGGGCCCCGCAGGGGCCCAATTTCCGACTTCGTCATTTACAAAAAATCAGGGCAACCGAACCAGTTTTTTTTTTTTTAATTTTTTTTTTTTTTGTTTTTATATTTTTATCGTTCAGCTGTATTATCAAGGCAGATGCAAAACAAAAATTATGCCATCTAGCGGTCACCTACGTTAGCGGTATCTGTAGCTAGGGTAATGTTCAGATTTACCTATACCCACCGAGTTGTCCAATTTTCTATGCAGAATCTATGAATATCGAAGCAAAAAAACGTTATTTAATAAAACAAGTCGATCCGTATGAATACATGCATTTCTACACGGTATGTTAGTTTCCGCGACATTTTTTTTTATGTCCTAAAAGGGCCCAAAACTCTTCGTGTGCCCAAGGGCCCCGAGATGGCCTAAGACGGCATTGAGTGTCGTTATAGTATACCAGCGCATTTTTTAAGAATTTTGTTTTCAACGGTTTCCAGGATTTCCCCACAATAAGCAGATCAACTCTTTGTACGGATTCTCCGTACATTATGCCGTGAAAAAGGTTTGCACATATATATAAATTGTCCAGTAAAATATTGTATACCTATAATAGGCATAATAAAATTTTTCAATTTTTATTAACATGATATCTATCTCAGGGTTTGGATGGTACAGACAATCGTATCATAGGGCAGCCGAGACTGGACAAGGTGCAAATAAAACGCGGACAAATGATCTCGAGTGGGCCATACGCCATCGACGAGCTGGCGAACCTCGGTTCGTATAGTTTTTACCACACTATAATATATATAAAATAATACTTCGACTTGAAAATCGTTTAGTAATTTCAACAGTATAACAAACCAGCGTATAAATTTGTAAAAATCTCTCATAATCCCTGATCAAACATTTACCAGGCTATTCCGTATCCTCGGGATACTATTTCGATAGAACGGAGTTGGTTTTCGCGGCCGGATCACCGGGGTGGATGAGGAAGGGCAGGGTGAGTCTTATGATCGGCTGCATAATTGTCAATGCGTGGATATTCAGCCAATACTGCATGAATTATAATTACATATTTATCTACGTATACTCCTAATTCTGATCACAATCATCTTCCGCCAAAGGTAATGATCATTATCGGGAGTTCTAACTTGAAAAAGTATATCGAAGGAACGGTACTCGGCGAATACTTCGGCGCGAGTTTGGCCACTGGAGACTTCGACGGGGATGGTTTTGACGATATTGCCGTAGGTGCGCCGCACTTCGGCGAGGTAGATTTCGGTCGGGTGTATACATTTTATGGCAGCATCGACGACGTGAGTATATATCAGCTATTGAACTTCGTGCTGAACTTCTCCTTCTCCTTTGACGTTTCAGCATTTCCTTCTTCGTCTGTGTCTTCATTTTCATTTTAATTTTCCTCCGTGTTGATCTTCTTCATAAATTACCCCCCTAATTTCCTCTTCAGCTTTATCTTCGTTTCATAAATTGACCAATTTGTCTTTCTCCTCTTATAACCAAGCGGAACTTCGATGGAGGCTTGATGCTCCAGGGGAACGCCGAGTACGGACAGTTCGGTTACACCTTGGCCTCCGCTGATCTCGACAATGACAAGTACTCGGGTAAGGGTCCCATCCAGTTCGTATATAAATCGTATTCGCAGATAACGAATACAACGAAAACCACAATTGCCCTCGTACATATCATCGCTTAATGTACCGTCACAGATCTGGTGGTCGGTGCACCATGGGAGGGTTCGGGTGTCGTCTACATCTTCTACGGCTCCCAAAATTTCCGAATGAGATATTCATCGGCCGGAATTACCCAGCGGATTGAACCGTCGAAATTTATGAGCCACCTGAACGTCCGAGGGTTTGGATTCAGTCTTTCGGATGGGGTGGACATCGACGGGAACGGATACCGCGACTTGGCAATTGGCGCGTACAAATCTGGCCAGGCAATTGTTCTGCGTAGCAGACCTGTTATCAAAACTAAACTTACGCTCGTTGCCAATCCGCGCGTCCTGCCTCCGGCTTCCGGCCAGAGCTTTGTGGTCACAATATGCCTCGAGTATAACGGGAAAAGAGCGCCGAGTACTCAAGGTGATAAATAGCTCGTTGCAGATTGCCTAAATTGATACTGAATGATTATTTGGATGAAAGCAATTATTAATATTTCGTCTGTTATCGCTGTATAGAATTTGAGTTCCAAATGGCAATCGACGAGTTTCACAGGCGAGTTGAAGGAGGATCCTTCAGGACCTTCACAGTGTCGTGTGAAGACAGGAAGTCGTGTTACAGGAACGAGACGATTAAACTTTTGGTGCAGTATTAAATACCATTTTTAGAATTATTCAGCAATGGATCAGCCCCATGCACAGTATAACTGATTTTATTCATTTCAATTTATGTATTTATTCTCGGTTTAGGATGAGAACGAGAACTTCGTCGACCAAATTCCGATTCGCGTCAGGCACAACATCACAGATAAAGGTTCTATATCTCGTATATCCTTCAGTATGATTAGGATCACACTTACAGAGTCAACTAATATGACATTTAATTTCAGTCGCGGATGGGGGTAGATTCTGTCCGTCCTGCCCAGTCCTGAGTAAGAAAGGTGTCAAGGAATTTGAAGAAATGATAGTGTACTTTAAAACAGGATGTCAGAATAGCACAAACGGCACAATATGTAACGCACGTCTCTCCGTCGACGCGAGTTTCGGGGGTGTCAAGTGAGTAGGATTGCAGTGGTTTAAAAAATGGCTTTTTGAAAAAAAAAAAAAAAAAAAGAATTTTTAATTGTAACATTCATGTCGAATGATAATTTTCAATTGCAACACAGAGAGAATAGTGAATGGGTTGTCGGAGCCGGAGACATCAGTTTAAATATCGTAGTGAGTAACACCGGTGATCCAGCATACCAGACTCAACTCACCATCGCTTTACCGGCTGAAATTCGTCTGCGCAACGAAGAGCCGTCTTGTAAATCGAATACAAATGAAAACGCGATTACATTGATTTGTGAAATTGGTAACCCCCTTGGCAAAGGACAATCGGTGAGCTATTTCGCAGGCTTCTTTAGATAAAACATTTCTCGGTATAGGTATACACACGTTTCAATTCAAGTCAAACGATACGGACGTTCGAAATTCAGATTACGTAATATAATACCATAATGGCGGACGGCGAAGGTGCAGCCACGGTCCACCTCGCGACTTCGGAGACCGTTTTCTGCCAGACAATGTAAAAATTTTGCAAGATAAGAGCTTTTGCCATTTTATTGGGTCTGGCAGAATGAGAAAATGTTTTTACCGTTTGATTTTACACCGTATTATAGGCAAAAATTTTGAGTCAATATTCCTCGTCTCTGACGTCACAACGCTGTAGTATAACAAGATCGTCATCTAAGATAATCATACTTGTCACTTATGTATGTATACCGTATCGTATATTTTCAATGACGAAAACTTTCAGAGAAATTTAAACATCGTCCTGGACATGGGAGGTATCGTAGACTCGGCTGGTAGAACGAAACTACCCTTCAACATAACGAGATTGACGCGCAGCGAAGACCACGGGACGGATAAGAATCCGATAACGTTGAATTTGATTGTCAAGAACCGAGCCTGGATCAGTCTCACAGGGTGAGCTTGCAGCTTCAATCATTTCACCAAAATGACTTTAGTATACACGCAATCAATGAGTGACTGCACTTTCTGATGCGTATACCTCTTATTAACATATTTATTACAGTTTAGCAGATAGAGAAAGCCAGGACTATAGCCTGGCCGAGAACAAGTCCACGGTTCCGATTCGGCATTCCTACCATCTCCTCAAGGTCGGGGAAACCCCAATTGCAAAAGCGGAATTGACCATCAATGTACCGGTCGCGATCGTGGGGAAGAATTATACCTTCTTAAATATTAGCAATCCCCAAGTAAGTATTAACTGATTATTATTGGCTTAACAAGCAATTATATATTATCAATTACCGATCAAAGAAGAACAATCAATCGAGTGTGATCGGCCCCGCTAAATCATTGATTTTGTTCTTTCTTTCTTATTCAAACAGTTTACCGATAGTATGGGAAAAAATTTCCCGTGTTCAATCCATGGCCATGATTCATTAGTTGGGCTTGTAAATTCGCTGATCTCGAACAATGGCATGCTGCAAAGAAGGCGTCGTGAAATTTCAAACGCTAGTGACTCATCAGTACTGACAGAAGAACCGGAAGATGACGAAAAGCTGAAAGGAGATATGAGCGAGAGAGGGGTGAACACTGATAGCCAGAGTACCGATCAAATAATTTATTTGAATTGTACAACGGCAGATGTTTTGTGTGTGCAAATCAAGTGCATATTCAGGCTTTCAAAAACTTCTAATGATTCGGGAAATATGGCTCTGGATACAGTCTTCAACGCCAGTGCCTTTTATACATGTAAGATATACGAGCTGCAGTAGTTACGTTATTAATCATTTCTGAAGGATAGAAAAAAAAAAAAAAAAAAAATACTTTCTCAAGGCCTGCGAGGGTCTCATAAGATTTTAATTTTTTTCACCTAAATTAATTTATCTTTGTTTATCTTGATTTTATTTTCCCTCAGCGAACGAAGATTCCTTGACCGTTAAATTGACCACAACCGCGAGCGTGAAGATTATAAAACCAAACGTGTTAGATACAACGTTCATTCAGTAAGTTATCGACGAGTATCGAACCACGATAATTTCTTCAAATTTGAAATGAAAATGGCTGTGTTTCTTTTTCAATATACATTAAATTTTATTCAGACGTAGCAACACAACGGCTACGGTTTCAACGATGCTCTACAACATACCAGAACCTCAGAAATTGGCCGGATGGGTTTATCCCGTTTCGATAGTATCCGGTATCGTGCTGTTCTGCATATTGGCTTTGATTCTCTTCAAAGTAAGCGTATAATCATATTCTAATAGTTAAACTTCTGAATCAACACACGTGAAGCCATGGCGCTGCGAGCGTATGACTGGAGAAGTGTATAAAATCCAAATTTTCGATCGTACTATTATTTCTATACCGACAAAGAAGACAGTTATCAACTCTGCAGGAACTAGGTATCCGGTTAAAAGTTATATCCTCGGTCTTTTTGCCCTAAACCGATGGAACCAGTGCCTCAAAGTCCCGAAGTGGAGAATGGCTGCGATTCCCGCTACAAGCAACCGCATGCTTTTTTTTTTTTTCTTTAGTCATTATTTGAATATTCGAATGTTCTTTGGAAATGTGATATACGATAATTAATTGCACCTGAAATTCACAAGTCTATACGTGGATTGAAAAATAAATTGAAAATTAAATTACAGGTGGGATTCTTCAACAGACCAAAGAAGGAGCAAACTGCAAAGGCCAAAGAGAGGGTGAGTGCAGATGATACCGATTTTATTTTACTTCTCTTTTTCGTTATCAAGTTCAGTCGTTGATTCATAAATACTTCAGTCGCTATAATATGTTCTGCTATTCGCTATGTAAGCGAGTACGAAGAATAAATTTATGAACAATAATTTGTCAAGTTTGATAGCAGCTATACCTAGATACCTACATGTCTATATCTTTGTACCTTAAATTTTCAGGAATTGATATTGAAAGTAGGCGGAAATGCCGATGGGGATGACGAAAATTACGGTTAACTGTATTTACAAAATCGACTTCATCAGACGAAAAAAGAATTAAGATCAACTGGTATATAATTCAAATTTCGTTCCATTACACGACGAACCATAAGAATCATTATTTTAGATCAATTAATATTAATGCAGTGTAATTCGTAGATGTATTTATCAATTCGTCATGTTTTTTTTTAATATGTACACTCATACTGTTAGCGTTATCATTATCCATAAGAAATGTGATACCTGTTACAAAAACGGGGTATTTTAGATTAATTTTTTTTTTTTTTTTTAAACCAACAAACATGTTACAGAAGATAAAATACATATACATATGTATATAAATTGTTTTTCTTTTTTTTTATATATATATACACTCAATTATTTTTACGTGTATGTGTCCATATGTATGTATGTGTGTATGTATGTACGTATGCAAATACGCATCCCAATAATAAAATAATGATTATTTGATAAAAAAAAAAAGAACAAAAATAAAAGAAATTGAAGAAATCGAAGAAAGAAAAGAGAAAGCAACCTTTTTTTCAACTCTAAATAGTCACGCTTTCGCAATTATACGATATAAATTTTTTTTTTCTTCTTTTCATATATACTATATATATATATATATATATATATATATATACCTATATATAATACCTATATACACATAATCATCAGGTAAATTAAACATACTAAACAAATATATCAATGTATATATTAAGTGTGCGCCCCTCAACGTTTCAAGTATAGTAGGTATAATTAAACCTCACAAAATTTGAATAACATTCAAATAGATTAATGATCCATTTAAACGATGCCCAAAAATTTTCTTATTACATATGTGTATTCATTGAAAATTGCAATGATAATAATAATATTGATAATAATCATAATGATAATAATAAAAAAAATAATAATAATAAAAATAATAATAACAATAATAACCAAATTTTTCTTATTATAATATGTACTTATTATATTTTTCTTATTATAATATGTTTTTGCGCACATAGTTGCATTCTTATGGTTATGCAAACGAATATTTTCTGAGTAAATGAATCGCAATTTCAATTTAAAGATATATTAGCCATTAATAATGATAATAATAATAATAATAATAATAATAATAATTTTGTTAATATCGTTATCGTGAATCCTCTAACAAATTAAGTTAAGTTTGGTGAATTTTCTTCGTTTGTTTATCTTTTCGTCTTGCCTCGAGAAACGAGGTAAGGTCATGGACACAAAAAAAAAAATACATTGCGATATGGATTGAAAAAGCAATACAATGCGAACATTTTGTTTCTTTCTTTTTTTTCTTCTCTCATTCAAAGTTTATCTACATTTTGTTTGTTCCTTTTTTTCTTTTCTTTTCTATCTTGGAATATAGGAGATGAGTACGAAACACTTGTTAAAATATCTAAAATTTAAAGTTTCCCATATTAATCAGTATACCAGAGGTAATTCTGTTACTATTATTTCACGACGTGTGGTTCATCATATATTTTTTGATTTAAATTATCCTCTCATTTATATGGATGTATAAATAGAACAACCGCACTAATTATCAATCTTCTTATTACTCGCCACGGACAGGGGGAAAGGAATTGGGGAATTCAACAAAGTACAGGAGCCACAGAATTTTGTCGCATTTTTTTTTTGTTTTTGAAAATACTATTTTATGATGTGAACGTTAATTTTCGTTTTTTTTTGCTGTTGTTTTGAATCAATTAATTGTTTTTTTTTCTTATATTTAATCTTCCCACATCTCATCAGGGATTTCGAATCGTTGATTTTCTTCTTTCTTCCGGGGGTTTCTTAGAAAAAAACGTTCGGCGTTCTACAATTGAAGAATTCTTCCATAGGTATGTATGAGAAGCTCTAGAATAGCCAAGGAGAAGGAAAAATTTCTCCAAGACGAGATCAAACGACGTATTTGAAATTAGCGACGAATGTACTGTGCCCATAGTTTCAAATTTTGTTACGGCAGAGATCTTGCGGCGTGTTAATTCGATATATCATTGTAACGAATGGAGACAACGTTTGTCAGTGTTTATCATTTCTTCGTCAGATATATGAGGCAGGTTGTTCTGGATGAGTAGTTTTTTTCAGTACCACGCAGGTTTTTTATCTTCGAGTATTTTATTTTATTTTGTTTTATTTTGTGTTATTTCATTTATAGTCATTTTTCATTTTCTTCATATCCAAACTTCGTACGAATACAGAGTGAAATGAAAGATACCAAAAAAATAAAAAACAATAAAGAACAAAAAAAGAATGAAAAATAAAGATAGGATGATTGATTAATTAAAGAAAAGATATTTCGTACTCATCACATATAAACCTACAAAATGAAAAATACAGAAGAAAAATTGGGTTGGCAAAATAAGACAACGCGACTTATTGAGAACGTTAAAGAGATTCACGATTCTTACAGAAAAACAACGCATCAAGATATCTTCACTATACATAGAATATAACTATACCCTAATCTTACCCTATTCTTTTTCTTCAGTTTTCTATTTTTGTTTACCGTTTTTTTTTCTTCTTTTTATTTATCTATTTTCATTTTTCAGGCACGATTATTATGCGCGGACATCTCTCCTCCGATATATTACATATCATACGTTAAATGATTTATAATATATACGTGAAAATCCGACATCTATAGTTGTTCTATATATTATATTATTTAAATTATTAATTAGTCGCTACTGACGTGTATCGATAATTCAACCTCAACGTTCCTTTCTCCAAGGACAACGAAACCTGTGTGCCAAACCGAATGGCAATGCTAAAGAAAAATAAGAAAGAAAAAAAAAAATTTTTGTATCATATAAAAATGATACAAGAATTCTTTTGCAGATATTGAATAACGTGAGTAAAAACAATGACATTTTTCATTGTTTTTAGTTTTAGAAATTTTTTTGTACTTTTTTTCTTTATATCGGAGAAAGAATCGCTATTTCAAATCAGTCATATTCAGTTTATAAAATAATATCGTTACACGTCACACGGCCTAATGTTCTAGTTGACTTTCAACATATTTAATGATGTGATCATGATCGTTTAGCTATTATTTAATTCCTCAAATGTTATGTATCCTCAATCGATAGAGAATCGAAGAGAAAAACATAAACTCATATCGTCTTCCCAAGCCGCATTTACGTAGATTAATTCTGTTTCTCATTTTCTTTTTTTTTTCTACTGTTCTGTTTCTGTATATCTCATTAAATTTACAACAAGAAACAACACCGCCGACGTACGTTTGTATCGAAATTGATAAAATAAACTGATATTTATGAATCAAAACGAAAAAAAAATAACCAAGAGAATTTTCATCGTCCGAATTAAAGCTCAGACTTCATACTTTTGTCTGTGCAATTTTCCTTTTACACTCTTCTTTCGACACATTCATACGTCAGCAATGTGTTAAGAATTTTATTAAACAGACATAATCAGTCACCGTGAAAAGTAATCTCTGCTAGTTTATTCCCGTTGTTCCTCTCTACAGTCTCACTAACCTCGTAATAAATGTTTAAGAAGAAAAGAAAAATAAAAATAAATAAATAAAAATCGAAGAAAAGACGGGAACAAAGAGTAGAAAGCTCTCGGACTAGCAGAGATAACTTTGCCGGGCTGTTTAACAATTATATGTTAAACATACTAGCAGGAAATTGGAATCAGAATTAAAGGTTTACTTGGCAAATGCTTCCGGCGGTATTTGACCCAGTTTAAAAAAGTTCCTAAACGCAGTTAACGCGTTGTCAAAGTTCCAGTTAACTTCTTCTAAGCACTTCAAACTCCACTCTAAGTTCATGGACGTTTGCTGGCTTAATGCTATCGTCATTTCACGTTTAGCTGCATCGGTCGTTAAGCTTGCAGCAGCAGGAGGTACAACGGACGATGTTGAAGTCGACGCTTCTGTTTGCTGATTCATTTCAACTTCAGAATGCTCAGCGAAGGCTTCTTTTTCCTGTGCTTCTGTAGGCTGGCTAATATGCAACTGTTCATTACGGATACAGTAGCCTCCGCCTTCGGGCACTATCACAAAGGTTCGGTTGAAGTAACGCGTAGAATTTTTCTTTCCATCTAATTCCTTGAATAGTCCAGTCACCGTTATAAGCATCATGGATTCCTGTTGTTTCAAATAAACATATTAGATTTCGTGTTTGTGTTTTAGGTTTCCTATTCGCCTTGCCCACGAATTTTTTAATAGGATTTTTTTCAGAGCATCATCACATTTACGTGGACTATAAGTCCGACTAGACTCTGAATCTGAGTTAGCTTGACATTATTGTCGCATAAAACCGGTAAAACAGCATCAAATTGAGTCTAAGACGTCTCATATTAAAAGCTTTTTCATGTTCTTTCAGTGTGCATAACGTGAATTTGATAGCTCTAAAGTCGGCTGAGCTATGATTATTAATGTAAAAGAATGTTCACTCATCAATGAAAAAGCGAAAAATTAAAAAAAAATCATAATTCCCACAATTATTTTCAGTTTGCGACGATATTGCTCTGAAAAAGGTTTGTTTTGAGTCATAGTTTTTGGGAAAAAAATCGATGAGAAGATCCTGAGCACCGATTTTTCTGGGTCCCGGTTTTTCTACAGAAATCCTGCAGGAATCTCAGTAAATCAATAAAATTCTGATAATATTTTTAGCAAAATGATTGTCATAAACAAGACTAACTAAGAAAATATCATGTTCAATGGTGAACAATTGAATAGATGTTGTTGTTTCATGTAAATTAAATTTTCCCCTGAATAGGTTGATAGAATATTTCTCAAATTTAATACGGCATCTAAAAATTATATAATATATATATTTTGCTCACCATGACCAAGCACAGATCCATGGAAAAGCTGTTCAAGTCATGTTTAGTCTTCGGCATTTCTGATATAAAAGATACGACAGGAAGTCTGCCTTGTTTGAGTAACTTTCTTCTTCTATCGCTGTCGGTCAGACGAAACAAGTTCCTGTTTTCACGGAGGTAGCCTTCAGGTCTGTGAATAAAGATAATTAATGAGAATAAAACGTTCCTGTAAATTAAACGGAAATATCCAAAGCCAGAGAAAGCTTCTAGACTCACTTGTTGCCTCCATAGGCGTACGAAACGGTCATACTAAAGCACGCCTGCTCGTGATAAGCGTCTAACAACGGCTGACGATTATCACTGTCAAAGATTTGGAAATATTGTTGAAGGAATTGTCCAGCAATTTTTTGTGCTTCTGTATTAATGATGAACATTCTTTGGGTTTGCGGTAGTTTTGATCCCTCGTCAACTACGTCGAATAAAATTGGTTTTGGCAGTTCAATTCCATCCTTTGAAATTTTTGAATGAAAACAAAAAGAATAACACACCAAATTCATTATTTAGGATAGAGGCTATTGGTCGGAAATTTACTTATCCTCAACACTTACCAGTTTCAATAGCCTTGGGAACCTCTTCCGCACGTCACTATCGCCGAGAAATAAAATCCAGAAGCCCGGAAGCTCGGAGTTAGTTGTAATCAGAGAGAGAAATAGATATTTCGACTGTTATTATGCGAAAGATAAATACGGGGGAGGAAAATAGACGTTTCTTTAATTATGCTATTTAAAAAAATCATCGTATCCAGATTTCATTTAAGAAAATTTAGACAATAATAATAAATTCAATCGGTTCACCTGAAATAATCACTCTGACGATCCTTGTACTTAAGGCAAACAGGATTCCCCGATAATCTCAGCTCTTCAAGTTTCAGGTCCTTCAGTACATCGAGCTGAGTGATCTCTCTTATCTAAAACGTTGTTCATAATACAATTTTAAGTTCAAATGATTTTTCTTGACATCTTAAGGCTAAAGAAAGCCGGGAGACTCACTCGGTTTTCTCCGATGTATAAAACTTTCAATTTCGGTAGTTTCTTAGTCAAAAGATTTAGCCGTTCAATGATTGCCAGTTTGTTACCATCCAAGTTCAACGCTTCAAGGTTTGGAATGTGCTCAGCGACTATGTCTATCACTGTGACTAGCATTAGGGGTCTGAATAACGCGCAGAAATAGTCTGCCACGAGATCTGTAGTCAAGAGAAACGGGTTCAAGTAATAATGAATAAAAAACAGAGAATCTTGAAGTGTAAAAATCATAAAATGCATAATTTTTAGTGTTTTTATAGTGTAAACTAACCAGGATCTTGATGGAACTTTGATAGATCAAGGGCGTTCGTTTCCGCTGTGTATCTCTTGACCATGGCAAGTTTCATCCTTTCTTTAAGTGTCTGGTCAATTTCAACGTTAGGAAATCCTGGCTTTACTCTAACGTTAATCTTAAATCCTGCGTTCGTTGTTATTTTTCTATCACAATTGTACAATTTGTCAGCAATTTTAGGATCGTCGACGTAGAACACCGCCTCGTTGTTCATAACTTTGTACTGCGAACAAAAATTATTTGAAAATAATATTAGAAGCTTAATTGTTAAACAAGTTTTCTTTATGTCAGTACAAAGGCTCAATTTTGTTGTATGTCATTTTGATTAATCTTATGACTAATAAAACTTACCATTATTGGCACGAACTGGTCCGGGGACATGTAACTGTTGAGGCTCTTTATAATAAAATCTTTCTGGTATTTGTGCCCGTATGGTATCTGAAGACAGATTATTATTCAATTTATAAAACATTTTGATTCAAGGGGAGAGTCACAGTGAAGTTTCAAGATCCCAAAAATGATGTTCAAACATTTTTTTAATCCATACTTCTACACGGATTTGAAATTGAATTTAATTATTCGATTCAAGTTATACAATTGAATCGATTAGACTAGAATGAAAATGAATTGAATTTATTGCGTTAGGTTTCAAATGAGTTTATTGAATTTTAATTTTTTTTAGATTTTTATTCAAATTGAAGTGAATTTATTGAATTTGACTATCATTAACATCATTGAATTAAGATTAAAATGAATTCGTAGATTTTGTTGAATTTCAATAAAAAAATTTGAATATTTATCAAATTTGAAGCTTGGTAATTTAATCCCAATCGAATTTGTCCGACCTGAATTGAATTTCGACTAAATTTGATTGAAATCAAATCAAATCGAATCGAATCAAATCAAATCAAATCAAATCAAATCAAATCAAATCAAATCAAATCAAATCAAATCAAATCAAATCAAATCAAATCAAATCAAATCAAATTTGTTGAATTCAGAATTCAGAAATCAATTTCTTATCAAATCAAACATATCGCATTTAAGTAGAATAGAATTGAATTTGTAAAACTCAGTGCAAACAAACAGTAATCAAATCTGAATAAACTCCAAGCTATGGTCAAAGATCTCGAAAATTTTACCAGCCTCTCCCTTATACCGACTAAAAAGCATTTCCAAGTTTCTCCTTCAAAACAAAAAAAGAAGCAGACAAAAAAAAAACCAAACACATTTACATTTAGAAAAACGTAAATCTCACCGTTACTTTGAACCAATTGGAATCAGCGAACATTGGTCCCCTGTTATGAAACCCTGCTTTTCCATGTGTCCGACCGCGTTGAGGAAACGGACTGATCCTACCCCAAGGCATTCTTCTGCCCATTTTACCCCTGACCATGACTTGTCTAGCTCCAGTATTAGGTCCCACAGTCATTGATATATCTTCATCTAAGTAACTTCTTATACCAGCTTCAAAATTTCTTCCTCTATCCGGCCCAGGCCGACCCTGTGACTTGAATGATACTCTAGGTCGGCTTGTATCTGGACGAACTACACGATTGTCGTGATCTTGGATGAAACAGAAAACAAAAACAAATGAAAATAAAAAAAAAAAAAAAAGGAACTACTACTAAACACGTTTAGACATCTTTAAAGTGGTAGTTTCGTTTTGCCAGGGAAAAATAACTCCGAATATTATTGATACTGTTCCAAAATTATGATGTGTTAAGAACAGAGGACATATTGTATTGTATGGCTGTTTTTATTCATAGTTGCATCTGGTTTAGGTTGGCGTTAGATAGTCAGAACCTAATTATTTCAATCGGATGTTACATATATCGACTTAAACGAATAATTCATTTGATGATAATTATCGTTATTCAAATAAAGTGGTCCAAGCACATGTTGGGTCGTAATGCGCAGTTCTTTCGTTACAGGGAACCTACTGCATGGCTAAAAATGAGTTAAGTACAATGTATCTTATGCTACTCACCAAAGTAATGTTTAGTTCCATCGGCGCTATGACTAGCCGGAATTCTGCCGTTCCAAGGAACTTTGTTAGACTTTTTAGGCATATTTATTTATTTATTTATTTGCTCTTTATCGAGACAAATTTGATATATTTTACTTGTATGGTTTTTGTTTATCACGGAGGAAAAGACGAAAGTAATGTTTGATAATTCTATGTGTATGTGCAATTGCAGCCTTGCACTTCTGCCAACTAAAACGTGTGATCGGATGTCACTAGGGCAGATGTTGAAAACTTTAGAGCATAAAAGAACAAAGGTTAGCAGATTGATAGAAAATAAACAGTTTCAATCGATTCATATTTTTAGACACGTCTATCAGATACAAATTCGATTTATATTTTCTATCGGTCCCAGCGTTTACCGAAATATTGTTAATAATATGTATAATCAGTCTGCGGATTTAGTGAATAAATGACTAACTTGGTGAGACTGATCTAGTTATTATCACTATAAATGAAAAGATGTCGATAGATGGCGCGTGCGATCGTTTGACGTCACGCAACAGGACGCCCAGATAATGACGAGATCTGCACAATTGGTCGGTAACTGTAGTTAACAGCGCTGCTTTACCTTCCTATGAATACTCTTTTACCGCGATGGTTTATCGCCGATAAAAGGACTGATAGAAATAGAAGTATGTGTATACATACACCGTTTTGAAAGATGAAAATCGATTTCCTTTCTTCGTATGACGGGTTTTTGGGAAAATATTTGATAGCTAAACAGAAGAGAAAATGGGAGGACCGTTAACGCTATGGGATAGGAGATACGAGTCAACTTCCTTTCTCTTTCGCAGTTTTAATAATTAGCTCCGCAAGTTCCACACAGTCAGAGAGAGGGTTACAGTCACTTGGGGGCCGGTTAAGTTTTACCTCCCGGAAAACTTTTCCGAGATTATGAATTAGTTCCTATCCCAACGAATGAATAACACTATTAGATTCAATGTGTAGATCGGAATCGAATACCAGACGATTTCTATGAAAAGAAAAGGATTAATATCCTCGAGACATTGAGGATTGGAATAATGCCGTAACGAATCATTTTGAATTCTGGTTTTCCAATTCGTTTTGGTTTACTGGGATGTTACCCATGAACGTAATGATTGTTATTTCACTGCAGTAGTGGCATCATTGAATTGTATACCTATAAGTAGTATCTACCTATATATTGTGCAACTACAACTGACCTCTGTAAGTATAGGTACTGATCAATTAGTTGTTGAGTAGTGACATCACCTCAATAGTATCCATACTGATACATACAAGCAGTCCGTCAGCATTGGCATCATTTTAGTAATTTTCACCTCAGACGGAATTACTAAATTCTCAGCAATGATTACTGGTCCATGAGTAAGGGCATCATTGCACCAGTACCCTGTACTTCTGAAGGAATGTATCAAGTAATGATCACTGTCTCCTCAGTAGTAAACCCTGGAAAGTATAGCAGTAGCATTTTTCCTCGAAGGTTTCCATGGATATTTCATGCTTATTTTGACACTGGACCGCGTCTTGCGATCAGAAGGTTATTGACCCAAGAGATCATTAGCGGATCTGTAGCCTGGACCTGTTTTTCCTCAATTTACGTGGCTGTAGGTAGCCTCATCTTTGCTATACAGCACTTGCAATTCTTTTTCAATCCGCAAACTCGACATTTTGACAATCAATTGGGAATTTGCTATAGCAGACATTTACGATGAACACCATATATTTATGCGATAGGTCAATAATAAAAACCAATAATTTGCCGGAAATGAGGAACCGACATGTTCGCATTTTGGGTCCTTGTAACATGATATGAATTTATACTTGTTCATGGAATGGATCAGAAGTCAAATACCGCGAGGCTGATCAGGTGGCATTTTGATGTCACATAGTGCGTAGCTGCAGTATAATATAAATATTACACAAATTTGCTTGGTCACTTGAATATCAGATTAGAGTTTCCATCGCACATAATAATCTCGGTCTTTCCTCATGCTCATTTTGCATCTTTTGCATAACGACTCAATTCCACTCCTCTAGGTATTTCCCTACCCGTCTTCCCCTGACCTTCGAGATTCCTTTCTACGTCAGATCGGTCCTCAATATAAGTAGCTGCACAACCGTGTCCTCGGTGGTAATATCCAGATGCACAATCTTCGGTGCACAATTCGTACTGTACTTATATTTTCATAAACAAGCTCGTGTTTTTTTAGTCACAATGATTTTGGCATGGAGATCATTCCCCACTTTTGTAACAAATCAATAAATCCTGAATTACCAAGATCAATAGTCAAGTCAGTGAAAATGATCCATTGTCAACTGCCAATTGATAAAGCGGTGCCCTTGTAGATATTTCGTGATATAATTCAACGAGTTTTGATCAAGATTGGGTGACAAATATTATTATAAATCATAGCCGGAACAATCATTGTCGCCTAAACTATTTAAAAGGACAGAATCTTCGAATTGATTTCATCTCTATTTGATTATTATGGCGGATAAGGCTAGGAAAGTGACCGCAGGTAAGTGTGATCATTAATTGTGAAAAGTGTTCATTTACAAAACTGAGTTTAAGAGAGAAACAGAAGTCTTTTCATTTATTCAGTTGAATATTGATATTCTGAAACGGAGACTGAATTATTCATTTTATATTTATTGGTGAATCAATATAAATACTGCCCACACGTAAAAGTCAGTTCAATTACTATGAAATATCAGTCCGTTTCGTGGTAAATTATTTGACACTCGATATGAATGAGAAAGACTGCAGTGAAACGAAACGAATGTTTATCATATTCCCTCTCAGTACAGTTTCTTTTGATTTTTATTTTGGAAAAGAATGGCTTTCCTGTCGAGATGTACTGTGGTATCTCGTCTTCTGTGGATTCGCTATTAACTCTATGCAAAAGGCCAATCTTAGTCTTGCCATTGTTGCTATGGTCATACCTAGGCCTACGACAGCAGGAATTTCACAATGCACATACGTGGATCAACAGGCTTCTAATCTCCCCAATTTGTGGGCCAACGCGTCATCAGTTATAAACATTACCGAACACAACGTTACGCGCAATTCTGCTTTATTTGTGGATTCCACACCGAGGCCTGGAAATGTAAATGACTCACGATTCGCATCAGATTGCTGACTAATGACGATAAATTCTAGCAATAATTGAAATGTTTTAGAATATACCAGGAATTTCCGTGCAATATCCCGATCGCTTTGCATGGAACGAATACGAACAAGGTTTGGCCCTGGGAGGGAGCTTCTGGATGCAATGGGCAACACAGTTACCCGGTGGACTATTGGCACGCCGTTATGGTACCAAGCTCATTTTTGGATGGGGAAATTTGGCAACCGCTTTACTGGGTTTCCTGATACCGTTAAGCGCACGATATCATCTCTACGCTTTCGTCAGCCTAAGAGTTCTTCAGGGTTTTTTTACGGTACGGATTCTTGGTCCGTATATATAACGGAAAGGAATCATGAAAAAGGAAAGAAAACTTTTCATTATTCTGATCAATTTTTTGTTCAGGGTTTCATTTGGCCCTCAATGCACAATATGACGGCCAAATGGATCCCTCCTGATGAAAGAGGCAAATTCATAAGCTCTTATATCGGTGAGTGAATAACTGAAGTATTGTTAATCCATATCGCATCAAGAATTCGAATTCGTCTCGGAGGAGATTTCCAACTATGATCGAAACAGACAATGCGAATGTTACCGTGCAGTGAACCGATTACTATTTTTCATATCACTCCGTTAGATTAGGTAAAATTTTTATGATAACAGGAACTTCTGTGGGAATAGCGACGACCTATCCACTTGGCGCATTCCTCATTAACTGGTTTGGATGGGATTCAGTTTTCTACGTAACTTCAGCGCTCGGAGTTATGTGGTACACAAGAGCATTCTATATATCAAAATTTCCTGGACATTGTTCAAGAACATTATTGGAATCAACTTCACCGTATCTTTGCTCGAAATTTTCCACAGGTACATCGCCTGGTATTATCTGGCTTACGACACCCCTCAGAAACATCCTCGTATTTCGGAAGCCGAGAAAACTCACATTATAGAAAGCCTGGGGTATTCCGTGGACCACAATTGCAATTCCCAACCAGTCCCATGGAGAGCCATTCTGACCTCGGGCCCTCTTTGGATAACAGCTATTGCCACGTGTGGCGGTAACTGGGGCTCTATGACTCTTGCGTCCGAAGCACCTTCCTACTTCAGCTATATTCACAAATGGAACATTAGCATGGTGAGCCATTTTTGTAGAAAAAAAAAAACTTACAATGTAGCCGGACCGCAGAGTCTCGCGAATTGAAGTTGGCTTCAATTCTAATCGCGAATGTTCCGTTCAAAATTGATTTTCGATCTTCATTCCCAGACCGGTGTGCTTGTGGCTGTTCCCCATCTGATGCGCATGGTCTTTTCCTACCTGTTTTCAAGTTTTGCGGATTGGCTACTGCGAACGAAGAAAATATCAGTAACGAACTTGAGAAAGTTCGCGATGTTAGTGTGCAACGGGGTGCAGGGTATCCTGTGGTTGGGTCTGGCTTTCAGCGGCTGTAACTCATCCGTAGCAATAGTTTGCATGATCGCAGGGACAGCTGTAAGTGGTTCCCTTTGCGCTGGAACTTTAGCCAGCCTTATTGACCTCAGTCCGAACTTCGCGAGCGTACTTTCAGGCATTTGTAACATGGTGACAGTGACCCCTGGATTTGTCTCGCCTTTGATAATCGGGATCCTGACCAACAAAAATGTGAGTTTATTGACACGTCGGTGACGTAAAAACCCCACAAAAATATATGCTGCGGATATACTTATAAGCAAAATCGTTGAAATGTTATAGCAAACTATCGAACAATGGCGCCTGGTGTTTCTGATCACGGTTGCAATTATATTATCGACCGGTATCCTGTACATGTTCTTCGGTACATCGGACCTCCAGCCTTGGAACAGCCTAGGGAATAAAGAAAAAGGAGCAGAGCTTCAAAAGCTTCGGTCGAAGGCGATTGAAATTGAATGTGATCAAGTTACTACCTCAAAAGCGGAGCAGGATCACGATACACCTCTTTTACAACCCACAGGAAATCGTTTTGTATAGAAATAAAAGGATTATAATTATAGTTAAAAGATTGTGCAATTTATTTCTCTTCTATAATCGTATAAAATTGGCCTTTTTCTTAAAACGGATTACTCTTTTCGATCTATTCTTCATTCCACATTCATCCTTTTTATTCCTGATGCACACAATTGTTTGCGTTTGCACACCACTTCCGCCGCGTACCCCAGTTAGGCAGCACTGTCGTGCGTACATACAAACACGGACTAAATAGCGTGTCTGTATGTTACGTAGCTAATGTATTTTCTGCATTGTGGTTGTGGCTTCATTCGTATCGACGTATAGGTGTCGTTATTGGTTTATATTATTGTTGATGATAATAAGTGTTAGACGTTCAATTCCGATACGTGGAGTAAACTCACAAAATCAGTCTAATATATGAGGGGTGCCATTCACTCTCTTCACTATTCATGCAGTCCTCATAGTCAGAAGAAATATAAAAACTACAGTCATAATATTCCGTGCCAGGCATCCATCAACTCGGTATACCATTCGATTGATTTTTTCAAAGTTTGACCAGTGTCCAAATGAGAGGTCGAACAAGTTCGAAGTAGAAAATGTATCTTGGGTGCCGTTACCTCTTAATTCGTTCGATGATTCGCCCGTTCCGAATCTTGATTCAAGCTTTTATGAATTTTCTTTCTGTTTTTCGAGTAAAAAATGACAAAAATATTCCAGGTGACAGACTTAATTGCCTCACTCTGTGCAGGTAGGTATATTAGGTATACCTGTACAGAATGGATATACCCGTATACTCATGCGATAGTAATTATGTATACCTATATAGCCTTTAATCTAAAATCTAGATCCACCTGCAGACCGCGAGGTACGGTGCGCGATACGATATGTAAAATTGATAAACGATGAACACGTATGAATTATGTATGTATTGTATGTGTCTAATCTTAAGATACAGCTATATATAAGGCATTCGTCGCCAATTCTACCCCTAATAATTATTTCTACTTGACACCAATTTGCCTCTAGGTATATGATATGCCTGTTATATTCGCCACATACGATTATCGCATAGCGATTTTCCGCATGGCAACCGCTATTATTATTATTATTATTATTATTATTATTATTATTATTATTATTATTATTATTACTGTTGTTATTATTTCTTTATTTTATATTTCGCACATACATACATGTATGTGGTATGAACTTCATTATTTCACGATCGATATAAAGTAATAAAAAGTTCAATAGTGTTGGAAATAACGACCAGTCATTCAACGACAATGGAAAATTCGAACAACGGGATCACTCGTCGCACGAGTCCCTAGAAGAACTATGCTCACGGTTCAAAGACCCCAAGACATTGAAGGAAACTTCTGGGGACAGTTTTCACACATTTTTATATACATATACCTATATTCGGATATTCGTTCATTACGCTATTAAACACGGAATATATATTATTGCATAACGTATTTAGTAGAGAGGTGACAATAATTGATAATAATGATCAGAAAAACACGCGGGAATTATACATAATGATCATCGAGCACTGTTGACACACGCCGTATACGCACGGTGACAGGCTAATGGACAGAGACGTACAGGGGCTGTGTGGTCAATAAACGTTGCCGACCCTCGTCCCTGCAGGGAATAAACGCGGTATGAACTCTCGGGTGAAAATTTATTGGAAAAGAAACGTATTTGTACAGGCGTCATTAAGTTTATATATTAGGTGTACCCCATAGGCTGTCCGCAAGCTGTTAAAATTATTCAATAAATTTTACCGTATAAGATGAGCTGAAATTTGGTACGAAATACCGACTATGAATATACGTAATGAAATAATAAAAATAGAAGATGAGAAGAAAAAGTAAGCGTACGATCTGCGAAAATTTTAATTCACGTCTGCATATCTGGACGTGATTTGTTATCACTCGGGTAAACTTTTATAGGAGTTAAAAGTAAAATTTGTCGATACGGATTTTCCCGCCATATACTTATATCGGTAATGAATCACTCATATTCGCATTTTAATAATGAATCATCGCAAACACATCTCGGCGAAGTAAGTTGGGTTGCTTGTGTAAGGCGCGTATGTTTCCGCTAAACTGACATGCACCCGTTAGATGATAGACGTAACAAAATAATATGCCCATTATTATAGATACACATTAAGCGTATTCTCATACGCCCTTGTGGTAAAACTATTTCCTGTCCGGCTATCTCGATAACAGATTGCAGTACGGATATTTCGTCCAGTTCGTGTCTTCTTTTTATTTTTCCTTTTTTTTTTGTTGTTGTTATCTCTGTCTAATGCGCGCGCATCGATTCCTGAGATCCCTACCCCGGAATTCGATTTCCCCGGGGTTTCCCCGAGCTAATATTTGACGCTTGATACTCTGCCGCCAGTATCCACGGTTAACTTTCAAACAGTTTCACGAGTGGCGCCTCGTGGTGTACTTACAGTGTACAGGTGAGTCGAGATTTAATTGTGAGCGTAAAAAATACGATGACATACCCATATTAAGTACGCTTTGTTTCTTTTTATTAAATTTAAATTATACACAAAACTTTTGTCGTTTATCAATCTCACGGTTATCGCAGTTTTATGAATTTTTTCTTACTGGATAGTTCGTCCATGGATAAAACTATACTTTTTTTTTAAACCTTTATCACGATGTTGAAAATAATACCAGAAGCGGGTGGATGAAATTTCAATACAATTATGTTTATTCATATTCTCAACGTTTTTGAAATCCGATTTATCGTCAATTAGATTCCAAAATAGATTTAGAAACGTATAAGAAAAACAATTATAAGAATCCCATGGCAAAAAATTTCTACGATTTTTTAATGACTCGAGTTTCAAGACTACGTACGTATTTCGAAAACTTGGCACACAAAAGTCTGAATCTTTTTATACGATGACCACTTGAATATACAGATGATCGAGATTCGGGCGCCGAAATCATTCGCCGTTTATCTTCATCGCTCGTAGATTTTCACTTGCGAGAATCGTGCAGCGCCTAGTGGTCAAATACGAAACTACACTCGCTTATGTAAATGTTACGTTTTATAGGTACACGCTCGCTTAATAGCGTTTGTAATTTTAATTTTTTTTTCTCCCTTTTCATACCGTTACGTAGGTAATTCTCACGTCTGTTGGAAAATGATTCTCGCGGTATACATGCAGCAAGTTGAAAAATATAATCGATCGAAACGAGGACAAACACCTCTCGCACACCTCTCGTGCGTATATCTACTACCTACACACAATAATGCTATGGTAGGCGTGATATTTATATGCATACACGGTATACAATATGTATATGTATGTTGTATGTATATGCAATGAAGATGTATTGCAAAATGAAAATTATATTATCACGGTGTCTCTTGCAGAGACGATTATTTTCATTTTTATTCTTATATTTTGACTTGCTGATGACGTGTGACGAACGAAATTTCATCGAACCTCCACAGCTCTACTTCTAACCGTCGTTATTTTCGATTTGAATGTATATATACCGCTGTACTTGAAGTTGACAATTATTTTCTTAATTGTTTGCAGTCTATCGCCTGGGCAATGCTGTGTCTATAAAATCTCTACTCAAACACTTCGATCACTTAGTAATAATGGCTTTCTACGGTAGTGTGCGTGTTTTGTACATTTACTTGTACGTCCATTATCGACCGTGAGCTACAGCTCTCCCTTCTCCGATCGTTCTGCAATTCAAATGCATCCATACAGACATTATCGAGAACACGCTACATCGTATGACGTTTTGTTTATCTTTCATATATACCCGTGTCCAGATTTTCTAACGAGTTTCAACTGAGCAACGCGAATAAATGTAAAAAAAAAAAACATTTTAAAAAGATATTGAGTAGATCGATCCGACTGCACGAGCTTCCAAAACGGACTTTACTATTTTCAACATCTCCCTTATACAATTCCGCACAGGAAGAGAATAAAATTTGCGAAAGACAAGGGCGAAGGAACCTAGTAGCCATGGGCTGCGGGTTTAGTCGTCGGGTGGTACCAAACACCAGCAGTGAACCAGCCGGTCTAGGAGCATCCGGAAACGGCGTCGGTTCTTTCGTCGGTGACGTAGAACCCGCTGCTAAGGATGAAACCGTAACTACCGGGGTATCGGTTAAAGATTCTTCGTTGAGTTTCATCGTGCCGATTCGGGATCACGACGACAACAAGGAGGGTAGTCTTATACGGCGTCATCCGCCCGTAAGACTTCGTCGTCTGGAGGAAGAGCAGCAGGTACATCGTCCCAGATTAACTCTCGGTGCGTTGGAACGCCGTCAGGCAGAAGCTGAGGAAAGGCGTCGAAAGGTGCGAGATTTTATAAACTTTATTAAATAATATTATACTGCAATATTCAATACGGCTCTAACTACAACGTCGATCCGTTATTCCAGATATTGGATTCGAGAGTCCAGTCTGCTCAGCAATTTCAGCGCAAGGTACAGCCCGAAACGGGCACGACGACATCTCCCTCACCACCACCGTCGACGAACTGGGACCAAGACCACGACGGGGAGCAGACAAAACCGGAAATTGATCACGGAAAACGTCGGGAGGAATTATCGCCGAGTTGACCGGCACACGCAGATCCTATAAGCTTTAATGAACAGGTCGCCGATCTGCAGCGCAATTAATCCTAATTAATTATTATTGAATATACATATCATTATTATTATTATTATTATTATTATTATTATTATTATTATTATTATACTGTAGTTATTATTATCGAATCTGCTCCATAAATGATAGTATAAAGATATTAATTCCGGTCCCTGGCACAAATGGGGTAGATATAGCGTGGTTGTAACATCGATTTAGGTGTTTTGAAATAAACATCGAATTACATTTATTTCTTCACCACGAGTCCTGAAATATTTTATATCCAAAACATAAACCGAAAGGTGAGAGGCGTGGACAATGTCGAAAAAGATTGTTCAGAATTCAGAGGAAATTTTTCACACAGACAGAATGAGAAACTTTCATTAATTTTAATTATACAATAAGAGTGTCCTATCTTCTGGAAACATTGCAGGTGGCTTGAATTGCATTGTATAATACTCTTATCTTATCAACAGAAAAATACCTGTACGTTCTATTCGGTGATTCAATAGATCGAAAAGAAAACTTCAATCTGATGACACGAAGACATGTATTCTTATCAACAGAAATACGCTTTCTCGTGCGATTCAATAGACTAGAGAGAGAACTTCAATTTATAATGACATCAAGACATGTCTTCTTATCAACAGAAATATGTTTTCTCTTGTTATTTAATGGGTTGAATAGAAAACTTTGATCTAATGACATAAAGACATGTTTCCTTATCAACAGAAATACGCTTTCTCATGCGATTCGATAGACTAGAGAGAAAACTTCAATTTAATGACATCGAGACATGTATTCTTATCAACAGAAATATATGTTTTCTCTATCGATTCAATGGGTTGAATAGAAAACTTTAATCTAATGACATAAAGACATGTTTCCATATCGACAGAAATACGCTCTCTCGTGCGATTCGATAGACTAGAGAGAGAGCTTCAATTTATAATGACATCGAGACATGTCTTCTTATCAACAGAAATATGTTTTCTTTTTTGATTCAATGGATTGAATAGAAAACTTTAATCTAATGACATGAAGACATGTTTCCTTATCGACAGAAATACGCTTTCTCGTGCGATTCAATAGACTAGAGAGAGAACTTCAATTTATAATGACATCAAGACATGTCTTCTTATCAACAGAAATATGTTTTCTCTTGTTATTTAATGGGTTGAATAGAAAACTTTAATCTAATCATATGAAGACATGTTTCCTTATCAACAGAAATACGCTTTCTCGTGCGAATCGATACACTGAAGATAGAACTTCAATTTATAATGACATCAAGACATGTCTTCTTATCAACAGAAATGTGTTTTCTCTTTTGATTCAATGGGTTGAGAAGAAAACTTTGATCTAATGACATATCACGACATGTCTATTATTATCATTTGTTAATGAACAGAATCAAGTCAACTAATTATTTTACATAATTTGAAAAAAAAAGTGATAAACAAGATGATATGTATACAAGCCCCGTGTTAAAATGTGAAAAGGAGAAGGTATAACGTACATGGAAGAAGTGTCATGTGAGAGCTTTCAAATATCCAGAATTTTCCTTTTTTTCAAACCGCCCTAACGCGCACCGTATGCACCGTACCAACACACCGCATCAACGAGGCCTAGTATAAAGTCAAGAGACGCGGATCGGGGGATCGAGGATCAGGGATCGGGGGATCGGGGGATCGGGGGTTCCGGATCGTGCGGCGTAGTGGGTGGTGGTGATGGCGGTGGTGGTGGCAGAGCAAAGACGGGCGCGGGAGTATCCAGCGACCGCTGCCACCGGCAGTATATCCACGTGTTCAACGTGGTAGGCCGTCGCCGCGCGCCGCCGAAGTGCCGCCACTCGCATTATGACCCGGATCTTAAGATTACCACTCGGAGTACTGTATTAATAAAACCATACGAAAAACCGGATGCAGTGTCGACGCATAGACCGCGTCGTACATCGTACGCATTAGCAAAACGGAAGAAAAAAAGTACGAAAAAAAAAATTAAAAAAAAAAAATCCAAAACAAAATTTAATCGAACTTATAACCGTCCGTCCATCACCGCTGACGGTCATCATAAGCGCGCGACATCGAAATATGTTTAATCGGTAAGTGCAGATCGAATCTCGCCCCGATTTCCCAGCTGATAAATATCGTACAATATATTAATCGTTTCCAAAGAAAAGTAAAAAAAAAAGGGAAAAAAATCGTCAAATTTTATGTGCAATGTACGATGTTAATCGTCGTCCATCTTCTCCCCTTTCTTCTCCTTCTTCTTCTTCTTTTTTTTTTTTTTCTTCTTCTTCTTCTTCGTTTTCGTCTTCCGCTCTTTAACTGAGGGACAAAGCGAGCGAAGGGATCGCGAAGATCCGCGTCGAGTATAATAATGGCACTAACAAATGACGAAAAAACAAACGGGATGCGGCAGAGTTTAAGACCTCTTCAGGATCTTTCCAGAAAGTAATTGTCTCCGGTTACGTAACTTTGCGGTGCTCTGATGCGCCCGGCCTCCCGCACCTCCGTAAAGAGACAGATAGTAGACATTACAATTGCGAAGTGAACTGCTGCAGCATCACCATCAGCATATCCAGCAGCAACTGCAGCTGCAGGAGCTCTTCCGTCGCACCAAAGTTAACCACTGGATTGTGAGAGGAAATTGGCGGGAGAGAATATGCGGGAATCGCGGCAAGGGTAGAATTAGAGAAAATTAAAGGGTACGCGCCGTTTTTATTTTTCGGGCTTCCGTTAAGGTTTTCGTTATATACATATCAGTATACTCGAAACGTGGGTTCGTTCCATTGATTTTTACTTGTCATTACATTTTCCAGTTTTTTTCATTGTTAAAAAAAGGAATTATCGGCTATCGCTAGATCGGTAAGCATCCATACTTTGGATTACGTAGCAACCCTCTGCAGCGACGGTCCCCAGATTGTTAATACTCGAAAAATCGTCTTGCAGATGTAAAAAAATCGCGAAGGTATCTGCATGGACGTTATACAAACACGATTTATACATCGATTTACATGTCCTTCGATCTCCCAAGATACAAATATACGCGAATCAATTTTGCTGCACAGGTCTGAAAAACGATGTCGAAATCGGTATCGAAAATATCGTATCAATGGATTTAAACGTTTGTTTAACACGTAGATTCGACGAAGACCAGACAAAATGCGCGTAAATTATTTTGTTCCCTTTTTCATTTTTTGCCTGCATTACTAAATTTCGTTTTAGCAACGATCACGGCAAAATGTTACTGAGAAACAGAAAAGTGAAAATTTGCCTCCAACGCTAACAGTATCGAGAAAAAACGCAAAGAAATAGTCCAAATTTTCACAAAAGCTCAAGTTTAGTGTGTAAAAAATTTTACTTTTCAAAATTTGCTGTGAAAACTAGCGAACACAGCCTATCCGGGGTTCGAACGACTCGATGATCGCTTCGTATAATCATATCAGTAGATATATTAACGGCTATACCGGGTCGCTTAACGACGACGTTATAGATATCATTGTTAATCATAAAACCATACACGCAGTGCAGAATTTGTGTATATTTTAGTTTGAAAATCTAACGATGTGAGAAGTCACGTTTTTTTTTTCTTTCAAATCGTCGCACAAGACTTCGCGCTGTGTGTTTTATATACCTACGTTCAAATTTAACGGTCTTTTGATAAACTTATACTGCGGGTAATTCCAAGTTGTCCTTATCACTCAACGGCCCTATCCAGACCGGAGCTGTATGGTAGATTGTAACCAATAATAACTACGAAAAAAGAAAATGTATATAAAGTATATGAATAAAAATTAGAATTTGCTGATAATCGTGCAATATCGAAGCGATACGTGGAACAGATACACCGTTGGCTGTTTTGCCCATACTCTGATCGAGCCTGAAGTATCCAGTCTAAAGTTTCGAGTCCCAAGTCTGCAGCAGGGTACAATACATCGAGCTCTAGGTACGCTATAATACAACAGAGAATTATTCGTCCATCCTGTCCGCGCGCGATTTCTCTCCGTCTTCCAAGAATCGCGCGAGTAGGTACCAAACAGCGAACAGCGAACGGCGAACGGCAAACTGCAAAAGAGATGCCGTATCTACCGTGGAATAGCAATGGCACCCTTCCGGGTGCCGTCAGCGGTACCTACTACTCACAATCCCTAGGTAAATAAATATCAAATACATGGACAGACGTATACATGACTCGATACGTACACACGTGTATATATGCGTATATGTGTTTGTGTCTGTACGTGTTTGTGTGTTTGCTATTTTATACCTAATGATGTTATCCTCCATCCATTCCGCGCGATTGAGGGGATGGAGGGAACGAAGGGATACGTCGATTTTGGATATCGATTTTTTCTGGATATTGGATACTTGGACGTATTTCTTTTCTCGTTTTTCATCCGCATAACGTGCGTTATCGGCGAAATTGTAACGTGAAGCTTTTAGGGTAAGAAATGGGGTGGTATCTACAGAAAAGGGGACCAATTGTCACGATCCACGTAATTGACTCATTCCACATATCCAATACGAGAACCGTCTCAATATTTAGCGTGAGGGTATGATAGTAAAAATTTTCTAACTGTTGGAGCTCTTGGGCTGGGTTGGAAGTTCCGAAGGCACGATCAAAATTTCGAATTTTAATATTACCGGTTCACAGTGTGTAGGAAGAGTTTTTCTTCAAAAGTCTGCACAGTCGATTAAAAAAACTTCAAATCGAAAAACACCGAAGGCACAAAATTCCGAAGGCTAAAGATCCGGAACTTGAAATTTACACAAGAAGAATAAAATTTTCCAATTCTCAGACTTTCGGAGTTTTGGACTTTCCGAGTTTTTAACTGTCTCCATACCGAGCTTTCCCAGGTTTCATATTCTGAATTTCAACCTTTCAGAAAATTCAGGATCATCTAAAATGAATTCCTATAATTCTGATCGTTCGGAACGTTTAAAATTCGGAACATCAGCCATCAGGCTCCGTTTCATTTCTTTTGAAAATTTTGGAAGTATACTTAGCAATCTTTTTAACGGTTTACTCGCGAACCGTGTTTCGGGCTTCTTCGTTCCTTCCATCAATCTCCGAACCATCATCGAATTTTAAGCTACGTTATAGCGCAACAATCCAATATTTTGGGTATCGAATATTCTCTTGGAAAACGATTTTTCTTATAGCGCTTCTATAATAACCGGCGCCCAACTGTTTTTACACCAAAATTCGTTTTCATTTTTTGGTTAGTCTTAGCAATTTCAGCGAATCCAAAACTCGCGATGTGTTAAACGTTTCGAAGAACCGTTTGGGTGTTCAGATTTTACAATGTTCAGGAAAATTCGTGATCGTTTTCGAACGGGTTCTCGGTGTACTCGGCTGATTACAGCGTTTTTGAAAACCGTTATTGGTCGACCCTAATGCGAATTGTCCTAAACTCGAGCCCACGTTTTAACCGCTCATAGTCGATCGTTAGCATATTCGACATGTAAGACTGCAGCATTGAGTTTGCATTTTATTTTATAAGTACATTAATTTGTGGTTTGAGTGGCCGTTTATGCCTGCGGCGTCTCAAATATACAATAGAGAGGAAACTTGAAACTCCCGAGTACTACTCCGAGAGCTTATGATTTCCAAGATTTCTGAATTCTACTTCAGCTGTAGTCCCGCATAACATGAATTGCGCGATTCCTTTCTGCATAATAATTAGTATAATGAGCGCACGGCGCGTAAAGACGTCGCCTAAGGTGGTTGCTGCAGTTGACCGTTGACGATGTGCAGGAAGAGTCATTACACCTCCCTATTGCACCATTCCGAGATAAAGAGAGATAGAATGAAATATTTTTAATCGTTATCCACTTCGGATGGCGGATATCTGAATAGATGTATTCTCAATTAAGAGAAAAGGAAGAAGGAGAAGAAGTGAGTGAAAGAGGAAAGAGGAGAGATAGAGGCAAAAGGGAATCGGGTCGAGATTTACGTGATGGCGTACGTTGCATGTGCTAATTCAAGGATAGACGCGAGCAAATCTACGAAAGGTGCGAGCAAGCTGCGTCGAGATTTGATAAATGCCGAAATCGCAAACCTCCGAGATTTATTGCCGCTACCGGCTTCTACGAGGCAGCGATTGTCCCAGCTACAGCTCATGGCCCTCGTCTGTGTCTTCCTCCGCAAGGCAAACTACTTTCAACGAGGTGAGTATTATTATAACTCTAATATACATCATTTCATAATTTAGACGAATTGCCCAGGAAGAAGAAAAAACCAATAATCGACACTAATTAATCCCAAAATCACGATCTAGGGAGAAATTCGCGATAGAAGATTGTCGGACGCGCATGCGCGAACTACTCGCATCTCATTAGCCGCCCAAAATTGGCTATCAGGGCAGCCAAATCGTTGGCAACAATCTAATTCCCTAGGACGATTCGAGTTATCAGCCAACTAATAGCCCCGATCGAAGAATCAATAAGATGTTCCAAAATATTGTTGAATAATAATTAAAATATGATAGAACGGGACAGCAACGCTTATTTTAATCGCGTTTTTAGTTCGTATTCGATTCAGGGAGGATATGAAAGCGTGAGCCGGCGCATGCGCACTTGACTGCAGTGTTCTTTCACTAAAATCACCCTACTGAAACGATTATATTTTTCAAGTGGTGATCAGATGAATTTGAAAATGTGTTAACTCTCAGTTCTTCATCGAAATTATTGAGTTGTGATCGTATGGAAATAAATTGACAGTATTAGGTACGCGTGTCATAGACGCAGATGAAATTTTCCCACAATTATTGCAGTGCAAAGACGTGCATAACGATCTTTTAAACATACCTAATCATATAGTATATTGTAAGAAAGTAGAGAATCGAAATTGATCCGAGATATTTAAAACGTGTTGATAACGACCATACGATCATAGCTGTTTTGCAACGACTATCCGCAAAAGAGAATTGCAAAATATAGATTTTGGAATTATAATCAGTCGGTTGGCGTTTGATACTTTTTTTTTCTTCTTATCAAAGTGAACATCGATGATTATCCTTCTCCAAAAAAAGTGTAAACTTGCACGGGATATAGTATTAGCCATCATTTTCAGATGCATTCCACTTTCGATAAGGGGGTTGTGAAGCGGTACGGTTTTAGTTCGATGCGGTCGAAGATACGTTTTGATTTCGCCTTTTATCCACAATATCGAACGGTTTAACATCCGAGGATGAGTATAATTACATAAAACAAAAAAAAATTGTCAATTGGTTACGCAAAAAACTTCATTCTTTTGCCTTCCACATATAGGATAATATCAATAAACTGCAACCAATTATCCGGAACAACTGCATATACTTTAGCGTGAATAATCAAAATTAAATACAGGAATGGATAATCTGAAAACAAAATGTAAATTTTCGTCTTTCGTACTGATTTTCTCTGCGTTAAACATTCCCCCATCTGTCATCCGTGAAAAACCTGGAGGAAACCTGGGCGGAGTGAAAAGAATGGAAATTTATCGCCAAAAAATTCGGGTACCAAGAATACTTTGATCCTACTCAAACCTGCAGACTGTCTTGGTGCATATTTCTATGCCCCTAATTCTGTTTATACGTTGAACAAAAAATTTTGACTCAACTGCGTCAAGACGCGTCAGTTTTTCCGCAATCACGTGACAGCCGCAGAGAGCCGCGGGACAAAGGATAGGTATAATCGATGCTACGGAGCGATGAGAGTAAAGTGATATCGAAAATTCCTCTCGTAAAGAGGAGAAGGAGGCGGAGGAGGAGGAGGAGGAGGAGGAGGAGGAGGAGGAGGATGAGATGGAGGAGTGGGAGGGGGTGAAAGGGGGACTGTAGTTGCAGGTAGAGCGGGTGGAATACGAAGGTATCTCCTCCGCCCGTCGGCTCCGCGGCTCGAAGCAGGCGGAGGAGAGTTCCGGGTGATCCGCTGACCTCTCGGCCTCTCCGCAGCAAGTCTCACGCTCCCGTAACCTATACACTGTATATATACTTATACAGTCTCCGATATTCTATATATCTGACTCCCCATCGTTCCTACATATCGCGCCTCATGCCTTACGAAAATCTCTATAGGTATAAGCTTTCTCCTCTTTGTAAGCTCGCCCCTATATTGCCAACTGTACATGTATACATACGTACTACCTATGTACTACATACATGTCTATCTAGTATTCTTCCTCTTCGTCGTCTTCTTCTACTTTCCTTCTTCTCCGTCTTCTTCTTCCGGTTCTGCCTATATTCTTCTTTTTCTATTTCTCTATTCACTCTCCTTCTGCTCCTCCTGCTTCCTCCTCGTCTTGTTCTTCTTCTTCATCGCATATAACGAGTCGTCAGTAAAAGTTCACGATCACTATATAGAGTTGCTTATACTATACTAGCATTTAAATCACTTTGGATGATACGAGACACTGCAGTATGCAAATAATTGATATATAAATACACAGCAGCACATCATCTGTTGTTAAAATTTTATTTTCGACCATTATACATCCGGTTTTGTAACTTCAATAAGCTATCAACTTGATCTTGTAT
This sequence comes from Macrophya alboannulata, assembly GCA_949628255.1. NCBI lineage: Eukaryota > Metazoa > Arthropoda > Insecta > Hymenoptera > Tenthredinidae > Macrophya > Macrophya alboannulata. Next base: position 3,519,367 of record OX451211.1, on the reverse strand, counting down.
CGAAGTGCACTGCATATCGAATCGAAAAACAGTAAGGTACGCTCTGTTTGGTACCAAAATTTCAATGACTACATATCAAACTGTGTCCATTGGAAAGATTGCGGTTTTGAATACATACTTAAACGTACTCTTCATAGTCTTGTGTACAATTAGTATACGGTAATTTGTTTTACTCGTAAAAGGAACATGATTCATGTTTTACCGTAATGTCTGTTTGCTTTATACCTTATTAATTCTTCTGAGTAGTGAGACGTGCAACTATAGGATGCGATTGATATTCAAAGCTTAAAGTCACACGGATTAATAACGTGAGTTGGTCATTGTATGCTATTTTCGATCGCAATTCGAACCGTCGATACATCTACAAAACTGATACACCTATTCATGTATAGAGACTTTCTTGAAAATAATTCTCAACCCGCAACGATATACGATAAAACCACATGTGCCCAATATATTTGTATATACCCGTGTACATGCGTACAGGCATATATTAAGATGCCGGATTCCGGGTAACCCGCGCCTTGTGGGGTCCTCCAATGGGTCCGCCAGGTCCTGTGTTGGGTCCAGGGGTTCGCGTTCAGGCTCTCCTCCGCCGAACCGTGTGCACATTACATTGTTTATTATTTCATGTACGATCGCCGGTGTAGTTTTACCTCCGTGGACTGCAGTTTAGATTTTATCCATCATATTACAAGTGATTTTGGATCTATACCTACCGAAGTCCGAGCTTAACTTTTCATTCGTTTCAGCTCTGAAGCCAAACGCGTCGGAATCATCGAACATACCGATGCCCAACATTGGATTTTCCAAGGTAAGCATATCTCTTGAACTGCTGTATTTGTTTTGAGCGAGATTTGTCTCACAGCTTCGCTTTCACAAAACGAGAATATCGCGATGGAACCGATTTCGCCATTTTATTTACTCGGTTATACGACCACTAAAACCTGCTCAGTAATCATTTAACCTCAGACGATCTGCTATGGTGATCACATGATCTATGATTTACGATCTGTTATACCGATCTCCACGCTGTGGGTAGGAACTGGCTATTCACTCGATTGAATTCCTGTTCAAATATTGAAAAATCACATCATGTTTCATTAACATAATCAGTTGATACACTTCACAAGCTGGAGCGAATCCTATCTTCGTTTTTTCTCGATCTTTGTATGGTATTTTCTATTTCAGGCCATGTCAGGATTTATAATGATGATGACGCAGCAAGGAAAGCTGTTATACATATCGGAAAACGCTACAGAATATCTTGGACACTCCATGGTAAGAAAACGTGCATGGCATAGATACTGAATCTGTCCTTTTGCATAATCTCTCGTCCACTGCCCAACTTATAGCAATTAACTTTGTGTCCTAACATCAATCACCACAAATTTATGGAATCTCCTGTCTGGACTTCTAGAAGAGAGGTTTCTTCCGATATATAGATCACTTTTGGTTAACACGGTTATCATTAATCCGTTTTCCAATCCGCAGGAAGATCTTCTGATCCACGGTGACAGCATTTATGATGTGATCGACAAACAAGACCACGTCATCGTCCAAAATCAATTGTCGCGTAGTGTTGCCGGGAACAATAATAGAAGATTATTTCTTTGCCGTATCAACGTGTCGAGGAATACTCGGCGGCAGTTGAGATTTGGTGATCAAAAGGTACTGTCTACAGTAGCGTACCACATTCGATCCGTTCTCATTGAGTATATATGGCCTATATAAAGACTGTTATACGTTCTGCACTTCGACGTACATATGGATTGATATTTTGCTTGTTTTCAGGTGGTTCTGGTCGAGGGACGGTATCTGCCTTTTGTCCCACTGTGTAACCGCGGAGACTCTGTATTCCTCGCCTCGTGTACTCCGGTTGTATTACCGGAAACTAGAGAAAGCGTTGTTCAGGGAGCGACGAACATCTTTGCCACAATCCACTCAATGGACATGAAGTACCTCCACATCGATAAAACGTGAGTATAAGTATAATAATTTTGTACGATTGTGTCTATTGCCAAGTGATTGTAACAATAATACACGCTTTTTTGTTGTACTAATTATTACTATTATTTTTTTTTCTCGTGAACAGAGCAGAAAGTCACATGGAATACAGTAGATCTGAACTCGTCGGTGTCTCTTGGTACAATCTGCTTCATTGGGATTCGATTAGAACGGCTCACTGCAAGCACCAAACTGGTGAGTTCGGAAAGGTAGTTGGGTTTCAAATTTTACTGCATTCTTTAGTGAACAGTTTCGAATAGTCAACCGTTGAAATAACAGAAAGCAAATACGTGATCCCTGTTTGCACGTATCAGTTTCGAAAAGATCAACAATAGATAAGTCTCTCACTTCTCCATCCTCTTTTTTTCCCTTCAGTTATACAATCCGATCAAGAGCGTTCGAGCACCGCCCTTCTGCGGCTGCAGAGTCGTTCCGGAAAATGGTTCTGGGTTCATTGCGTTCTCCAAGTCAAAGACACGACAGAGGAGTGCCAACACCCGGTGATAGTTTGCACGAATCAAGTACTGAGGTGGGTATAGAAATGAACTGTACCGAAACCGTTATGATTATTTTTTTTTCAACCTTCGTGAAGTTTGTTTCGCGATTCCGTGTATATATCTGCTTCCTGTTACCGTAATCTGGAAAAACTCCGATACAATTCGTAACTCGATAATTCTCTATAACACGGTTAAAACTTTCGTTCGTCAGTGACAGCGAGGCTGATGTGATGAGGACGAGTTCGTGGTTATACCAGTACGCCTCCCAAACGAAATTCAGCTACGGTCCATCGTCAGATCACTTGCAACCGCGTCAAATCTTGTCGTACAACAACCACGAGTACAACTTAAGGCGGAACCTCGTCACGAGCTATAACTCGAGCTGTAGCACAGCAAACGGTGTTGAAGAGGCTCGCTGTGTCGAGAAATCCGACCTCGAGTACACTCTGACAACCAAGAAGAAGCAACAGCAGCAGCAACAGCAGCAACAGCACTCCTCTTCAGTAATAAAATCGCTTATAAATGTTCTCCCCCGACTGGGTTACAACTTGTACACATCACCATTTCCGGGTTTTCCTGTTCTTGCTTCGAGTAGGGCAGCTGCACTGCCATGAAGATACTAATATGTATGCAGTTTATATTTGCACTAACTTCATCACGCTTTTTTGCTAATTCCTACCACATCTTGGTGAAATAGTTGGATAGGGAAGACAGAAACGTGTAAATAAATGTTGGATGGGCCTCAAAGTCCATTTCGATCTGTTTCTAAGACCAGGATCTGTGAGATCGAAACACATTTTATCTATTTTGAATTTTTCCTTGCGCTTCTCCACCTAAATTTCTTGATCCAATCCTTATCCACATTCCTTTCCCTGTTTGCTTCTCGCCTCAAATCTCCTCGATGCTTTTCTCGTCCTGAAACTTTTTAAGCTGTCTCTTTCACACATCTCGTAACACTTCATCTTCTTTCATACACGTGTCGGCACTTGCTCAACGTGGCCTCTAATTGTGTCTTGATAAACTTGCAAGTTTTATGCATTATCTTGTCCATTCGTTAATCGGTTTGTCGAAAAACTTTCCAAAAAGAGAATCGGTCTAAGCTTCTACCCCCGCGGAGCTCTCCGTCATATAAAACTCCGATCACAGCAGGATTTCCGGCGTTTTTGCTTCACACAGATTTCTACCTTTCAGCACTCCGCTACACACATACGCGAGACCACGGAGCCGGTCGACATGTCGATAAACGGTGCGGTGGTGTCGCACACTGGTGACATCGAGCAGCGAACGTTGCACATCCTTTCCCAAGCTTTAACCTTCAACATCCGCAACAAACAACGGAAAAGCAATTCCTTAATGCAGCAGCAAATGCATCACGGAGGTTCAAACGCTAACTCGAGTTCGTCAATCCTACGGGAATGTTCTTCCCCCAGATGTTCACCAAAGTACGTTAACTTGACGGACCTAGATCACAAGGGGTACGGCGAGGGCACCGAAGTGACTTCGATCGTTGCTTCAGCCTGTTGTACAGCCACGGCGATAGACAGTTGCAGCTACAACTCTCAGAGACGTTTGGTCATAAAAACTGCGACGATCGTTGAGCCGGCTGAAGTTTGCAACGAGCCGTGGGGCGCGGCCTGTACGTCTGTCGGTAACGTGTGGGCCGATACATTGCAAAAGGTTCCGGACATAGTTCAGCTCCAGGAACTCAGCCCCTGCGTAACTACGCCGACCACACCTTGCACCGATGTCTCTGCAGACTCTGATCTCAGGTCTGGGACCCCGATTTTTAATTTCGACTGGTCAGCGGAGCACCATGTGCCTAGCTTGAAGGTAAATTTCCGTAATATCAGCAGCCACGAAAGCAAGCGGACGTTGATGCCTCGCGAGGTACAATCGCAGCCTGCGGCTATAACTCTGCAGTTACCAGCAGCGAGGAGAAAAAATAGTACCGGGATCGGGTCAGACCTGGGTAAAGGATTCACCAAGTGAAGCGGTGACAGAGCCTTTTGTAATTGTGATGACTGGCAGTGCCTTTTTTTCGAGGGTAGATTGCAGGACCCGAAAATTCGTTTTTGGAGTGCTACTAGGAACTCTGCGATTGCCTTTGATCGTTAGAAGGTGATCGATCACGCTTTTGCCTGGTAGTGCAGAACGTTCGTCTTCCTTCTTTGGATACGTGGTTGAGGGGACTGGAAAAATGTCTTATACCCTGTTGTGTAAATTTACAAATGAAAATTTATTATACGGGGCGCCGGGGGGTTTTGTAGAGGCGATTATTATTCTGCGCTTTTATGGGTGTTCTTCATTGAATAAAGATTGCAGAACCTATTTTTATGTATACAGAGTCTTTTCTAGGGCACATTCGAGAGAGCTGGGTTGCCTATATCATATTATTGTTGTCCATTACGTGGTAGGCGGTCCCAGTAAACGAAAATGCATCAGTGAATCTCACCTTCGAATTAAAATTCATGTAAATTTGGATTCTGTTCAATTTGTTTCATTGTCAGTCACCATCAAGTACCATGCGTACGTCTTATCGAAATTGTTGAGACAAGACGATAGGCAACCCAAATTACTGCGGTGTGACCTAGAAAAAACCTGCATGTATAGTTGTTAGCGTGTTTGAACAAACAAAGAATTAGTTATTATTTTTTTTCTTTGCTCTCCCATGTTTTAAATCCCCCTTTTTTTTCAATCTGACATTTGTGTGAACTTTCCAAAACGTAAGCGGTGGCTAAAATTTCTGTGAGGTACTTAAATTGAATTTACTCTTCGAAACGACTTTCTTTGTTAAATCCATCTTACAAAATTTATCGATCGTATTATGGAGGTAAACATGAGAAAAGATACTTCAATAAATCGATTGTAGAATTTCTAAGAAATTTTTCTCTGAGCTGAGACTTTTGAATGTTCAAAATCCAAAATTAGATGCATTCTGAAGGGATCGTCGAGAGTAGAGAAAATAATAATAATAATAATAAGGATATTCTGTTTTCAAACACTCTGTAATATTTAAATACCTATCTAGGTATATGCGCGTGTGATAATGTTACGAATCATTTTTTAAATTTTAATGAAAATAATTATAATTATTATATGAATAAAACGGTGCTGAAATTCTGTAATATCCTGTAATTTTTATGCCTATAAAATGCCTTTGACTGTAAGAATAGTTGTACAAATAAATTTGTGGAAATATTCAGAATTAAAGGAGTTCAAAGCTAGAATTATCAAACCTATTAGATCCAAGATCCTAAAAACCACGACTATATGTATGGATTGAAAATTTGAATGAAACCCACGCAAGCGCGTTTCATCAAAGCAACTTGCATATGCAACTTGGAGATTCCGGGTCCATGAGGTGGCGCTCTCAACTGACAATTTTCTAAACTACCTTTGCCGCAAAGAAGTTCGCGGGAGTGAATTTGAATTCTGTCTCGGCGATCGTTTAAAGCACCAATGAAATAATTACGATAATTCTGTGTGCCTATATTTGAAGCGTATGAATGAGTTTTGCTGCTAAGCATTCATGCAGTACGTAATAAAAACCATTATAGTCATAAACGGAAGACGATTAGCCCATAATTACCAATTTTATTCCTCTTTATTTCCCAACAACGTTTCATTTCATAGTATTCAATGTCTTACATTTAAGATTGTGTGTACATTGTACGTTACATATGTTATCACACTCACACAAAGGTGAAGGAAATCAGTCGCACCTGAAATATAACAGAAAGAAAAAAGAAAAAAAAAGAAAAGAAAAATTACGATGATTAAGATACATCGATAATTTGATATCTACCACTAGAATATTTGAACACTATAAAAAACGTTTTCCATCGATAACTGCGATCGCTCTTGAATTTCTTCTATCATCGACTGCGAACTTTAATCCAAATTGAATAATAATAGGAAATAATAAAAGAATTCAACATACTGTACATATTTTTTTTTTTTTTTAATTATTTCATTGTCTGCCTTTTCTGACCACCCTCAGACTTCAAAATACACAACTTTCATCCTTTAGTTAATCAACTTCATATTAAATACTATTAATCATTGATATTTTCAATACATTATAGTATAGGTATACTTATATGGACCGCAGAAAACTCCACTAGTTATCTTTTCGAACAAAAAAAAAAAATAAATAAATAAAAATAAAACCGATGGATGTTATATCTCAACAATTTTTGCATAAACGTTATTATTATTATTATTATTATTATTATTATTATTATTATTATTATTATTATTACTTTTATTTTCTTTCTGTTATTTCTTTCTTTTATTTTTTGTAAAATATCTGTACATCTACTACTCCGACATTATTGAGAAACCCTTCAATTATCTAGAGACAGAAATTGAAAGTCTAGAAAGAGAGAGAGAGAGAGAGAGATATATACTATAGGCATAAATTCATATATAAATGATATAGAAATGCTCCACTGAAGAGTTGAAAATATAATTATTACTTGACTTAAATAAGAATAATAAAAAAAAAGTCAATAAATAATTCTTTCGAAAGTTATATTTCGTCGAAATATATATATATATATATATATATATATATATATTTCGACGAAATATAACTTTCGAAAGAATTATTTATTGACTTTTTTTTTATTATTCTTATTTAAGTCAAGTAATAATTATATTTTCAACTCTTCAGTGGAGCATTTCTATATCATTTATATTATAATTATGGTATTTCAATATAATAAGTATACATATACATATATAACAATTTATTAACGGGCATTAAACTGCCAAGTCTTAATAATAATAATCAATTACTACAATTATCAGTTCGAATGAATGGTCTGTACATACATATATAGGTATATACATATATATATATATATACGTATACATATATCTATAATATATCGATATATTCACATATATCCATATTATGATGTTATTGCAACTTATACACATCATACAGCACTTATATATATATATATATATATATATATATATATATATATATATATATATATATATATATATATATATATATATATATATATATATATATATATATATATATATATATATATATATATATATATATATATATATATATATATATATATATATATATATATATATATATATATATATATATATATATATATATATATATAAGTGCTGTATGATGTGTATAAGTTGCAATAACATCATAATATGGATATATGTGAATATATCGATATATTATAGATATATGTATACGTATATATATATATATGTATATACCTATATATGTATGTACAGACCATTCATTCGAACTGATAATTGTAGTAATTGATTATTATTATTAAGACTTGGCAGTTTAATGCCCGTTAATAAATTGTTATATATGTATATGTATACTTATTATATTGAAATACCATAATTGATGATAACGAATAATAAAGAATATAAAAACGACTTGATTATTGATTGTATAGATGTGGCCAATGATTCAAACGGATTGTAATCCAATATATAAATGAAAGTATAGGACCTGTATCTATTCATAATATGAGAATAACTATTATAGTGTCGGTTTACAAAATATCTACTATATGTATATAATAATAACTTATATAATATAATGCATAAACTATAACTTTACGTATGTATATTATTTTTTTATATATATATATATATATATATATATATATATATATATATATATATATATATATATATATATATATATATATATATATATATATATATATATATATATATATATATATATATATTATATATATATATATATATATATATATTATATATATACAATACTACGCGCGCATGTGTGAAGTGATAGTCATTCATTTGGTATATTTTGGCATACAAAATAATTTTATTTACAGTTCGATATTATTATGTCAAATTAATTATTTGAATCAATTAATTTATTCATTAATCAATTCATTCATCAATTTTCGTTATACTTTTTATACTAAGCAGCGATAGTATAATTATTCATGGGTAATATAATAATATATATGTATGTATTATGGGGCTGGGGGGGGAAGTGTCTATATACAGGAAACAATAATAATAATAATAATAATAATAATAATAATAATAATAATAATAATAATAATAATAATAATCATAATCCACTAACTAAAAGAGAAATAAGAATATTAAGAAAAAACATTGCAGAATATATATATATTTTTTTTTTCCATACACTCTCCTTACCATCGTCTCGGGTAAGTATAAGTTCGAAAACTATCTACCATTTACTTTCTATAGAAATCGTACGAGGAGAAGAAAAAAAATTAATTAAATTCATTAAATTCCGAGAGAACCCTGCAGCGTTTAGGCTTATCGTGATTCGTCGAGTGATTAAAGAAGAAAGAAAAAAGGATTTTATTTTTTACGAAAAGAGAATAGTATTGGATTATTATTGAATCGATATATGTATACATGTATGTATGTAGATACTGGTAATAGCAGTAGTAGATAAGTCTCGAACGGTGTTTCTAAGTTTCTACGAAAACGAAAAGAGTTGAAAGAAAAGAAAAAAAAAGAATTTCTTGAACTTTGGAACAAGCGACAATGATATAATAAAAAGTCTGCGTCTGAAAGCAACGTGATTTTTTTTTTTTTTTTTTTTTTAGCTTTGATTATCTATGTAATAAGTTTAATTATTGTTCCGCGGGAAGGTAAAGATATAAACTTCTAAGCTCCAATATAATATCAATTTAAAGAAAAAAAAAAAAAAAAACACGTATACGAGTTGATTTCTTTTCTTTTATATCCGGTCTTTAGTTCGTAGAGATCACTCAATTGATGAACAAATTAATAATAATAGTAATAATAATAATAATGATAATAATAATAATAATAAATAAATAAAAAGTAAAGAAAGAGAAAATCGTTGTTTCTCATACGACCAACCATATAGCCATAATAATTGTTTCAAATTGTTATCATTCAAGCAAAGAAATATTTTATAAATTTTATACATATGTATAGGTATCAGGGTATAGGTAGGTACTATGAGAACGAAGAAGTTATAGGGACGAATGCCGACGGATAATTATTTTGTTAGTTTAGTTTATATCGTTGAATTAAAAATTGCGAACGTTATTTATATCTGTATATGTATATACTATATACATATATTCCAGCGCAATCCTCTCACAACGCAGCACGCATACTGTTTGACAAAACAAAGAAAAGAAAGTACAAAAAAGAAAAAAATATTATTTATTATCGATAGATTGAAACTGACAAAGAGATTTATATTTATTAGGATAGTTTTTTTTTTTTTTTTTTTTTTGTTTTTCAACTATAATATTCCAAAGTCATAATTTATGCGTATGATTTCGTCTATTCAATGAAATATTCAGTGTTTTTATTAGTATTAAATTTATACAATATTTCATTCGGTTGATTATTATTTTATTTATTTTTTTTCGTTTCTTGTTTTTTTTTTTTTTTTGTCTTTTGTTTTTTCAAATATCGGATAATGTTTCGGTATTCGTGATAAGGAATTATATAATATAGTTTCATTTTATTTTATTTTCATTTTTATTTCATTTTATTTTATTTATTTATTTTTTTTTTTTCATCATCCATCTCCAGTTTTTTTGCTGAAGTTCAAATCTACTATCCGCTAACTGGCTAACAATCAATTATATTAATTAAACTTTGTAAAAGGATCTTGCCGTAATTCTAAACAATAATATTTACATCTGCGTACACGTCGTCGCAGCTAGCCTTGTAAAGATCTCAAGACAAAACATGTTAATAATCGTCGGTAGAAAAAAAAAAAAGAAAAAGAAAAAACTGTTCTATGACCTAGAAGCTGCCGCCTCTGAACCAGTACACCCAGAAACCATGTAACAATCAGTATGTTGAGTTTTATTGTTGTAAAAATATTATATTAGATTTAAGAATATAATAATATTCGTTCAGTTTTGTTCTTGCGATTAAATTACGATATTATATTATGATTATTATTATTATTTTTATTGTTTGTTATTTTTAGTAAATAAAAGTAAAGGCTTAGGAATTTACCTACATATAAATTCGTAAAATTAAATAAAATTTAATTTGTTGGTTTTTTTTTTTTCATAAGGATGGATTTCAAGTTGAAGAACAGTCAGTCCGATCTCCAAACACAATAATAGAATTTCTCCAAAGAAATTTATCCTATGTAAGAAATATATAAATGTTATAGGATGTATGTTATACAGGGTGAATTCCTAACATGTCCCGTCTTGGAGTAGTGTTGAGGCATCCGCGAGTCGAAATTGGCAATCGGGGTTCACCCCGAAATAACGAATAAAAAATTCGCTATCGACTCGTATCTGCCTCAAAACGATTCGTAAATCGCGACAAGTTACGAATTCACCCTGCATGATCAAATTTATTATTATACTCGTTTCAAGTGTGCAGAAAAATTACAGTTTTTTTTTTCTCCTTTTTTTTTTTTTTTTTCAACTTTCGTCATTTTATTCCTATCTATTGTTCAAACATTATCATGTATGCATTATTATATTGTTTAATTTATTATCTACAACCGTGGCAAGTCGAAGGTACCACGAAACAAGCTATAATAATCATTATTCTTATATATCACTATAATAATATATATAATAATATTTACTGAGGCCAAGTTTACGTGGGCGAGAAGAACGAAAAAAGAAAAACAAAGAAAAAAAAAAAGAAATCAGTTATAATTAATAACGATGTACTAAAATCATTGTTTTTTTTATGTTTTTATGTTTCTTTTTTTATCTTTTTTAATACGTTATACCTGTATTATATCTACCACATTATTCCTTACCGTTAATATAGAAAATAAAATGAATTCACATGTTTTCTGAACTAAAGAAAAAAAAAAAAAAAAGATAACAAAAACACGCAAAAAACAATTTACGATGAGAGTTGCGTTTTTTTTTTTTTTTTTTATATTGTAAGTTTTGTTTTTATTTTCAATATACCTAATTCTCTTCCCGCCTCATTGACAAATGAATAATGAATTTATAACATTGAATAAATCAAACGAAATCAGTAAGGATTGATGTATAGGAAAAAAAAAAACAGAAATAATAAAGTAAAATAAAAAATAAAAGTTTCGATGACTTTAATAAAATAAAAACTGAACTCTAATTCAATTATTTGTACATACGTAAATTGATGTCCCAAAGTGACTGAAAATATAAGATAAGGCGTGCCTCCTTGTATTACATTAATCAATCATCAAGGTGGAATATATATTAACAAAGAAAAATGAATAATTAACGCATGCGTTCAAACTTTGTCTATTTTATTATGATTATTATTGTTATTATTATTATTATTTTATCCTGTACTGTGATTCATCAATTGAATAAACATTATCGACATGACAGAACGTATTCCGAAAGAAATTAAAAAAAAAATCTATAAATTCTAAAACAATGATTTATTTTCATTCATGTTTTATGGCTGCGTTAATTTTCCCTTTCCTTAATAAATATCCAAATTCATTTCTACCTTAATGAAATAATTAACTGGCTTAACTAACTATTCTACTAATTGTAAGGATTAAATCAACAGGCGGCAGCAGTTCTTAGGCTCAAATAGTCGAGATAATGAAATAAGAACGTTTTGTAATCTGAGTTCTGTTTCGACGACGTCTAATTATTACCTATTCCCTTTTCTTTTTTATAATAATAATTTATAATTAAATGGTCGTTAATTAAACAATCGTAGTTAAATTATACAAGTTAAAAACGTTCATAAATATACGTATAACATACATACATGTAACAACATGTTGATTGGATTAAAGCAGAACGATAAGCTTTTGAATATACTTAGTTTTTTTTTTGTTTTTTTTTTTCTTGATATTATTTAACGGGGCAATGGAAGAAAATTAAATAATTGTGTATTTGTTACCTAGCCGCTAGCGAAAAATTCTACATCAAATTACCTGAGTAAGAATATATAATTATTATTCCTTAACTAGAAAAAAAAAAAATAAAAAAACAGATTCAACGTAAATGTTCTATATGTGTAGGTAGATTTATTTTATTTTTTCGTTTCTTTTCCTCCTTTCTTTCTTTTTTTTCTTTCTTTCTTTAAACTTTGGCTAATATAATGTATAATATTATATTTAGTCCAATTTGAAAAAGAGTCTATAAATTAAAAAACACGTATTTATTAAACCTTAAGAGATAATTAATATTTTTTTTTTTTTAGATTATTATTAATATTATTACAGAACGGCCGACGTTGATTACCAATGATTATCATCCGATAAAATCAATAATAACTGCAGGCTAGTTACGATATTATCATATAGTTTTTTTTTTGTTTTTTGTTTTTTTTTTTCTCGTTTTTTTCTTTTTACCTACCGATTACATCATCATAAAGAACAATATAGTTCCCTATTTATCATTATGTATGTATTATCATAGTTTTTAATTATTTATTATTCATATTTATTATGATTATTTAATTTTTTTCTTTTCTTTTATTATTTTATTGTATTTTTTTTCGTTTTTTTTTTTTTGTTTTTGTTTTATTCAATTTTTGCCTCTTTTTTTCTCAACTTGGACTTTTTTTTTTCTTAATTTATTTTTATATAGGTCAAATTTAGAGAAATAGAGATGAGAATTAGCTATAAACATCTAGGTAGATCCGTCTTGCTACTACGTCGGATGAGATGAGTGTTGTTGCTGTTGTTGCTGCTGCTGCTGTTGCTGCTGCGACGACTTGCTCGAAGTTTTGTAGTAGGATGAGGAGGACGAATGCTTTTCCTGAAACATATCCGACAATTTAATAACCTTAACTATTACCTATATTACATTAATAATTATAAACACAAAAAACAAAAATTAAATTGAATTAAAAAAAAAAATCATTTATCATCTTAGTTTTTATAATAGTTTCTTTTAATTTTTTTTTTTTTTTTTTTTTTTTCACACTTATTAAATGATATGAAACAATATTTTTGTCATTTTAATTTACTGTGAAAACTTTTTACCACTCGATATTTCAGATCTAATTTTATAATTGGATAATTTTCTCCTAGTGAATCACAAGTCGTATCCTATAATAAAAATATATTAGCACTACATAATGTGATAAAATATTTCTTTAGAACTATCGAATGGAAAGATGTCACTTAAAGTTATACACATATTACGATATTTTCATGCTTGAAAGCTTTACAACGTATTCCTCGAATAAATAACAAGTAAAAAAAAAAACAGACTTACGATAATTGTAAAAATTAAACATATAGGCAAATAAATGAACAGACTTTTTGAAGGAGAATACAGTTCCGATGAAACATGCGTTGATGCTGAGAAAGGGTATATCATGCAGGTGAAAAGGAATTTTGTGGCAATGAAAATAGTGAAGGAAAAATAAAGATGTGAATAGATGAGGAAGTTGTATATACTTAATGCAAGACAGTGTGAAGAGAAAGTAAAGCTAAAGGAAATATGCAGGTAGACGATATACAGAGGTAAGATATAACGAGTTAGTACACAGATATCTAAGATGCAGACAATGAACAATTATTGCATTAACAATTATTACTTATTATTATTATTATTATTATTATTTTTTGTTTTTTTTTGTGGTATTGTTAAAAGACAAAATAATTACTAAGGTATTTCGTTTCAATAGATCGTTTATTCACTAAGTTTTCATTTCTGCTGTGTAACTGAACTAACAGACACACACGTATATATTTATATGGTGGAAAAAGAAAGAAAAAAAAAATATGTATATATATAGAAGAATAAAATGAAAGAAAAAAAAAATCCCCCATGTAAAGCTTACATACCCAATACGCAGGTATCACTATTTATTTATTTATTTTTTTTATTTTTCGTTCTTATACCGAAGACAAGACATCTTCATAATTATTTGTTGATTTTACTTGATTATTATCATCTATCTAAAGCCTTCTTTTCATCTAGGTATATATGTAGGTACGTATTGTTAAGCATGTAGATAGTAGAATAGATATATAGATATATCTATGTATAAAAAAAATACATGCACTGTACATGGCACGTCGTTGTATACATTTGTTACATTAGTATGGGTTGTCGATGATCCTCGTCCTTGCTTAACCATTAACAGACTAACTTATCATCAAATATTTGTCTTTACATAATATCACTTTTTTTTTCTTTTAGTTCCAAAAAAATATACAAAATTTAAAGTTAACGTTAAGGATAAAGTTAATTTAAGCTATAAGCTAGAGTTAATTTAAGTTAATTTAAGTTAAGTCACATTACCAGACAATTTTTCAGCAACATAGATACATCAATCTTCGATAACTATCTTTCTTCTATCTTTCTTTTCATTTATTTTTGTTCGTATTGTCTTATAATTTTTCTTCAATATTTAATTAACTTCACACCTCAGCAATTATTTTGTCCTTCAAGATATTTTCATAGAAATCTAATATATTAATATAAAATTTATCCAACAGTAATAAATTGAAAATATTTGCAAATCTTTCTCTGTACATGTACGTATATACTATATCTTATTATTCATCTATTTCATAGTTTTTTTTTTTTAATATTTTTTTATAACTTCTTTTATAACTCTTTTTGTTTTGTATTTTTTGTGTTTGTTTTATATACTTTATCATTGAATAACGTCCATTCGTACTTCGGACTGAAAATAACGTACGCATAATAAACATATGATAATATTAGTCAACAAAGTGTACCTTTCTACTCCCTTAGTATTGCACGATACTCTATCCCTAAAGATTTCCCATCAGCTGCGGAAAACAAAGAATATTATAATTTTCTAATTGAAAATTGAGAACTGAAATAGTCGCGAATCTTGTACTGTCTGAACCGAGCTGTACCTGCGTTCAAAAATCATTAACTAAATATATCCTAACTATGTAAATTGAAAATATAAATATTTGTGACAATGACTTTATTTATTTTTCTATTTTTCTTCTTTTTTTATGAAATATATATTGTATATCAACTATATCTGTTTTCTAGCTTTAAATAACAAATAGCTATTCAAGTGATTGTGAAAATTGTTTTTTTTACCTCTGTATACTCGATCCCCTTTAATTTTTAGTCACGTTTATTTGTAAATTGAAATAAGTATCGTCAACAATCAGTTAACAATACGGTAAAGATACCGAGCTTAGATTTCAATGAGAGCTATAAGACCTACAACTGTGAGGCCAAAAATGGAAACAATTCGGGAAACTGAGAGAAAATAGTAACTCCTCAATGTCGACAGATTGTTACTCGTTAATAAACATCCGAAAATTTTCTATGCGCATTGTTTGAATAATTATTACAGATTTCTTGACAACAAAGAGGATTGATTGATTGATTTGTCATTACTTGAGCAAAAGCAATAAACTAGTACTTTAGCGAGGAACAAAATTACTATGTGCATGCGGATATGCTACTTTCTACCAACCAGTGCCAATTGCCATTGCCATTGTCGTCATCATTACCATAACTAAAACTACGACTAATATTACTACGCAAGCTCTGCTGCATCTAATACATAATTTATAATGCTCACATAGTTTATACCCTTTTGAAAAATTGAGCATTCAAAAGTTAGAGAAGAATAGATACAATTGTGGAAAAAAACAATAAAAAAAAAAAAAAAATAGAATAGAATATACACATAATGGTAACAATAATGCGCAAGATCATTCAGGTATCTCGACTATCTTTAATAAATCCTCAACATTCCGATAACGTCAATAAATATCCGAACAAGATCGACTCCGAAATATTTTTGAAAACCGATAAAACCTGTAATAATTTTATAATCCGATCCAGAGACCAGAACTACCCTCCGCATGTGTATATGTATATAAGTGTTCGATAACGATGTATAGATTTTAATTTTCAACGATAAATGTGATTGTTTTTTTTTTTTGACCGCATGTACTAAACAAAAATTGTGCAAAATATCAGCCCGAAGTTAAACGCAGACTGTGGGTACGATATAATAATACAAAAAAAGACGATTCAATGTTTGTAGACTCACTACGGATAGAAATATACAATCTGAATCAAAGTACGGATTGAATGTTGTTTCTCCTCTATGGGTATAACTGAAAGCTAATGAATAATTTCTAATCTTTGAACGATAGAAAGGTAATGGAAATATCTAATAGTTTTTAACGCGATTAACGAAATAAAAGTACAAAGTTAGTTATAGTCAGTATTGACTTATATAGCGATTGACAAAACACCAGAGACCAATCGTTACAAGTATAATAAATGATATTAGTTAACGTGACAAGGGTTTCGGTTAGTAGTTCTGTGTAAAAAAAAAAAAAAAAAATACGAGAAAAAATCAAACGGAAAAAAAAGGAAGAAAAGAAAAATTAAGAACGTTTCCAAACTATATTCTATTGAGCCAAAATATACTTGCTATTTAGTTTTCAACAACCGTTAATCACAGTACGGGACACTCTTTTTTTGTATCTTTTTAGTCTCTTTTTGTAATTGTATACATCTACTCTGGATATATACATATGTATATAGTTTTGGAATGAATTGTTTTAGAGAGTAAATAAATGAATAGTTTTTTTTTTTTTAAATTCGTATCATTTACAGTTTTCCTTTCATAATCTTGAATCAAATTTTCCGCCACAAGATTTAACGTCATAATATTTTAAGGCTCTGAGAACCTTGAAAGAAAGTAGAAAAAAAAAAAAAAAAATAACTCATGACTAATCGAATAGCGCCAATATATAATAAAAATCTATGAAACTCAAGGCATTTCTTTGACTACTATAATTAAATAAATCTGATGATAATTTCAATTTTAGATATCAGCAGGTATAACTTTGTTTTTATAGCAAAACAAAAAGGGCCTTATCAATACGTAATGTAAAGGCATTATTATTATTGTGATTCAGTTTTTCTTCTGTAATCTATACTAAACTAGAATATCCGAATCTCAACGTAAGTAATTTAATAACAACGATATTTTTTAACGTCAAGTTTCTTTGTTCACTTTCTCTTATATAAAACTAATTAAAACAATAAAACGAATCAAAGTATAAACTAAACTAAACTAACCGAATCAGCCTAATCTAATCAAGATTTTCAAACGATTACAATCCGATCAAATAATCGCCTGTTACTCTGGGGGCGGAGGTGGTGGAGGTGAATTTTCAGGTGGTGGACCATCAGGAAGAGGAGGTGGTAATTGTGGAATAAATTGTTTAATATTAATGGTAGGTGGAGGTATGGATGTATCGATAGAAGTCCCCTCAGCAGTAACGATAATATTTCCCGAATTAGAAGATTGAAAAATAGGAAATTGTTGTCGATATTGTTGAACGTACGCGCAATGATTATAGGGAATGTATCCGGGATGTGCATAAAAAGATTGCGGTTGTTGTTGATAGCCCGGAAAATAAAAACCCGAGGATACCGGTGTCAAATTTGTGGATACGTTCGCCAAAGAAGAAGAAGAGGAAGTAGAAGAAGAAATAGAAGAAGAAGGAAAAGAAGAAGACATCGAAGAGTTTAAGGGTGGATATTCACCCCTGGCGTTAAACATCAGGGGTGGTAATTGTTGTTTATAAAACGGGGGGTTGTTCCGTCTGAAGTAGTAGAGATTACCATGAACCGGAAACTGACGTCCGCCTCTCCCTCCTCCACGTACCTTATTGTTTCCGGTTGAACCAGTGTTATAGTGTCGACCATTTTGCTGTCTTTCCCCAGTCCATGTTCGCTGTACGTAGTTACCACTTGTAGCCCCAATATTAGCCTGTGATTGTTTCTTAGAAGGTGGAGGTCCCCCGGTATTAGGGCTGCCAACTTCCGTGTCTCTCTCCCGTTTCCTCACGTCGATATTATTACCAAGACTAGCGCCGGTCCTGATTTTTATCTTCAGAGGAGCCTGAACCTGGGTTTCGCTAGGATTATCACCTCCCTTGAGTCTCTCCTTAGGAATTTTAATCTTAAGGCTAGACCCTTCGGATGATGGATGTGTAGATGTCGCGTCGCCGCCAGCTCCGAGATTAATTTTATCTTTTGGTATTGTGATTTTAATTGGTATAGCAGCAGACGCGGATGTCGGTATAATTCCGGCCTCATCGCCACCACCGCCTCTCTCCTTGTCTCTATGATGTCTGTCCTTCTCTCTGTCTTTGTGTTTGTGCTTGTGTTTCCTCTCCTCTTTGCCCTTGTCTTTATCCTTGTGTTTGTGTTTGTCCTTCTTTTTCTTTTTCTCACTTTTATGATGCTCGGATTTCTTTTCCTCAACAACCGTCGTTGTAGCGGTAATAGTCGCTGTTTGAACAGTCGCCGAAGCCCCGACAGGCGCTTCGATATTTTGAATCCTTTCGATATTTTGAATAGCATCTATTTGTCCCAATTGTTGATTGATCTGTTGCTGCTGCTGCTGCTGCTGCTGTTGCATTTGTTGATGCATCTGTTGCTGTTGCAGAATAGATGGTACTTGTGTGAGCGTAGTTTCTTGAAGCAGAGCGCTAATACCTCTGGCAGACTTAAGGGGCGATAGATATTCGGGATTTTCGGGCTCTCTTTTATCGTGTGTGTATCTAATATCCTGTGTTTCCTGAACGCCTGACATTCTGGACAAATCATATCCGTTTGATAAACTCTGTTGCATCATTCCAGCGCCCTGTATCATCGATGACGATGTATTTGCCAATGGGATAGCCAGAGGTTCAGGTTCAAACGGTTTAATAAGTTCTGGAGGTTTAAGGTCGTTAGCAACTGACGAACTCTTACCATTTGACGAACTAGGATTCTCCCTGATTGGTTGTATAAGTTCAGGGACCCTGCCTAGCATTTTCATACTATCAATATTGCCGGTAGAATCCTCAACTTTTATTCTAGGCATAAGTTGCTGTTGTTGTTGCTCAGGTTCGCATATAGAAGAAACTCTGTGTCTTTTGTGAGACGATGAAGGAGCCACTTCGTTAACAGCTCTTTTGAAAGACGTATTATGTTCAATAGGGTGATTTCCTGTACCAGGAGGACTTGCAAATGGAGAAATAAGATCGATCGGTGCCTGTTTAATGCTGATCGATTCTTGTTTTATATTTCTAACGGCAGAAGGTGGAGTTTTCTGTTTAGGTTTACCCCTTTGCGAGTGTGTAGACTCTCTAACGATACCAACAGTCTTCTCAGGACTGAAAAGTGATCGATGTTTACCGCCCGGCGGTGTCTGATGTGTAGCTAAATAAGAAGCGGTCATTCTTTCCAATTCTTCAGGTCTCGGTTTCTTCTCTATTTTAATATCCTCGAGACCAACCGTCATCGGGGTTGTAAGCGGCGCTGTGGATTGAGAATTTCCGTTCCTAACACCGTCTTTAAGAGACTGAGGTACTCCGTGATGAGCAGAGTACTGGCCTTGCATAGGTTTGTTTGATTTACCAACCATTTGTTGTGTAACGTTTGACATATTAGCGGGTGATTTCTCCCTCGCATTAAAAGTTCCTTTCATTTGATTTAGAACAACAACAGGATTACCCTGGATTTTTTCCTGTCCATATTTCGCATGATGATGAGAAGGTTTTATCATATTTGCAGCGTATTCTTCCTTCTGTATTTCCTGCCTACTTTTTTGTCCCTGCAAAGTCAACGGCAGAGGTTTTTCTATCAATTTCCTCACCTCTTCACTTCTTTGTTCTAAAATATCAGGTTGTTTTCTCTGTCTTTCAATCCTGGCGGTGTCCGTCGCCGACGCATATTTTCCGTACAACTTTTGAGAATCTTCTTTTCTATGTTCAGGTGGCTTGTGTCTCGCTGGATCGTACTGTCGTTTATTATCATTCGTATTACCTGGTTGTAGATGTTTATTGTCAGCCGAATGATGCGCCGCGTTAACACCGCTGTTACTGTTACTGTTACCCTGTTTATCCTGCGCGTTATACGACGATGTTTCGCTAGTCATTCCTTGATCAGATCTTCCCAATATATTATCACCCATTGAATTTACCGAACTCGATCCGGCAGGGTTATCGGAGCCGTGACCATGAGTGTAAACAGTGCCTCCGCTGGTACCGCTACTCGAATTATAC
This sequence comes from Macrophya alboannulata, assembly GCA_949628255.1. Taxonomy (NCBI): domain Eukaryota; kingdom Metazoa; phylum Arthropoda; class Insecta; order Hymenoptera; family Tenthredinidae; genus Macrophya; species Macrophya alboannulata. The sequence continues at coordinate 3,498,823 of OX451211.1, read as the reverse complement.
TCCCTAGGAATTCTCTGTCTCGCCGCAGACTCTCTTTGTTGGTTAACAGAGTGTCGTGAAGACAGGGGAAGCTGGGGCGCAGGTAATTGGGAACCTGATTTAAGATCTGGTCTATTATGATGGTGATTATGATGGACGTGAGGTTTCTGACCGGGTGGAGGGACCTGATGTTTTCCCGGAATCGGGGCTCCTGAAGGAACTGGTTTGTGGTGATGAGCATGTCCCTGGACCGCTGCCGCAGCCTTTTCTCGGTCTAAACGCTCCTTCTTTTCTCTATACTCGCGGTAATCGACAGGCATTCTACCCGAGGCTGATGCGGAGCTTTTTTTATCGTCCGATCGCTCTGGGTGGTGAGGTCGGTTTGATTGGAACGTTGGACCACCGTCTAGCGCCGAAACTGGTGACTGAATTTTGCGGGGTTCCATATCCTGGGAAAGTAACAGATTAGGTGTTATTTAGAGTCGAAATATAATCGAAATTTTTACATTATTATCTTTGGGAGCCGGAAATTTTTAGAGATTTGTTTAATTTCATCTAATTTTAGAAGATCGTGAGCGAGAATTGGACAGATTTCACATCGTTTTATGAATTTAAATGAATTGGAAGAATTCAAACCGATTTTGGATACACAATGATGTCAAAATTTTATAATATTCCTGATCCACATTTTCCAATCGATAAATTAATTAATCGAGGGGTCAAGAACTATTGAAATCTTGTGAAATTCCTTGAAATTCTTTGATCTTCTGAAAAATTTGAAATATTTAGAAATCATTTCTTAATCGCATGAAATCTTCAGCAATCACTTAAAATTACTTGAAATTTTATATCTGTTTAAATAGTAAAAAAAATCTTTCAAGTCATTTGAAATCCTGAAATCTTGAAATTCATTATATGCGAAAAACAAAAAAAACTTCAGAGTGTCTGACTTCTCTGAAAGAGTGAAAGAATACTTACAAATGGTGAGCTGGGTAGGCTAGGATGGCTCATGTTTGGACTCTGATTAGCAGAGATGCTCATTATTTTTCTTTTAAGTCTCGAAGGGCACCGGTCAAATATGTGAAGAAACTCAGCTGTAAGTTGCTGGAGAAGTTCGGAGGTGACTGTCCGATCGACGTACCAAAACCAATGCTTTCCTTCGTTGCTTTGAGGTATCTGTAAGATAATAAATGGTATAATTGATATTCAGCTAGGAAAAAATGTAATATAATTGCTATATAGTATAATAAAGTATAACAAAGAAGGGGAGGAATTAATTCATCAAGCTTTACCTCCCAGTTGGACCACTTGCAGGCAAGATGGATGCAGAAACAGGCAACTACCGTCGGCTTGTATTGGAGGCACATCGTCGTCAGGTGCAAACTGAAATAAAATAAGAAATTGAAATTCGTAAATGAATTGTTGTTTATTTGATAAACAGCAAAGATTTTCTTTTCGCGACTTACGTTTCTCGTTATTCTTTGGTTTTTTTTTTTCCACGTCAACATAAAATAGGGATTTTTTTTTTGTCTCTGTATCAAAAATATCTACTTATTCGAAAATAAATAAATAGATAAAAAAAGGTGTTTTCGTGTTTAAACAAAGGGAGTGAAAAAAAAAAAACCATGTCTTTACGCTGTTTTTTTTTTTGTTTATCGACCGTCTTAAAATTAAATTAAAATTTGTTATTTATTTGCGAGAGCCTTTTTTTGGTTTTTTTCGGTTTATCAGCTGCGATTTTTCGTAAGTATAATTTTATTTATCGTTATTTGAGTGAAAAAAAAACCGATGATAAAATTTAACAAGGTTTCATATGATATACCTGATTATTTATCGTTTAATAAAGAAAGATTCGATATTATTTGCGAAGCAACGCGGCGCGTTAAATAAACTTTTCAATAAATATAAGAAAAAAATGAAATAAAATAAAAAATAAAAAAAAAAGTAATTTAAGGATAAACGAGGGGTAATAAATAAGGTGGTGGTTATTATTTCTTAATTAAAGTTCAATTTACCTTCGTTTAATCCGCATCGTCAACTTAGCTTACGAAATTAGCACAACTGGGCTTCGCTTTGGCATACGTTCTCTTTAGAATCAGACATAAACGCGACCGCAACGCAACGTTCCTCCCCAAATAATACTGTCGACATTCAAATTTGAAATATAAATATTCAAATATCATTAATTCAAATAATAAAACGCGTTTTTACTTTCACCGATACGTAGTTAAACCTGTTGAATAAGCAAATTTAAAAAAATTGGAAAAAAAAAAATTATAAATTAAAAAACCATAGCAGATCTCGTAAACGCACTGTTAATCCTCAATTTCTTGAATGCGAAATAAAATTTTACTCATGACTCTCTAGCTCTTAGCTCAGCTCAGTTTAGCTTCGATTTTTCGTCATTTTTGAAACAGTTCGAATGGTCTAAAAACTATCCAGGCGATAAAATTTACGTAAAAAAAAAACAACGAATCATAATAATAATAATATCGTTCTACGGCGTCGATAACATAAGGTCAGAATGTTGCGCCGTTTAGCCACTGCCCGACAGGCTCGAGTTCGAGAACAATACCCGCTCGGCTTAGAGTAAGAGAAAGTAGGAATAAATCTGTAGCCACCTGTTTGACGCCATGAAGTACGAAGTCTGCGCCAAGTCCTTGCTCGCTGAAAAATAATATACAAAATAATATATTGTAACAAATTTCACTATTCAAGTTCGCAACTGCCTTGATTCTAATTCATTTTTATCAATTAGAAAATTGCTCAAGCTCAGTTTCGTAATATGAAAAATCGCAACAATACAACAATCTAAGCCTCGTTATCTTGTTAAAAAGTCATAGCTTTATAAAAGAGACATCGTATTTCGTTTTAAAATTAGACAAAAGCCGTATTGTAATTTGAAAAACAAACTCCACTTTATTTACTGACTTATTCTATCACAAAAAAAAAAAAAATCCTCTATTTTGCTTCTATCCTTTTTAATCTGCAAATAAATACATGTTTTAATGTATGTTTTGTTCATTTAAAGTATTTGACGACGATCAGAGCCTTGTAAATATTGATAAGATTTGAGTACCTTGAATTCAATGAGATATTCAAAGCGTATAGTTACCTTTAACTAAATGGCAGCACCTGACTACGTGGGTGTGTGGATGATCGATGGCGACGTCGAATCCGAGGGTTTGAAGGAGTACGTTCTCATTGAAAACAAGGTCCTGGGCCTGTTCGAGGTATTGCTGTAATAAGAATGGCAGAGTTTCAACCAGAGGTATTTGAAGATTTTATCAGATAATGGGAGGCGATCCAAGACTAACTTCCGACTTTGTATCCAGGGCCGGTTGTTCCCTGTGAAGACATAGGTGAGCCACTTTGATGACATGTTCAAGTTTTCGGGGCTGTTCCTCCACCTTTGCCGCCAAAAATAGAGCCGCTGCGGCAATCGCGTTTCTGTGAAAACTCCCCAACGAGTGAAACACGTAGAAACGATGCATGTAGACTATTGCCGTGTTTATGCATAGCTGTGATCTGTTGTCGGTTAGCATTTTGTGATAATGTCAAGGAAAATCATTATCAAGAATTTTAATATTTTTTCGTTCCAACTAAGCTTCAACATTCATACTCTTCAACTTGTACAGAGGCCTAAATTTCGTCGTGAATTATCGTACACACGTTATTTAGTGACAAATGCGATGCCAAACCACGTGATCATAGATAACAATGAATGCAATCATTAAAAACTAATCCAGAAGCTATAAAGTTTGCTTCAGAAACACTAAATCCTGTTTTTAAAGATGAGTCATCAATCTTTGACATCAATTCAATGAAAACTGAGACTATTCTTTCACTCAATTAGTATCAAAGAGCAACACCTCCGTAGAATCAAAACAAACGAACATCGAAGAACGTCGGCAAATCAAAACAGACAAGTTTAAAGCTTATTTGATGAACATGCGGTGTTTGTTTGGTGAGGGAAACAATACCAAATCACGTGATCATAGATAACAATGAATGCAATAATAAAAAAATTAATCCAGAGGCTATAAAATGTTCTTTGGAAACACCAAATCCTGTTTTTAAGGGTCAGTTATCAATCTTTGACATCAATTCAGTGAAAACTGAAAGGATTCCTTTGCCTAATTGGTGTCATAGAGCAGCATCTTCGTAGAACAAAAACAAACGAACATCGAGGAACGTCGTCGAATCAAAACAGACAAGTTTAAAGCTTATTTGATGAACATGCGGAGATTGTTTGGTGAGGGAAACGATGCCAAACTACTAGATCATAGATAACAATGAATACAAACCTTGTAAACTGATACAGTGTCCAAAAATCTCAGTTTTGTCATGGGAGTGACTCGACTTGATCCAGTCCGATTCGCACGGACTCGATATATTCTACGTTTATCTTAGCCGTTTTATCGGGTTCGGATATTACCAGGGTGATTATAAAACGAGAATACGGGGTGATAATCGATAATTATAATAGGCAAATGATCGTGGCGACGTGATTTAACGAGTAAATTGTTAACACGATAGGCACGCGGGGTTCATGGAACCTCGCGTCGTTATAGTAAGGGTATTATAAGGATACACGACGAGGCGTTGTCCCATATCTTGTATAAAATTTGCTGCCTGCTGACGATAACTTAGCTCTTTATCTGCGTCGAAACCGCATCTTCTGCTCGGGGTTGTTGCTAGTTGTTCCTTCGTAAAGTACCATTTTTCGTCAGCCGCCATTTATATGTACACTTATCGTATACGCAGAAACTGGGCTCCACTTCACGGCGTTACTACCAGTTCCTGCGACGCCGCGGTGACCGGGGAATTACGTTGCGGCGATATCTTCAAGTCGTCACGTTAACCGGAAGTCGCTACGAACACTTCTTCATAAACAAACATTCAAGAAACGAAAAATAACACAATAAGAGATTCACAAAAATATATTCATTTACAAGGACGGTTAATCAGTCATCGTTATCACAAATTTCTACTCTGTATATTCGATTTTCATACTTTTTTCAACAAAATTCATGATAATCAGATCTGTGTCAACGCCTCATGGCGGCGGATTTCGATACTCTATATCGAGATTCGAGATTTTGGTTAGAGTCGTAGCTCTATGTATGTGTGTGTGTAGGTTGAAAATTTTTCTATGGTATAAAAGTTAGTGGCTGTTTTCACTCGGACGCGACTAGCCCTAACCTAACCTTGAAATATTTTACCACCTCCTTTGATACTCCCGTATGAGGTCGTCGTGTTGTTTTATTAGTGAGTAATGTTATGTTGGTGATTCTTTGTAGTTATATAACGTGTATTTCCTGTTATTTGTCGTTGGATAAGCGCGTGTGATAATAAATAATCTAATAAAAAGATCAAAATAAAAATTAGGACAATCGACGGGCGTAGGTTAGTTTTTTTTTTTTTTTTTTTAATTTATGGTTTGAGCGATTCTTTCATTTTGTGACAAGCCAAGCTAACTGTTGTTTATTCATACGGTTTATCGAACGTGTTCAGTTTCGCTGAGGACTGAGAAACCCCGATTGAAGGATATTTCGTTCTGCTTCGATACCTCGGATTGTTTGTTGACGAGTTGCAACTAGCCGGCGTGAGTACTTCGAGGAAATTATTTTCAACGATTTTCACATCATTGTGTATTTATTGTTTCGTTTTCTCTTGTGATTATTGTATGTATTCTGAATTACGTGAGTTGGTACTACATTCGACACGTAACGTGGTTGCGTAGTAATCTCGAAAATAAAATGGCGTTGATCAATCATCTGGGAATTATAATTAGCAATTTCTCCTTAACAGACGTTTTTAAACATCATAATTATGCACTACCAGCTTCCCGTGGGTTGAATATAAGCCCACATTATCTCATATAATGCTTTTTTTTTACTCGAGACGAGTAACAGCCCGCATGAAATCCGAATAACAAAAATGTCTCGATCTATCGAGGCCATCTTGTCGATTTTAACGGCGGTAAATTTTAACTTAATTCAAATTTCAAATCAACCGTTAAATTGATGAAATATTTAATAAAACAAATGAAATTCGTTATAATATTTGGATTCATTCTAACGATTGAACGACCTATGAATTCTTAAGCCAGGCCACAAATTTGAATTGAATTTGAATTCGAAAAATTAAATGATTCTATGAATTTTTATCGGTCGGAAATTCGAATTGAATTTATCCTGAAGTTTATTAGCCGATAATCTGATCTGAAAGCTTTGCTAAACTAATTTTCTGTAAAACATATAAAACCGTTCTTTCTTTTCTCAGTGACGATGTTTCGGGTGCCTAGTGCAGCCGTGACACGTATAGCAGCTGGAAAAAGTTCTTCGGATAGCCAAAATTGTTTGTATGCATCATACGAGTGCAAACAGCCAAGCCTGGAGGGATACGCTTACTGTGCCAAACACATCTTGGAGGATAGTAATGCTCCTTACAAACAATGCAGTTTTGTGTATAACACAAACGGCAGGAAATGCCAAAGTCCAGCCCTGAAAGGAGACAGAAGGGATCTAGCGTAAGTTGCGCAAAGATCAGAAGCTACTCTGTGCAACATTTGTAGGTTCCAAGTAGTGGAGATTCTTCTGATTATACAGAGTGGCCCATTTAATTCAATCCAGGCTAATATTCTCAAAACTAAGCAAGATAGAGGAAAGGACTTCAGACAAAATTTGTATGGTTCTGAGGGAGACATTTCATACTGATATGGGTTTTGAATTTTTACAGGGTTTTATGGGGTTTTTATGAAGTAGCTTTTGTTTCTAAATGGGAACCCCTATGTTTCAGTGTGGATTCATAATCTATGCAAAAAAATACATTACTTTCGTAGGAAACTTTTTTTTTTTGCAAAACACAATTCCTCATCATTAAATAATGGGATTAATTATAACGTGACTAAGCTGATAAGCTAATAACATTTCTAAAGTGATTGATGAATTTTAAAAAATGACCTATGATTAATCAATAAAAATAAAAAACTTTTTTTTGATCTCATATTTTCAATGAGGAAGTTATTTTTATTGTAAAAAAAGAATCTTTTAACCCAAAAAAAAGATGAGAAATTGAACTTTCAAATTGAACTTTGTAATATTAAAATTCGGAATCTCAACCTAGCCCCTAACTTAATAACTTGACAAATTCTCAGGCCTTCACGTCTTCATCTTTTGGTTCGTCAAATCCTTTTGATCCTTTAGGTACTGTTCAGAACATGCGAGAAAGGCGCAATTGGCCCGTATCAAGTCTACATCAAGGCACGCCCCTCCACAAACGCCAGAAACTCTGCTCCTCAATTTAAGCCATTACGTCAAGCCAACAGACTCTAGTGCAGAGGACACAGAGGAAGAGGAAGGGAAGGTTAAAGTGCTGGACCCTTTCGGTGAGAACTCCCCTGCTCCCGAATGTCTTCATAATAAATAGTTCGATTGTTGATGTTTGCTATATTTTTTCAGCCGAAATAGACGCTTACAGAATAAATGCGAGTGGTTGCGACGTATTAGACTACGCAAGTTCGTCCGATAGCGATATCGAGCCCGTTGTCGTTAGCGAAACTCTCCGTGGAGCGTTTCTAGACGATAGCGAAGACGAAAGTCTTCACAGTTCGCAGGAAGATCCGCTGAAGTATGTTGTCGCAGTTTTGATTATTTCTAAGAGACAAAATCTGGGGCTCTTGTAATATTTTGCATGTTGTTTTTGAAGTAACAATGGAGATACATTTCTTGCTTTTAATATCTACTCATAAATTTTGTGGGCTTTTTATTTACACTAATCGGCGTTTCACTGTGGATTTTTTTTCATTTAAGCTTCATTTGGCATGACGATGGTTTGAGGGAATGCGAGATGAATTATTCAAGCTTAATACTAACTATCACAGAATTTTTTTTGATCAAAGACCCTCGGTTCCTCTCTCTCTCTCTTCAGGCTTTATTTATTTATTTAAAAAAATAAAAATAACTAAATAAATCCATTCTAAGAAATGTTTAAATATTTTAATATTGTAATGCTAGCTTGCTTTGGCTTGTGCTATATATAATTTTAAGAAATTTCCGTACTACGTACCATGCGATGATGTATTATCGTCTACTTTTTTTCGTTTACACTTTCATAGAGATTTTCTTTGTACCAAATCAACGACTATATTAAATTAAATTATTTGCACGACGGTACCCTACATATTCTGTCCTTTAGTAGCTGCTTCCGGCGTGACAGAGACACTTTTTATCTATTGAATCATTAGTATTAATTTTTTAAGGCACGCCGGAATATTCACCGCCGAAGAAGTGATATACATAGCGAGAGAGAAGCTTATCAGACTACAATCGTTGTACATAGATCAATTCAGGAGATTGCAGCATATATTCAAAGAAAAAAGACGCAAGTACCTCCATTCGGTAAAAAAGGAAAAAGAAACTTCTTGTGAGTTTTAATTCTGAACGGATTTTTTTTTTTTTATTTTATGTTATTGTGGCATAAATTTTATCACGTTAAATTAACAACTTTACATTACAGGCAGCATTCACGATCAACCAAAAGACACCGCCAAGGAGAAAAAGATATATGATAAATTAAAGGCACTCAATTGTTACCACAGACGAAGCGGCGTAGAAGCTATTTTATACAAAAAATCACTCGAGAGAAGAGCACAGGTATTGAATAACTGTCCAATAAAACTGAACTATCTACTAGCAAACTTGGATTAATTATTTTCTCTATATTCTCAGGCTACAGAAGGACCTGCACAAAAACCTCCCAATGTAACAAAGTGCATTTTTACCGAAGGTGGAGTTAAATGTGGAGACAGAACTCTACCGGCCGCAAGACACTGCCGGAAACACATATTGAAGGTAAATCAACTTAGTTCTGAGCTTTAGTATTTCAGATATTCGCTAAAATATCACATTTTTAATATCGATTTCTAGATTATTTTCATTTTTCTTTATGTTAAACAGGATCAGCATCAAGTATTGTTCAAAGCTTGCGGAGCTGTTAGATCAGACATAGAGTGCCATGAGCCTGTATCCGTTGTTTTCGATTCGTCTTGCGTATTTCATATGAATTTACCACAACCTCTAAAGCTTGAATCTATGGTGGTAAGTCTCGAAAAATTGTTTTATTTAGAGTTAAGAAAAACTTCGGACTATGTGTGTTGATAATTTGGTCATTTTTGTTTTCAGTTCGAAGAAGCTAAACCTGTGGTAAAAGAATCTTTGGTATTGGACAACCAATCGATGGAGATAGACGTCGTGGGTGAAACACAAGAGATAGATCCCGACGATGATATGGCTGGATTAATGAGAGAAATGAACGACGCGGCGGGGAAGAATGTCGCTTTTAACGAAAGCCTTAATAGCGAAGCTAGCACAGATACTGCATTTAGTTTAACTGTTCAGTTGAACGACAAAGACGAATTTATTCCGATTTGATATTAGTGATCGAGTTGTTTTTTTAAGCAGACAATTTTTAAGTAAATTTGAAAAGTTTTCAAATTAGCTTTGCTAATGTTTATAAACATTGATTATATTCAGATTTTTTTTTTTGTTTTCTTGTAGAAGGTGGTGCCCGTCGGTGTTTGGCAGATTATAATCGATGCATTATTATAATATAATTATCTAGAAGCATCGTTTAGTATGTTATTTGAGAAAACGAAAAAATATAATACGAAATCTCATCGTTTATTTACATAATATATATATATATATATAAATGAAAATTCTTTTTTTAACTATTGATAGTGTTATTTTATTTTATTCTTTTTTTTTTTTTTTTGATCGCATCGTTTCTTTTCTTTTTTTTTTCGTTTTTTTCTTTTTTTAATCGAAACGATGGATTACTTATTCACATTGTAAATAAATTGATTATTTTTAAATTCATAAAAATATCTCCTCTTCTTTTTGTTCTTATTTATCACTTTAGAACCCCACCGTCAGTTTAGAAGTTTTATTATAGATGCAATTGGATGTGTTTGGACAGGAGGGAGCAAAAAAAAATGATTTTGGCAGATGAAATAAGAATATTAATAAACCATTAGATTTTTTTAATTTTTTTTATTTCATTATAAAAGGAAAAAGAAAACATAAAACGGTCAAAAACTCAGTTGCTGTGTATAGAATTTTGGTCACGGTTGGCTCGTATTTTTTTTTGTTTATATTATTTTTTTTCTTCTTTTAAACACTGATAAGTACTTACACCGTTCGCTTTACGGTCCAACTAATGCGGATAAAGTCGTGTTTTAGCCCTGTATAAGGTATGTGTGTGTGTGGGTACAAAATTTTAAACTCTATTCAGGACGTAAAGTAGCTGAAAAAGTACAGTTTAGTTTGTTATTTTGTATTTTTTTTCTTGATTCGTCATTGCTAAATATTTTATTAAAGTTTTATTTTCTTTTTATTCTCGCTTAATATTAAGATTGGAACAAAAACAAACAAAAAAAAACGAACGAATTGTCGCATTTTAATGATCGATGTTGACTGATAAATATTAGGATACTACATGCATAGGTATCCATATGCAAAATGTTTTTTTTGTAATATCAAGAAACTTTCGACGTTTCGCAGAATGGCATTTAATATCCTTGAAAATCTGAATCTATAACGATAGTTTTTTATTCGAATTATTAGTTTTTGTTTTTATTTATTTATTTCTTCTTTATTTATTAAATATAAAGAAAGTTTATTATTGCAGTCTTTTTTTACTGTTTTACTTGCGAGGTACTGGAGCCTCTTGTTAATTATTATAACTATTATTATTATTATTATTGATAATATAATACAATCCATGCAAGTATAGGTATTAAATAATACAAATTGATTAATAATTTTTATAAATTTGAATAAATCTGACGACCACCAGAAAAAAAAAATTATAAAATACGATCAATAAATTTTTTGTAATTACATATAACTACTTAATTAAGAATGCAAAAGGCTCGTCCCCTTCTATCCTATGCAGAGTTCAGGAATTTTGAGTGAATTAAATATCTTTTTTTTTTCCAGAGCGATACTGTCCGACGATAGAGCAAGCCATTTACTTATTTGTCTAAGCTGCGTTAACACTGCAACGATTATTACTACGTACACATACTTAAATAACTAAATGCCGCCTATTATTTTGTCTAAGAAAATTAATATTATTATCATTATTATTTTCTTTCTTTCATATAACTAAAAAATACAAACTCAGTTTCACTGTTTTTAATACACAACAACTTACTGACTCATTGTAAAATATAATTACTAACACATGCACATGCATTCCAAATTCATGACGAGAACACATTTTTTACAAAAAATAGAAAGAAGGACAAAAAAAAGCTTGTTCCTTTAATTTTCTTTCTTTCGTTCTCGACACAGATATCAATCTCTTACTACCCTTATCAAAAAATTACATTATACCAATGTTTCGTATCAAATATGTATGTACTTGGATTTCTAAAAAATAAGATTGAATGAACAAAAAAAAACAAACATTCCAAGTATCAGATAAAACACAGAAAGTGAAGCAATGAAAATGAAATAATGAAATGAAATGAAAATTCAAAGAGCGATCGAAATTTCTTAATAAAGAAGAAAATAAAAAAAAATAACTTTAAGGGCTACACGTAATAAAATCGTTGATTAAATTTTGACGGTGAAAACCTAACGTGAATTTTTAAACGTGAATATGATATGAAACAGACGTCACGCGAACCGTGTATGCACATTCCTCACTAAGGGGCGACGGGGGGGGGGGGGGGGGGGGATAGCGGTGGGGAAGTTAAGTATCTAAGACTTAGATGAATTCTTCATCTAATAATTAGTTCCCCTCGAATTCCTCAAGTCCGATTTCAAATAAAATTATTTTTAGTAAATTTTGCAACTGTAGATATATGTAGGTAATAGCACCGGAAAATATAAAGTAAAGAAGCGCATACACATTCTCTTACCATTCGTCGTATTAAGACGTAATTAAATATTCTACACAGATTGCATTATGTATTTCTCATCTCAGTCTCAAAAAAACGGTCGTATAAAAAAAAAAAGGAAAAAAAAAAAAATTACGACTGCGTTCATTATTATTTACCTCACAGTTATTACTATCCAAATCATTCTTACGTTTTTGCGTTTATTACGATTTACAATTATTTATTGATACTGAAAAACTAGCGCTTAGGTTGATCCCTCAGAGCATCGACCTTTGAACTCTCCTCCTTTAACCCGCCTCTCAAGTTTTTGAATATATCGTTCTTCAAACAACAGACACAGATTACCGCAATCAAGAATATTCGACTTGACTAATTTTAGTTAAACTGAACTGTTACCAGGATTTTTTTTTTGGGGGGGGGGATTCGATCAGATCTAAAGTACACGTTGTTGCAACTAGAGAATTTTCTATTTTTTTCTTGTTTTTTTCTCCTTGTTTTTTAGTTCATAAACTTTTTTTCAATCGCCCTTAACTGTGTAAGTAGTCCAAATAAACGATTGCCCAGTTTTATTTATTTATTTTTTTTTAGTTGCTGAAAATATGCTTCAAATCTTCTTCGTAAAGAGCAATGACCAACATTATGCCAAGACCTGTCACTAGTCCTAGTGCTTGAAGTACGCATTGCCACTGCGAGCCTCCTTCTGCCGAATGGCTCGAAGTCAGTTCGGGTATCTGAGGATTTTGAAAATGATAATTTAAAACAATTCAAGAGCCTCCTATCTTCGTCTGATTGAATCTCTGACTGATCAGATACCCTTAACAGATATATCATCGTCTAATTTGAGGGCTTTTCTAGTGTCACGATTAGATTATGTGATAAAAAAATAGATTTTTCACATCTGTGACTCTGGAAAGACCCCTTAATAAAATTTGCAAGGATAATTCTCACCATATCGACCAGAGCAATGTATATAAACATTCCAGCAGCCGCAGCAAAGATCCAACTTGTTGCAGCCGGATCTGCACCCAACAGGATACCGAATATCATACCAAATAGGCAGAGCACGGAAGATAAGAGATTATAAAATACTGCCTGCTTCGCGCTCATACCGGCTTTAAGTAGAACAGCAAAATCACCTGTAAAAATCGCAGGATTCGTTAATATACATAATTTTTTTCCTTTTTTGTTCTTTTTTGAGATCTTTAATTGGATTATGATGTTCGGATTTTCGTTACAACACTCACCTAACTCGTGAGGTAATTCGTGGCACAATACTGCTATAGCCGTTGAAAATCCTCCAGCAATATTAGCTGCGAATGCTGCACCGATGGCCATACCGTCGGTGAAATTGTGTAAACCATCGCCCATTATCACCATCCATGCAACACTGGACATTGATTCCGGCGCCGAATGTACGTGACCTTAGAAAGCGTGAATGAACTTTGGTTTGAGACGATTTCTAGGTAAATTATAACACGGAATAAGTAGAGTAGAATAAAAAGGTGGTTTAATCACCATGAGAATGCGTATGACCATGATGCTTCGTCTCGTGTTCACGGATTATCACTGTGTAACTTTCGGCTTCATTTGCGGGCGGATCTGTGCCGTCGATACTCTTCTTTGAGTGATTGTTAGCAGTCTCATCCAATTTCCAGTCTTCTTCTTCATGCTTCTTTTCAACATCTTCATCAACGGCCTTTGATACAGCATTGGTGTTTGATGTCAAGGGTTTCTCCTCTTCTATGGCTTCTTGTCTTTGGTGATTATTGTGCTGACGATTGTGATGATTGTCTGTGAATTTTTTAAGCTCTTAACGTCAATAACAACGGGCCATAAAAAGGTAACGATTGACAACACACGTTCCATATTTAATTACCTTGTGTTTCTGTTGTGATTTCGCCGTAACAGTAAGGATACGAAGAATATTTGTGCTTGCAATGCTTGTCACTTGCAGAATTACTGCCGGTTGTATCTGGTTCGCGCATAACTTTTACCCTGAGAGGCAGCTGTGGGATTTTCAAATAGTTTCATATGATTGAAATAATGAAAGTATGCGATAGAAGCTGAGACCAGTTTGATAGGGAAATAGAAAATCACCTTATTACGTCTCTGGCGAAATTTTCTCCATTCGCCGATCATGGTCAGAGCTTTTTCTGTGAAAAAGAAAATGACCAAACCCAACATGGCCACTAAACCTTTCCACATATTTGAATCGTGTTCCCATTGCTGATCGACTGATGGAGATACTGGATGATCATGGCCAGAATTATGTGTGTGACTGTGACTGTGCCCGTGGGCTGTAGGAGACATCATAGCCTGTGGGATTCAGGGATGTTGATAAACTGTGAATTACTTAATGACCAATTTAAGAGAGAACTGCTCTACTCACGTGGGGCAGCAGGTGTATTAGAGCGTCTCCGCACAGTGTACCGACTGCTAAAGCTACCAGGAATTGTATCATTTGGTGGTAATAGGTTTTATTCATTACTGGAATCACTACGACCCCGAGTAACCCGCATAGACTTATTATTAGGATGCTGATCGACGAGTAAATCCATACTGTACGGAAAGAGATAGAAAGAAAAAAGAGGGAAAAGATGTTTAATTCATTGCAGATATTGGAGAATAATTTATCTTCATTAAATATTGATAGTTTTTGAACAAACCCTGCCAAGTGTTGTGAGATATTTCCTCAGGAACAACGAAATCAGGTTGCCAATTTAAAGGAACCTGAATACATCCGCTATCATTGGCGCTCGCTAATTGATAGACTATCGCAGGACATACCCTTTCCAAAAGCCAACCAGGCAAAATCGTGCTATTTTCAGTTTCTGATGTGTAAGAATTATCTTTAGAAAATGTTGTGAGTAATTCTTTGCTGTTGATGCACTGAAATTATTTTATAATAAGAAACTAGATTCGACTTAATCTGTTATTGTATTATCTTTTGTCATACGGCATTTATTTTCCTCATCATAACGCTTTTCCGTTTTAACTCTCATTATTAAAAACAATCAACAATCGTTTTATCATTTACCCTTGTCCGCGCTTTTCCACCAGTATTGACATCTTTCAGCTTCAACTCTTTACTTCTGTTCACCTCTTTATCATTTACATTATCTGAAATATAAGAAAATCATGTTATTTTACACTCTGAGGTCCCCTATAAGTATGAAACACAAGCCATTGCTGTTGATCCTCGCATACATCTGTTCATGACTAATCACCAAATAAGACTGGCTTGTAAACGACACTTGAGGATAAAAAAAAAAAATCTGAGTCACATATTTTCCAGGAATATGACCAGTTGAACAGTATTGTTATGTCTTCAGCAGACGGTGTTACATTTAATCTCTTCAAAGGCATATTGCAGTTAAGTGAGCTTTGCTAATAACATGTTAGAGCGTAAATTCATGTAATTTTACGGAAATCTCAAAGGGCTTATGGATAATTTGAAGAAAATTTCTGAAGCGTACATTTGTATTTTTCCTGGCCATATCTTCAATTTCAACCATCCGCTACCAAGAATACTGTGGCTAGATCTTAATTCTGAAGATTAGGGGTTTGGATGGTTGCTTTCTATTTATAATTCCAGCTTAATGGATCAGATTAATCTGTTAAAAGAATTGCTGTCAATGAATCTGAGACTGAATCACGTCGACTCGATTGATTTGTAAAATAGTTGACCAATTTGACCAGCTTAATTGAAAGTATAGAATAATTTGAAAGGTCAATTGAATATGATTGAGATGTTTAAAATCTCGAATTGATGGCTGATAAAATACGGTATCTACTCTACTAAAGACTCGTCGGCTTTATTGATAACAAATATTTCTCATAACAGTTAAACAGCCTAATATCCAGCCAAGTACTCTGCTTATAAAATCAAACATCTACAAATTTAGAAGTGTTTTACACTACATTTCTACAGATGAACTTCAGAATAAGGAAAGATTTGTACTTTTGAAGAAAAAAACAGAGCTGTAAATAACTCACAGAATCAAGTTAGGTGTTTATTAATTTTTTTCCGCTGAATTCTTAGTATATTTAGTCAGCCAACTGAGGAAAGGTCAGGAAAAGAACTTTTAAAAGGAGAAAAGGAGCTTAAAGAGACTTGATTGATCCTGCCAGATATAAAAATTGAGTTTTTACTATCTTTTGCTCTCAAATTACTGCAAATATCTTACATACCATAATCTGCAAATATCTTGCATTACCATAATATGCTAATATTGTATTTGCAATTTTAAACTTGTTGAAACGCCGAGATTTCAATAGCCGCTGAAATTAAAGTGATATAAAATGAGAAAAAGTCCAAAGAATCTCACCAACTGTACTAGGCTTCTCCTCTTGGTCATGGTCATCTCGTTCATCAAGTTTATTGATAATTTCAACCAGTCTAAGTTTTTTAAGGAGTCTTTCGAACCCTTCGATAGTCATGCTATCCCCATTTCCATAATCCTGGAATATTTTTCTTGTGAAATAAGACTCGTCCATAACGTGTCTCTTATTCCTCAGCCTCAATCTATCAGCATCATCTTCAGACCTCTCAATTTCTTCGCTCAATATCTCCCCAGTGTCTTTTATCCTAACTATTTCTTTAGATCCGATTTGGCGTTTTAATGGCTGTAAACTATCATCACGCCGTCTTGAGTCCTGGAGATCTCCTCCTGAATCTTGTGGGAATGAGACACCGTATGCCACCTTAACGTCCGTATGTGCAGAACAAGGTGCGTGCGCCGCACACAGCACACAGACAACACAGACCGTAACAAAGTGATGCGACATGACTACGTCTAGTGATTACCTGTACATACAAAATGATATTTGTTCATTCATTGGCTTTGCGCATGTTTAAATCATTCAGACTATTGAATATCGGGGAAAACTCTGCTTTATATAAAAGACCAACAAAAGTTCTAGAAATGATAAGATGGACCATTGTTTAAACCCAGTATAGAGTAGATTCAGCCATTCTATTCGTCAGTTTTGTTAGATTATCAGCTTTATCGCGAATGAACATGCATTTGAATGTGAACACTACACGTGGATTGCGTATCCTCAGTACGTATATACAGGGTGGCCCATTTCAAACGAGTCGAGTTAATATTTCCGAAACTAAGCAAGATACAGGAAAATACTTGAGACGAAAGTTGTATGGATCAGAGGGGGACGTTTGATGATGGTATGGGTTTTGAATTTTTATAGGGTTCTATGGGGTTTTTTCGGAGGTCACTTTTGTTTTTTAAATGGAAACCCCTATTTTTTAGTGTAGATTCATAATCGACACAAAGAAATACGTTGCTTTTGTGGGAAATTTTTTTATTTACAGTTCAAATTCAAATGTTTTTTTTTTTTGGTTGAAAGATTTATTTTTTTTTTTTACAAAAAAAAAAAAAAAAAACTTTTCCATTTGAAATGTGATGTCAAAAGAAAACTTTTGTCTGAAATATTTTCCTGTATCTTGCTTAGTTTGGAAAATATTGGCTTGAATCGATAAAGGAAAAAAAAAAAAAACACCCTGTATATTCAGTAAAAATAACAAAGAGAATCTGAACTTGGCGATTCGGAACATTGCTTTATAAATAAAATCATCATTTCATATTTCTTATTTTTACTTTCACCCTATGAAATCATATTTCTTATTTTTATTTTCACCCTATGAAATCATATATTTCTTATTTTTATTTTCACCCTATGAAATTGGGAATCAAGAATTTCGCATTGAAGATTTTGTTTTACTAGTAACAAGTTACTATATCGCTTTTCAGTTCTTTCGTATTGAATAGTATGCTTGCCATAATCTCAAACGCTCAGCTTCTGTTTGAAATTCTACCGAAGATATACATTAACTATAATTTTCCTTGAATGAGAAACAGCACATGGGTGTGCGTTTGGTTGTGTGAATATTAAACCGACAAGACAAAAAAAATGAAAGAAAACAACCCGAATAAAAAAAAATACAGACTAAATTAAAGGATTTTCTTATTCGATATTTCGGCTTATCCTTGGGTCTATTTATAATCATTATCTCGTATAGTTATAGTGACGTTGAATCTTATGGCCGACGGTTGCAGTTATCTCATTGTATACCTGTTGTATGTGTACGTTCCTATTTAGGTTAGAAAGTTATGATGAAATTTTTTGCCCAACTTTCGGAAAGAGACTAGACACTATTACCTAAATCGCAGATTCGATTACTCCCCCGTGAATAAAAATTATGGCGAGATTTGTTGCCACCCGCGAACTCCAGAGCTTCAAATCTACATATGAGGTTTTTTTTTTTTTTTATGGACGTGATATGTTGTGTTGCCTTCTCATATCATACACGAATAAAAAATTGTTTAGTTTTCCGTTCCAGTTTCGCTATCTGCGGCCCCTTATCACGCCTCTGGATATTCAAACCAAAGCGTACCTGACTAACTTGAAACTATAATTATATGTACACCGGGTTTTCGGGAATGCGAGGCCGGTAGGACTACACCCACGGCACCGGCATGTAAGTATGACTAACGAGATCGACCTGGAGACCGTCGTGCCGACATGTCTAAGCCTGTCGCCTGATCTGGCTTGATGCAACAGAAGCAGTAGCGGCCTAACGCCTACTCCGAACCGTGCCGTATACGGTACAGGATATAACATGTGTGTTAAGTTGGTTATTATACAATGTAAGAAGTGCGTCTACGGGGGGGTTTATTAGTTAGGTGGGAATCAGGAGTTATAATACACTGCATATATCTATATTACGTATTATGTATGTGTGTGTTAAAGGTATGTGCATACTGTCTGCATGGGCCTTGTTGCATTAGTTTATACATGTTATGTAGTACCTAGTAATGTAGTACAACACTGTGAATGGTACGTATTCATGAGTACGTTACATACGAACACGCGCGATACTACAGAACAACACGACGCAACTAAATGAGCGACAAGAATATAGCTTAAAGTAAAAAAAAAAAAAAAAAAAAAATTTCTAATTTTTATAGACCTACCGATAATAGTTCCACCTGTAGGCAATGATATGGGGGTCCAACTCGTACGCACTCGTGCTTCTGTCGGTAACTGGAAATGCAAAGAGTCCGCATATTGGATTTGGAATATCCGGGCAGCGGGGGTAACTGCGCGATATACACTGCGCAGCTTGATCCCCTCCACGTATTTTATTTAACCCAATTAAACCACAGGCTAACAAGAAACTAGATATTGAAAATCTGGTCAAATATCGACACCAGCATTCGTCGCTTTTTTTTTTACGTGATTTTTCCAGGCACAAATCGCTACAAAAGAACGCTATTGGTCACTCCTGTTGGATCCAACCAATGATACCGCTTTGTGTCTTTTTTTATGAAAAGCGACCGTTGAAAAGGGAGCGTGCGTGCCTGTGTCTTGTTAGAGACCAGGCTTGACAGTAAACAAACATCCAACTATGTAGATATATGTGTATCGTAGGTTGTCTAGAATCTCGTTAATCCTCGGCGAAACTAAGCCAGCGGACAAAAATGTCTACAAATGTTTAAAAATAGTAGTCTCCTACCTGAAAACTTTGCTGGCACCACATGTACTCGGTGTACATAAGTGTGAAAGTTTTATTTTTTTTTTTATTTTTAATTGTTTTTCAAACAAAAAAATAAATATAACCAAAATTAGTTTGACTTAGATATATTACTTTTAACCAATATAAATATGGCATCGAAAGTAACCGCTTCTCAGGCATCGGGGACAGATGGAACAGACTTTTTACACAGACAAAGAATCGCTGCACAATATCAATTCAGGTAAACCGAGATCAAGGGTAATGTCATTCGTTTTTAATTACGTATGCATGCTACCTGTCGCTTGGAGTTCAATGGATTCAATTATCACATGAATGTTCGATTAAAGTTCATTTTTGTTTCATTATTCTATTCACAGCCTCATTGTGAATCTTGATTATAAATTTTCTGTTATAAAATCTAAATAAAATATGATACGGTCCACTTAAAATTAACCTCGAATTTATAATTTATTAACATCTGCTAGCACCGATTTAGACGGCAGTTTTATATCCAAGGTTTCATCAAATCATTGCCAGGATAATTTGTAGATATACTTTTTTTCTGAATAATTATTTTCCTCTTTTTCGTTTGTCTTACTTTTTATTTATTAATATTATCATATTTCATGATTTCAGCGCAATGAATAAATCGAGATTAAAATACTGCATATTTTTTCACTATTTACTATTTTTTGTAATGCTCGCTAAATTGTCAGCCGATATACTTGACCATTTGGATATTTTTGTCCTGGAAATTGAAGAGCTACAAATACCTCAGGTAATATTTAATCAATATAATATTCCTCTTGCGATTTTGTAAGATCCTATTCGAAAAGCTACTCCTACAATTATTTTTTTGTTTTTATTTCTCTTCAATACAATTTCTCCCATGTTGCATGATGGCAACTGATGATTCTTCGTCTTTTAGCCCCTATGGTGGGAATACATCTGGTGCGGAAGCCTCCTGCTTTCATTTTTGGGCTTATCTGCCATACGCTACAATAAAATCAAGACAATACAACGATATATGATGGGTATAGTCCTACTTGGTTATGGACCACTTACTTACGGGGTTGTATACTACTTCAGGGATGTCTGGGCTTATTTAACAACCGACGAGAGAGAAAATATACAAATGTGGCAGGTGAGTCACAGTGGAATTGAGTTAAACAAAATCAAGTGGGTTTCTTTTGAAGTGTTACAAACAAATATCTCGAGAATGGGTCGAGGTATTCAGAAAAATTATATACGAAAAATTGATGGCACAAAGGGGGACTTTGTCTGGGTTTATATGAAATTTCAATGGATCGAGGCACCTCGAAGTTATCAAGGTGAACTTTGCTTTTTTAAATGAAAACCTGTATTTTTTATTACGTTATTTTGTTCTATTTGAAAAATCAAACGACTTTCGTATGAACAATTTTTTTGTGAGTCACCAATATTTTATTATATTCCACTGAATGACTAGAGATTTTTGAACTTGTGAGAGAAACTTTATAGTTTAGAGGTGAAATATACTTAACAGTTGAAAAATCTCTAGTTGTTCAGCTGAATATCATAAAAAATTGGTGTCTTATGAAAAAATGTTTCATACGAAAGTCCTTCGATTTTTCAAGTAGAACAAAATTACGTTATGAAAAATATAGCTTTCCGATTGGAAAAACAAAGTTGACTTTCATATCGTTGAGGTGCCTTGATCCATTCAAAATTCATAGAAACCCAAATGAAGTCCCTCTTTGTGACATCAATTTTTTTGTACATTATTTTTTCAATACCTCGAACCGTTCTCGAGATATGCGCTTGTACACTTAAAAAAAAACTCACCCTGTATATTTAGGATAGAAATTTTACTCCCAAAAAATATAAAACTGATCTAGAATGTGAATTTTTGAAAATAAAAAGCGTCAAATTAGATCCAGGATGAAAATTTGATTTTTTTTTTTCAAATATTTTTTCAGGTGTTCTGAATGTTTTGTTATAGATTTTTGTTTTCTTTGTTTCAGGGTATGCCGTACGGTTTACTATGGTACGCCTTTTTGCTCCTTGCCTCTCAAGTACATTTCTTCTCATTATATTTTTCCTGGAATCTTCAGTCTGCTTGGAAAGCTCGCGGCTCAAAAAAAGTCCAGTAAATACGGGCTGGTCGGTGGGTGACAGAAAAAAAAAACAGACCTGTACTAAGTCAAACGTATATAATGTACATAATGCAAAATATTTTGTTATTTTCATTTTATTTTTTTTCTCTTCTTGCCTCAACAATGTACATACATACATATAATATAACATGAAGTAAAAATATTCTTGTACGAATATTAAATTATTTTACTTCAGGTGCTTAATGTAAGGCAAATAATATTGGTCGTATTTTATTCGTATATTCTTTCACTCCCTCAGTTTTGTCAATTTCAACTCGAGTTTAGAGTATCTAATGTATGTTCCTATTTACGTGAAGATATTTTTACATCTTATCGTCGAAAACTCGATTATACAGATTCTGCTGCTGCGCAGACATTCTATGTACAATAAATATGAACAATACTTTTCGAATCAAATAATTCTCATTCAAAGACTTGGTTATTTTCCACTCCCCCCCTTCTGCGACTTTTCATTTTAGTTATTAAATCAGCGGTGGGTGAATTTTTCAATTGGGTTTTTATTGTTAGAAGAATCTGGAAATCGAATCAATGACTCGGCTGCCAGATAAAATTTTGAAAAATAACCCGGTAGTCCTGTCTTTGGTACGTTTGCTGTCAATCAGTCGGTATAATTGAGATTTTCAATTCGTTGACCATCTGATATTTGTAGCAATTCGTTTCTAAGATATTTATAGAATAACAAAAGCTTCGGGTGTTTGGCTTCGGCAAGAAGAAGAGTTTAGTTCATCCTATTCGAGCGACAACATATATTATCAGGACTGCAGTGAAGTACGAGGAAATATAGGACACATATTTTTTTTTTTTTATTTCGTTTATTCATATTTTACGCATAGACCCTATTTTCTATTTTGGGACAACCTCTCTGCTTTCGAAAAATTTCTATCTAGATGCCTGGAACATCGCGACAGTTGTATCTCGTCAACGCAACCCCCACACGAACTCTTTGACGCCACAAAGGCCACTGACCCCGCGACTGCAGCTGCAGCTAATCAAGTTCAAGGTCGCTGCTCTCCCCGCCAACGGAGTCTGAAATGGTATCGCCATCTCGCGTCGAAGAGACGAACTACTTTTGCCCGTAAGATCGGTATCTGACGCGACTGCCGGTAATAGTATAGAATATCACTTCGACCGCGAGATGGCGATACCATTTCAGACTCCGTTGGCGGGGAGAGCAACGACCTCGAACTCGAGTAGCTGCACCTGCAGTCGCGGGGTCAGTGGCCCTTCTGGCGCCGACGAGTTCATATGGGGGTTGCGTCAACGAGATTTAATATGAATACTCCGAACAGATAATAATTTATTTATGTATTTATGAGTCTTCTGCAACCGTTGACTACAGAATACTGTATTGCTGAATTTATTATTCATTGCTTCAAGCCGACTAATAATTCGTCGGGACGTTTCCGAGATTCCAGTGCACTCTGCATAGCAACTCGGATTTTTTAGCTCAGAATGGCTTCACAGATCTATGGTAAACAATCAATAATTTCTATATCATAAACTCGGGATTTCGAAAATGATCATATGTGTATGATATTATAGGACAGGGTTATGGGGGCAGGACAATTCTACAGAGAAATATTTTTTTCAATGATTATTTTAGAATCTCCGATCGATAATCTGTAACAATTATTATTACAATTTATTATGTAATTTGATTATCGCGCCTTACAAAATAGTCCGCTTCGAGGCTTAATTCACCGTGGCCCGCGTAATATTTCCCATAACCACCCACCGAACGCGGCTTCCGGTTAGTTGCCATTGGCTAGGGGATGCAACCGGTTCGCGTTTGTTATCCCTTCGCGCGAGTCTAATTTAGAGCGACGGTTTATCTATAAACAAGTATTCCGGATTATCGTGAGGTCAGCTAATTTGTGCGTTAATTTAAAACAGTGAAATCGGCCGGGAAAATATACATGTGTAGATTATATTCGCGGAGATCGCGATATTCGCGCGGGGGATGGCACCGGTAAAAGCGACGCCACCTCCACATCCCGCTAAAATCATTCTCTCGTTTGTTTATCCTGATACCTAACCTGAAATCATTGCCCGCCAAAAAATGCGTAAAATATACACAGGTTATCGCGACGTGCTACCATCTATCAGTGAGGGCAGCGTAACACCATCCATGATCCTCCCCAGCGCGGCAGTCAGTTGTCTTCGGTCGGGGGATGCAACAGGTTCGCGTTTGCTCTCTTCACGCGAATCTAAATTAAAGCCGCGATTTATCAACGATTATATACGGCTAGTGTTTGGGTTTATCGTAAGTACGACTAATTTGAGTGTTGATTAAAGTCAATAGAATCGGCCAGTAAATGTAGTTTATATTCGTGAGTTCGGAATATTTGGTTGTGGTGGCCGTATTGTGCCGGCGAAGTGTCGAGCGTGACAATTCACACACCGGTAAAAGTTTTCCCTATAGTTTATTGCAGTCGGAAGGTTTCTTCCTCGCTATCGAATGGCAGAGAATGTAATTCTTCCGAGATATCGTGAAAAAATATATTGTGAAATTTTAAATATCTATAAAATTCGCTGTATCGCCGGGTGATAAGATTTCATTTCAAAGTCACGATCGTTAACGCATGCACTCGAACGGCAAATTCTAAATACCCCCAAGTATATAAACGTGTGTTCAATCTCCCTAATTAGCTTCGGCATTATCAATTTTCACTCCAGTCGAAATTTTTGCATTAAAAAAATGTTTGTTAATAGTCGGGGGATATCAACAGAGAAATAATAATTCGTCGAAGCGCCCCGGGGAGTAAAAATTCGTGTCAAGGTTAAGTTTGTTTACATGCAACCACGGCGTGCGGGCACCACGACGCTCAGCGTCCTTTGTAATATTTATTCCTGAGTAAAACTTCTATTTTATACTGTCATAAAAAAATATATATATACATATATATTTCAATTCGTAAACGTATCGTGTGTAGAATCATCGGAATAAAAACTTTATTTATACAGTGAGTTGGAGAGTCGAGCGATAGACTTTTTTTTTCTTCTAATTTTACACAGTGCCAGTGAGGAGCTATCGCGGTATGGAATATGATATAAAATAGTGAGCGACAGATCGAAGCCTTTTATAATAATAAATATCATCCGAACGTATTATGAAAATACACTGTGTTTTTAAATTCTGCCCCCACCATATGGAATCCAGATACGCATATAAAACATTTGCAGTGCAGTGTAATATTCTTTCAGATCTCATAGCCAATTAAGTGAATAAAAGTTCAAGCAGTGAGTGAAGTTTTTCCAAAATGCAACCCCCGTCCCCCGGAGCTGCCCCTCCCCCCATGAAAGTGAAGTGTTTTTAAAATCTTTTTTGCGGTATGATCATCATACATATAATATATTTCCAGTGTAGTGTTGTATTGGATATACGTATTCATCGTTCCCGGAGACCTAGCCGTGTATCCAGATATCCAGAATGGTGAGTTTCACGTGCGATATAAAATTCCTCGGTTAATCTGCCGATTCGCGATAATGCGTTAAGGGGACCAGTACAGCTTGGTTTGGGAGATTTGGAGTACTCCAAAATTCATTTATTTGTCAACCAAAGTTTATTTCACATCGAAACAAAATTTTTCTCGAAAAACTTTGTCGTAAGGTTTCAGGCACATCGTTGGTCCAATTCAACCTCTCAAGGTCTTGCTTTCTTCATACAGCAATTCTACATCGTATGAACGTAGGGATTGGTGAAAAAAAATTTATGTGAAAAGTTACGGCCAATTATAAAAAATTTCTAATATTTAGGCTACTAATTTGCAAATAACTTGGCTAAAACGAAATTGTAAAAAAATTCCCTCGTTCACACGATGAGGATTTCTTTTCTGAACAAAATGAGCCCTCAACGACCTTGATCGGAACAACGATGTGCCTGAAACCTTACGACAAAGGTTTTCGAAGAAAAATTTTTTTTTGATGTGAAATAAACTTTGACTGAGAAATAAATGCATTTTGGAGTACTCCGAATTTCCAAAACGAAGCTGTACCGGTCCCCTTAAGAGGAGTGTTTGCGTTGGTGTTAATGTCCAGGTTATTACTCCTATCGAAATTCGTATATATGTAGAATCGTGGATACCAATCATCGTGATTCAGTCAAATTCCAGGTAGCTGATACAATCATGGTTATTATAGAAATTTGATCTGTCGTCAGAAATTGAAACCACAATAGATATTATTGTAACTTTATCTGCTCCCAAAATCGTTATGCGAATAATTATATCCGCGATACCAAATATTTAATCACTCGAATGGGCAAAACGCTTCACTGAAAAGGGGGGATTCAAGCTGCGCCCGAAGAGGACCCCGACCGCCACGCTATCAAACTCTTTGCTCCATTTACTCTATATACCTATATACTTTGACTTTCCCGTTTACACGATTATCATTTTCTAAGTTTATCACGTTAAATCCGTGAAACATGACCCCCAACGAATGAACTTCGAAACACAATCGATTCAGGTACATATTTGAATAAATAATTTCTAGAGCTTTTACAAAGGTTTTTTTATTTTTTATTTGAATTATATGAAGAAGTTGTGACATTTTTCGGGAGCAACGGTTTACGCAATCGCCGAGAACCTCCGCGGTATGGTTCGTTCCCCCCAGGTTATATCGTAGCTCAAGCAGCAACGATCCTCAATATACCCTACTTTTAGTTTCGAATCAATCTGATAGATGTCATCAGTGGTCCCTGGTCTCAGCACCAGCGAACGGCAATCACTACAAGTTCTCTGCATTGTTGAATTAATTAATATTATCGACATTGTTGATGTATGTATTTAATTATGTTTACTAGGGTGTGTCATTTTGGGGCAACTTTTTTTTTTTCAACTTACAAACAGGTTTCATACTTGCAGGAAAGTACAATAAGAAGCCTGTTCAAATTTGAGATCTTAATATTAATATTAAGAGGTGCCTTATAGCGAATTTCTATTTCCCATTTAAATAACATGCGGGAAATGTTTTATAGGCACACTTAAATTTTTATATTTCGAGTACTGATCTGCTCAGAATAATTCTGCATAGCCACTTTTGTTCGAAATTGAACGCCCTACAAAAAAGGTCTCTTGGTATTTTTCGATAAATCTAACTGTTTCCAAGTTGATTATTGGCTAATTACCATCGATAGCCAACGACCAACTTGGAAACGGCTAGATTTATCGAAAAATACCAAGAGACCTTTTCCGTAGAGCGTTCAATTTCGAACAAAAGTGGCTATGCAGAATTATTCTGGGTAGATTAGAAACTCGTAATCGTTTCGGTCCAGAAAAGATAGTGGGCGAAAGGGCTTACGAAACAAAGGGCGGTGTATCTACGCCATCTAGAATGAACGTTACCTATGGTTTTTTCTGGACACGTCTATAGTTAGACAATAGAATGTAGACGTTATTTAACGATACGCATGACGATCGCGATGTGTTTTCGTATCGTCTATGACCGTTGCTTTGCCGAGTTCCGTCAGGTGGCGTCGTGCGTGTCTCAAGTGTCAAGTGTCAGGCAGCCATATTCTCGTTTTCTAAACTCGAAACAAGTTGAAAATTTGTTGAATTGAAAGAATAATTTAATATTTCTTTAATAAACCGTGTGAACCTTTGAGCAATAATGACTGACAAAAAAGGTAATTATCCAGCATATCACTATAATTCGAATGAAATTACGCCTCACGATTATACATATATATATATATATATATATATATATATATATATATATATATATATATATATATATATATATGTATATATATATATATATATGTTATACCTTGCGAAAGATATTTATTCAAAGAACCGAATTACATATCACCTATAAGAATTACCAACTCAGTAATAATCGTTCTATCAAGACTTGTAAGAGCTATTCTTAGATGAAAAAAAGTGATTAAAAACATAGAATATCATCGTTATAAACTACCGGGATGTATATAATTGTGTTATTTCCACCTATCGCGAGGTGTTTAAATAAATCTATTCTACTTTTATATGAATCGCGATATAAATTTCGGACGGAATTACATCCCACAAAGTAGATCAATACTCACTCGGGAGACTTTAGCGTAGGAATATACAAAATGGCTTCCGGCCTTGGAAAACTGGATAGAAATTACATGCATAACTTCTTTTCTTTTTTTCTTCTCTCAAATTCGCGAATAACGGATTGTTCGTTATACAGACAACAATTACATGGTTTATTTAAAAAAACTGAAACTTTTTTTTCGATATACTATAAACATTGATTATGATCCGCGAAAGTAATAGTATTGTAGATAAAAGAAAGAGAAGAAAAAAAAAGAGACGAACGGAATAGACGAAAGAAAGAATAAAGAATAAAGTTTCATCGACAAAAATTGTAGGCAAATTTTTTCTTTTAGTTTTTTTTTCTCTGTTTCTTTTTTTCTTTTATTTTTTATCGTTTTCAAATTTTATACCAAATAAGCGATTTTAACTCGAGAGCGATTCAATTTCAGACTACATCGTTTTCTTTTTCTTCCTCGTATGTAATTAGAAAAATTTTATTCTTTACGGTTTCGATAAATCCGAATTATTTCCTCGTCCTCCCCCCCCCCCCCCGCCCCCCCCCCCCCCCGCGACACCCTTTCAAATTCGATAAATTCTCATATATACGTCTCTTCTTTTGATTCTGAAATTATCAGCTACAGGCCAAGGAGTTCGTGAAACAAAAAGCCTTTTAATCACTCCCGGGGAGCAAATGTCTTCATCTTTTGTTTTATGATAAATTTTCAGGTGCATCCGCGGGATAAATTCACGGGATTGATCGCTACCTACGAATACTATTGGTCATAACATTTGGGAGGAGGGTGTGTGCCCAGTGATTTGATTTTTTTTCTCTTTAATCTACGTGGCTGCTTGAAAACAAAAAAACAAAAAAAAAAACAAAAAAAAATCGAAAAAATTAATAATTCTCGTGTCCATCCCATTCTTGATCTTTTTTCTTTTTTTTTTTTTTTGTAATTTTTCATATAATACCGAATCCATTCAGAACTGTAAAAAACGCCTGATAATTTTCATAAACAATTCATTTCGATAAATATCCTGGATTTGAAGAGTTTGTAGTATATGAGAGTACGAATTCTATAGACACATGAAGCTTCTATCCAGTCGGAAAAATCGGTAGACTATAAGGAAATGCCAGAGATCCTTTCAAACATCTGATAAAAATGACGAAAAAAAAAAAACAAAAAACCTAGGAAACTTTTAGTAGAGAAAACAAGCGTATTCATTTATCGCTCTAGCTAAAATATGATGATTAACGATATTCGCAGGCGATTGGATGCGTTTATATAGGCCGTTCAATAATTTCGTACGTGAAAATCAGGCCGAATATAATCAACAATTCAGTTTAGATTATTAAGTAATTAGGGGCGAGGGGACGGAGAGAGCCTGGATGGAACAACGGTGTAATATACGCAGAGTCTTAGTCGTTTTTTTTTTTGTTTTTTTTTCTTTTGTTTTTTTTAGGTAAAATGTATTTCTGGAAACGATGTCTACAAATCTCAATATAATTCTCTGCAATCCATCCATTGAGCAAGTCCGGATTAAGAAGGTTCTTCAAACTGAATTGGTACAAATAGTTTCTTGAACGAATGAAAATCAATAAAAAAAAAAAAAAAAGAGACGATATATCGGAATATATTTTCAGGGAAGACGGAAGTTTTTGAAACCTTGACGATTGAATTATGCATTGTAAATTGGAGATATATATATATATATATATATATATATATATATATATATATATATATATATATATATATATATATATATATATATATATATATATATATATATATATATATATATATATATATATATATATATATATATATATATATATATATATATATATATATATATATATATATATATATACATGATAATGATAATAGTTACGTGAAATATTTTGCCCAGAATTGAGTATGTAAATTAAGAAAAAAAAATATATATATACCTATATGAATTTTATAAATCTCTAATTCTTAGTAAATTGCGAGTGTTGAATCGGGCATTTTACAGTCACACCATCGTTCCAGCCAGCTCCTAAATTACCGTGTATAATAGCCGAGAGTCCAAATATAATGTTAGGATCAGATTAGGGTGAAATAACGAAATAACAAGGCAGATATTTTGAGATCTAAAATATGCGAGAGACGAAAGATTATATATGTATAATATATAGGTATATACAAAACTGAAACTGAAATTGAAATTGAAATTAAACATTCCGCACGTTCTTGAAGTCTTAGAGAGAAATTAGACGATATTATAGATATCATGATTGTAAGTTGAAGTGTATCGAGGTGTCGCCAATTTATATATATATATATTACACGATAACTATAAGACGTATATATATATATATATACGAGCCACTGCGACGGTGGTCGTAACATGTGAAACGAAAACGAAAAAAAAACAAAACAAAAAATACCAAAAAATACCAAAAAATACCAAAAAAAAAAAACCGAAATGAAATGATAATAAATGAAACAAGACGAGTTAGTGCTGGTGGTTATCGTCAAAGTGAGGATATAGAGGCCAAGGTTGTGCAGGGTGTCGATGTGTTTGCAGCGGATTGATCCAAGTCAGTAGGTGGAGCCATCGAGCGAGCGACGCAAGTCCAGACTAAGCCACGTATCTACCTAAACCTTCTCTATATATTATATTACATTAACTCACTACAT
This sequence comes from Macrophya alboannulata, assembly GCA_949628255.1. NCBI lineage: Eukaryota > Metazoa > Arthropoda > Insecta > Hymenoptera > Tenthredinidae > Macrophya > Macrophya alboannulata. The sequence goes on along the minus strand of OX451211.1, from coordinate 3,468,527 downwards.
GTCTATGTGCCTATTAGTGTCTATGCATATATATGTATGTATATTATATATATATTTAAATACGTTGATACACGTGTCGTCGGAGTTATTAAAAAAAAAAAAAACTCAAAATTCTAAAAATTTTCATCTCTTTTGTTTCCGATGATATTTGAAATATGACAAAATATTCAATAAAAAAAAAAATAAAAATTCTCCTTTTTTTAATAACCCTAATATACGACGATACGTGTCTATATGTATTAAAATATATCAGATATATATATATATATATATATATATATATATATATATATATATATATATAACATATATTAGGATGTGCCAAGAAAAGACGAGAAAAAAAAAAAAAAAAATTTCAACCCTTGAAAATTTAATCAATTCTTTTGATTTTTTTTTTTTTTTTTTTTTTTGAGAGAGAGAGCGCCTTCTAGTATATGTACGCTATGAATATATATATATATATATATATATATATATATATATATATATATATATATATATATATATATATATATATATATATATATATATATATATATATATATATATATATATATATATATATATATATATATATATATATATATATATATATATATATACATATATGTATGTATGTATGCATACATACGCACGCCCACACTCATAACACACGTACGCATATAGTGAAAATATCTGGATTAGGTAAAAAAAAGAAGAAGAAAAAATGAAAATAAATAAATATTCTAAAAAAGATATTGCCATAGAGCTCTGTCTGCGTACGCGTGTTGTTATTATTATTATTATTAAATACGTACCAGAATGTATATCTTTATATATACTATATACACAAAGTAAGTGATTTTTCTTTGGAATTAAATAACTGACCTATACGTAGAGCCTGAAAAATCATCCGTCCAGAATCCGAAGATCTGATAGTCTGGAATTATTATTATTATTATTATTATTATTTTCAATATATTTCAAGCAATATACAATCGGTTATATTACAAGTATCAGATTATTTACTTCGTCAGTTATATATTTGCCGAGAGAAAATACTTACTATTGATACACCCAAACCAATTATTTGACTTTTTTTTTTTTTTAAAGATTATTTATTGGATTGGGTTTATCACTACGTTGTACTGAGATTGTGGTATTGGTTGTTTGCTTAGATTATTTTTTTGCAGCTACACCGTGGCCCGGTTACACGCAATACTTTAGTATATTATGTATTTAATAAATATATAGTATAAAGGTTGAAGAAAGGCTCGAGTTAACTATATGGGAAAGCATCCTAAATCAATCGGATAAATTTATTTATTTATTTATTTTTGTTCAGTACATATCAAATAGAGTATTGCTTAAAAAAATTTTCCCAAACCGGGACACGACGAGCCTGCAGGAGGGACGAGAATACTGTACAAGCTCGACTTTTAATAACGTTTCTTTTTCTCCATCGAGTAGCTCACTTTTAACACTAGTGCATGACGCTTTCGTTTTGAACACAAGTTTCGTGGTGAATAAAATTTTTTTTTTTTTTTTTAATTTTTTTTTGTCTCCCCGCGCTACGATCCTGAGTTGAGATTTTTCAAATGAATTTCTTTCCGTTTGAAAACAAACGTTTAAAAAAAAAAAAAATCTATGAATTTGAAAAAAAAAATTTTTCGTTTCAACGCTTGTGAACAAATGATACGAGAGGAAACTTGTAGTCAACCGTTGCATGGTTCGAATTTAATATATATACATATATAGTTAATTATTATAGAATTGTGTTCTCTAAGATTGATAATTGTTTTGAAAAAAAAAAAAAAAAAAAAAAAAAAAAAAAAAACTAAAACAAAACAAAACAAAAAAAAAAAAAAAAAAATCAAATCTCGTAGGTATGACAAAGTATTAGTATATTATCTGTAGATTAAATTTTTATTACCTTTGTATACTATATATACATATACTGTACGTTTAATTTATGCATATATACGTATATATATATATATATAGATAAATATACATATATATGCGTCTATATAATATTTATTTTATTCACGTTCTCTAAAGGTAAATAATAATAATCCGTATACCAAATCTATTAACGAGAAAAAAAAATTGATAAAATTCAGTAAATTCAATTATACGCCGGTAAATTGATGAACAATTGATTTATAATATCATATCGATCATTTTCATATTGAAAAAATCGAACGTGATGGGAATTATAATATTTGCACGCGGTTTTATAGAAATCAGTATACGTACGTATGATGTACCTACGTTAGTGTGATCAGAGTACCTACCTACTTGCAGTGTTTCTTTTTTTTTTTTTTTTTTTTTTTTTTTTACTTTGTATTATATACATTACCTACCTATATACTTTTATTTCTATGTGCATGAGAGTTATATTATAGTAATTAATAATAAATTGTTATATATATATATATATGCGCCCAAACGCCTTAACCCCCGCCCTTTGTCAAACAACTTTAATATATAAATCAATGGATGGTACTTTTAACATGAAATTATATGGCTGATATATGTATATGTAGGTATTTGGGCGCAAAGCAAAATATAACAAAGCATGTTAATATATATATTATAGTAATTACCACTTTGATGAAATTTTAGCACCCAGTTTATAAGCATCGAAAGGGGTTTCGGCTCACCTTTTTCTTATCCTAAACTACCGCTTTTGCCTAGATAATGGGTTTTTTTCTTTTTCTTCTTTTTCATCGTTAAATGTATATTAATTAAATGCCATCGAACAGAGGCAGAGATAGATCAATGAAACGAATACAATTTCACATCAGAGGCGGAATGAGCCGTGAAAGTTTTGGAAAAAAAATAAAAAAAAAAAAAAATAAAAGTTTGACGATCTGTTGGGCGAAGAAAAGGTCGGCGCGATTCGTTTTTTTTTTTTTTTTTTTTTTGTTTTCTCTTAAATTGTTTCTATTTTTTTATTTATCTGTTTTATTTTTTTCCCTACGCATGATCTTTTCTAAGAAACTTTTTTCCGTTTCTATTCGAGAATGATTTAGAAAATGCCTTCGTCGTCGTTATCTTCGCACATTTTTTTGGTGCTACATATTATAGATAGATTATTCGATGCGGATTGATTGAAGATAGTGAATATTTAAGAGACTCGTTTATGCGAAGAAAGAACAACAAAAAAAAAAAAAAACAATAATTGAAATAAGCAAAGACGTGTCCGAGATGACGATGATCAGGTTGGAATGCAACCGCATTACAAGCACGTGCATGTCTCTGTATTGGTATAGGCGCAAATACGCACCTACATATATTCTGCAGTTAATAGTGAGCTTAATTAAATAGTGTTTCGTGAGGTCGAAAAAAAAAAAAAAAAAAAAAAAATCAAAGTCTGTACATATAAGACTTTAATTTTCCACCAAGAAAAAGAAGGGAAGTGCCTCCGATATATCTATATGATAACAATTAGAAAGGATAAAAAATATTTGTACAATAAAGCTTACATATAGGATCTCAAGTATAAAGATAATACGGAGGCACTTCCTTTTTTTTTTCTTTTTTTTTTTTCTACCTTCGACAAAGCATTATTCTTATAAACATTTACTTCATATAGTAAATGTATCCGAGTGAACTACCACTTAGCTTTTGGTAAAAGAATTTTTTTTTTTTTTTTTTTTTATTTTACGAATTGTTTTTTTAAAAGGAAAAATTTTTTTTGTCTTTTTTTTCTTCTCATTACCTTTTTATTATATCTACACATAGTTACGATGCGAACCCCTTCCGGTAAATCACTTTCCTCAATTTGAACAGGTTTCATGTATCAATCAAAGAAAACAAAAACAAGCTACACAGATAGATCAAGAGACTCGGTAGAGTCTCGCGCCAAGTATATATATCACTAAAAATATATATATATATATATATATATATATATATATATATATATAATATATATATATATATATATATATATATATATATATATATATATATATGTTTG